>CM065389.1:35250000-35797500 GCA_033060915.1 Euryodendron excelsum
TTGATATTTTCATTTTTGTTTCTTTAAACAAAACTATATGTTTTCCACTAGTATAATGAAATGACTAAATCTTTTTATTCATTGTTGTTATCCTTTTTTCTCTTGTGAATGGTAACTACTTTCTACGCAAGGGGCATGGTTTATCTTATGGAATGATCTGACTTGAAGGAATGACAATATAAGTTAACCACTCGCCAAATGATCAGCTTTCTACAGAGAGAGAGAACAAGGATGAGTGGGGAAACTAACCGAAGGCAACATTTGTAAGACACTGAAGCTTAGTGATGTGTGGCCGGATTATCAAAATGAAAAGGAGCCACCTTTCATTTCCTATGTAAAAGAAGAAGTGTTTATATTCCCTTTGTTTAACCCCTAGAGCCTCGTAGCAAACGAAATTTTCTTTGACAACCCTGATCTAAGACTGTCCTCCGCACACTGGGGCAGACAATATTTGGAAACTCTAGGAATGGTATCCACCCCCACTATGCTAAGGTAACATGGAAGGCTCTGTAGATCAAGCAATCTAGTTCAAAGTAAAGAGAGACCTTCATTTCATTTTCCATAAAGTCAAAAGCAAACCCTTGCCAAACCCGTTGAGCCATTTATCTTTTCCGTGAAAACCCCAACCTAGTGATCACTGCCCACATTGGGTTAGATTAAACTGCTAGGGAAAAAGCCTAAGAAAATAAAAGGGTTGTAGCATGATTTGTTTCATAAAAGAAAAGAAAAGAGATAAAAAGGACAAAGCGAAGGAAAGGAGTTGCCAAGGGGCAAAAGGCCAAAAAAAAAAAAAAGAGAGAAGAAGAAAAACATCTAAGGAAAGGCCTGAAGAAAACCATGATTAAGTCATCTTCAAAAGCATAATAAGAAGATCGAAAGAGAAGAGAGTCATGTTTATCTCAAAAAGCATATAGAAAGGGTAAAAGAAAATAGTCATTTTCACCCTGAGAAGTATATAGTGAAAGCAAGGAGGAAAATTAAAGGTGATCCTAGGTTACAAAGAAACCCAGTAGAAACAATAGGTTCGAGCCTTTAGCCTTTCTTGCAAAACCCCAAAACCGTGGCCTACATTACAACCATACTAAAGTCCACTATGATTAAAAACAGATTGCTTGATCTAAATGAGCTAGACACGTTGCTGAAGCTAGAGAAGGATGCTAATCCTACTGAAAAATAGTCAAGGATGATATGGATCTAAACCCTGCTGAAAACAACATCGAATTTGAGCCTATATAACCCGTTGTTTCGAAAACCCCATAACCTAGCCTACATTACGGTCCTAGTCTCCTCAGATTGAAGGATTGGCCACTTATCCCTCTACTAAAGGTTAGGCAAGTTGTTGCTAAAACCCTGAGAGTTGAGAGTTTCAGCCCAATAATGATATACACTAACCCTGAGCCAGAGAGTTGGAGGCGGCCAAAAGGTTGAGCAAGGTGCGAAGTGCTGTCATCCAATCAAGTTAAGGTTGAGCTAGAGGAGAGGCTAGATCCCTGAAAAGGAAGGAGTTACCATTCCAAAGATTACAAGTTCAACAGCACCTCTTGTCATTCTGTTAGTTAATATATTTCTAATATGTGCATACATTTTCCAAAAAAAAAAAATCGATATGAGCTTTTCATACATAGGATATAATTCCCTGTAGAAACATAAATCACCAACACAGTTTAATGTCAACCCCTGTAATAGATACACAATATCATCATTTCTACACATGCATCAGATCAGATACTTAGTTGAAAAAAAAATCAATCATAAATGTCTATGCCTATCCATGCACCTAAATACCATAAATATCCATTTTTGTACAAAACTTACAAAATAAAACTGTCTAACATAAATAGATCTCAGGAATAGGGGCAAAGGAAGATCAGGGTCTCCATCAAGGGCGTCTGTTGAAGGTCAAAGTCAATGTCATCTGGATCGAAATCCCCGAAACCCAGCATCGGAGAAGGCGGATAACTACTCGAAGCACCAACATCCTGCAGAGAAGATATAACTGAAATCAGCCGCATGAAAGAAGAACTAAACAACAACAGAGCAAGAAGAAGGAGAGAAAAACGACATACCCCGCCACCTCCCATCTGAGCTATCCAAGCCATCAAGGATGTCACCTCTGCCTGATACTGATCTCGCTCTATCTAGTATCGATCCCTCTGAACCCTCATAGCAGCAAACTCAGCCTAGGGCACGTATCCCCCGGCACGGCATCACAAGTCAACCACCTCCTGGCCCACAGCGTATCCGCTGACTACTACCTCAAACCAGGTGAAGGCACTGACAGAATGAGCCCCGAAGTGTGCAGCGTAGTCCGTGTCTAGAGGAAGTAAGAACTCGGCACCCGGCTGACGCTCCTGATAGGGGATAGACATTCCCGCCACCAAGGCTCCAAACATATACTCCAGCGGAGCTCCTGCTGATCGAAACTCCTTATGAAACTGCCGCCAGTGCCGTTTTCCTAGTTAGGACTCCCAAGTAGTGTCACTGAGAAAAGCAGCCCTCGACAGGGACAACGGAACTAAATACCGCACTGTCTTATAATGAACTGATCCAATGAAGGGCCACCAAGTCATGTCTCTTGCCTCAATCAACTCCAGGTTCGCCCTTAGCGTCACGAAGTCAGTAATTTCCGATCAAAGAGCTACCCGATCACGAGCCCACCTCAAAACGCAAGGATAAAGGTCATCCTGAATAACCGCAGGGTGACGAATAGGCAGATACTTGTAGCTTCACCAGAAAAGAAAGGGCCAGAAACTAGTCATGCTGCCCCAACAGGAAAAAGTCTGGACTTGCATTGATCGAAGGAAGCAGCTAAAGCAGAAGGACACCCAATCCAGCTCAGATAAAGCCCTAAGATCAGATACTATGCTCACCAAATGAAGGGCCACCAAGTCATGACTTATTATTATTGCAGAAGTAGCTGAAGATGATAAACAGAATAAGTAGCAGCCTCATGTTGCCGCGCTGAGCAGGGGAGGGCTCAACAGCAAAGGTACGATCATCCCGGCTGAGCCTGAAAACTGGGAAAGTAGAACACTCGGGAGGGGGCAAGTCCAGCAGAATGAAAGCCTCGTCTCTACTAACTGACTGTAAAGTGATCCGCCAGCCAACGAAGGAAAGCCCCATGATGATCGCCCAATCCAAGGGGGTGGGACCCAACATAAAGCCAACAAAATGGAAGGTCCCCGTCTCTCCAAACCATCGCTCAATTAGTGCTAGCATGAGATGTCTGTTCAGGCAGTTAGCTTGTAGTCCCGTGAAAGCTCCAAACCCGATCTCAGCTAAAAAAGCACGATATGATGGAGCAGTCCGTTGCATGGTCACAAAGACCTGATGAACAACCCCTCTAAAAGCTGTGTGTAACTGTGGAGGGGCAAATGCTGTCTAGAATATACATTGGGGTTATAAGCAAGATTCCCGAGCAGTGGGATGTCCAGTACCTCCAGGTCACCCAAATCAGCATCCGTCTGCCTATGTCTAGAAGAAGCTCTCCCATAACCAGTCACCTGGTCACCAAGACCCGGTACCTCCTCCTCAACACCAATATCCTCCGCAAAGGCCTGCTCAACCGGAGGAAAGAGGTCAACAGGTGGTCTATTCCCTCGTCCGCTCTGACCGGACAAGGCCTATCTAGTGGATCGATGACTACCCCTAGAACGACTGGAGCCGCTAATAAAATTTGTCCTAGCTACCTTCCCGGAGCAGCGTCTCCTCTCAAAACCATCGTCGCTCGCATCTGCCATCCTGAAAAGGTAAGCCAAGGTAAGAGGTGTTAATATACGGTACATGTAGTTAAAAATAATAATAAAATAAAACAAAGGGCCAAAAAAAAAAGAAAAAAAAGATTTCAAGTAATAAGTCAAAATGAAATTCCTACACACTTTGATTTTAAATCCAATTCGAAGTCAAATGAAGTTCCTACACATTTTGATTTAAAATCCAATTCTAAGTCAAAATGGATTTCCTCTACATTTTGATTTTAAATCCAATTCTAAGTCAAAATGAATTTCCTATACATTTTGATTTTAAATCCAATTCTAAGTCAAAATGAATTTCCTACATATTTTTAAAATTCCATTTCTAAGTCAAAATGAATTTTCTATACATTTTGATTTAAAAGGTCAATTTTCGAGTCAAAATGAATTTCCTACACATTTTGATTTGTCAATTTCAAGTCAAAACAAGTCTTCTAAAATTTCTAGGGTTTTATGTTTTTTTCCTTCAAAAAGATTTTATTCAAAACGTTTTTTTAACTCTTTTCCAAATTCTAAAATTTCGGCAGAGTTTCATTTAAAAATGGTCCCTACAACACCCACCACATCGACACAAAACACAAGCCCTGAACTCTACAAACACCACCATCATGTACCACCAACACCCGCACACACTTTTAAAATTTTCAAACTTTCCAAAAGACTCGTTTAATTCTTCAATAAATCAATGGTTTTCAAAGATATCCTAAAATTTTTCAAAATCATTTCAAATGTTTTCTAAAATATTCCAATATTTTTTTAAATTTTAAACTCCCTTAATTTCACCACTTTCTCAATTTTCTCCATTTTTCTTATTTTTCTAAGTCTTTTTTCTATTTTTCAAAAAATCAAAAAATTCAAAAGTTTTCAAAAAATCACAAAACTTCATACGGTTGTTAAACACATTTTTCTAAGGCACACAGTATAAAAATCTAGTTGAAAAACTCAACACCCGAGCCTGTAGGAACAAATTCCTGATTTCTGCAGAAACTCCATTCACATAATCACGCAAAATCACTCAAATTCAATTAAACAAGCACCAAAATGCAAAATTAACTTCACCACGGCATTCAAAACACATCAAAACATCAATTTTCACTTCTCACACAACTTAAACGGAATTCTACACGTCGAAATCAATAGAAAATTGAAAACTCACCTCTTGGAGTTCTCTGCCGAAATATTCTCTTTCGGCGACTTTTCTGGCGACGGCGTCTACTTCCGGCAACCTCCCGTGGTCCCTAAGAGATGCTCCTTCAATGTCTAGGTCAGTTTCCTCACAATGCCTCTCGATTTTTCATAAATTCTTCAAATCCTGCAAGTGCTCAAACCAGAAATATTTCTGGTTTTGATCCCAGGCTTGGTGCCACTGTCGCGCCCAGATTTTTCGCACTCGAGGAATACTCACACAAGCGGGAAAAATGTTGTACTCTCTCGTTAGAACCCACCCTCCTAGAAGAATGAGTGCGACTAGGTTTGAATTGAAAATTGATTTGAAATAAGGGCTTTTGAAAAAGATTCGGAGTCGCCACCTAACTTGATTAAGGTGAGTTAGGTCACCTAAAAACTAAGCATAATCCGAAAACTACACTTAGGGTTTTTGGAAAACGATTTGAAAAATATCTCCTCAAGAGAGGGTTTTTAAGGAAAACAGGTTGTTTGGCAACCTTTGGAAAACATTCAGCCATTTTTAGAAAAATAACTCCTTTTTGGTCTTTGAAAACAGTGATCTAGGTTCGGAGGTTGGTTACGTGTAGGGAAGACGCACTAAGCTATCACCCTACCCCACCCTTTCGGTACCTACATGTCAATCTACCCTAGATTTACCTATGAGAGTCTTTAACCAACTATAGTTCAATCCTATCCATTTTGGAAAAACAATGTTTAAAAAATATGATGCATGATATGCAAGTGCAAAAATAAGAGAGAGTTAGAGAAAAGATTTGGAAACAAATTTGAAAAGAAATTGATTTGATTTGAAAGAGGTTTGAAATTGAAATTGGAAATTGAAAGTAGAGATTTGAAAATAGAAATTTGAAATTGGAAATTTGAAAATAGATTGGAATTTGAGTTTTGAAAAATGTGGAGACCGCCACCCATGAGGGTGGAATTGAAAGTTTGAAAAGTATTGTGACCGCACCTATGAAGGTTGCCTACGTATCCCTTTGGGGGAATTAGGTCAGTCGTAGTTCGGACCGGAGTCCGATTGAAAAGAGATTGATTTGAAGAGAGAGATTGGATTGGAAGAAAGAGATTGAATTGAAAACTGGATTTGATTTGAGATTAGAAAAGGGGATTGGAATTTGAAATTTTGGAAAAGAATGGACTTGTTTTGAAAAAGAGAAGGTTTAGAAAACTTAGACTTAGAAAAGAGAAGAGACTTAGGAAAGACTTGAGATTAAGAAAGATTGGATTGGAATATTGGATTTGGAAGATTTGGAAAGATTTGGAAACTTGGAATTTAGGAAAGATTTGGATTAGGAAAGTTTCGAATTAGGAAAGTTTGAAATTAGGAAAGTTTTAGGTTTAGGAAATATTTGAAATTAGGAAAGGTTAGAATTAGGAAAGTTTTGAATTAAGAAATTTTTGAGTTTTGGAATGTTTGAAAAAAAGGAAGTTTTGAATTTGGAAAGTTTTGAAAACAAGGAAGTTTTGAAAATAAGAAAGTTTTGTTTTAGGAAAGGTTTGAAAAAGGAAAGTCTTCAGTTTAGGAAATGTTTGAATTAAGAAAGTTTCAACTTAAGAAAGTCTTAAATTAAGAAAGTTTTGAGTTTAGAAAATTCTTAGATTTGGAAAGATTGGAAGTTTAAGAAAGCCTACAATTTAGAAAGCTTTTAGGTTTAGAAAGATTCAACTTAAGAAAGTTTCAAATTTAGAAAGTTTTGAATTTAGGAAGCTTAGAATTTTAGAAAGATTTGAAATTTGGAAAGTTTAGGATTTAGAAAGTTTTAGAGTTTAGAAAGATTTAAGATTTTAGAAAATTTTAGAGTTTTAGAAAATCTTAAAAATTAAGAAAGGTTTGAATTTAGGAAAGGTTTAAAAGCTTGAATTTAGAAAGTTAAGATTTGAAAAGGGGTTGAATTAGGAAAGGGTTGAATTAGGAAAGATTTGAAAGTTGAGTTTTAAAATTTAGGAAAGATTCTTATGTTCAAGTTTAGGAAACTTAAGATGTAGGAAGGATTTGAATTAGGAAATATTTGGATTTTGAAATTTAAAGAAAGGTTTAAAGTTTAGGTTTAGGAAACTTATGGTTTAGGAAGGAATTGAATTAGGAAAGGTTTGGATTGGATTTGGTTTCTAAAAGAGAAAAGGTTGGATTTTATTTCCAAAAACGGAGGATAGGATCTAGTTTCCTAAATGGGGAGATTTGATTTGGTTTCCTAAAGGGAAGGTAAGATTTGGCAAGGATTTGGAAAGGGAGATTTTAGAAACCCTAGTTTTGGAAAATCGTAGTTTTGACGTAGAAAAGAGGTTTTGGAAACATGTATAGTTTTGATGTGAAAACAAGAGGTTTTGGAAACCTAGGTTAGGGGCAAAGTTTGAAAACCATGTTTTTGAAAAGAAAATTAGGGTTTTCTAATGGTGGGTTTTAGAGCTTGACTTGGGCTCTAAGGAAAAGGGATTTTTAGAAAGTATGTTTTTGGAAACATAGATTTTCTAGAAGGGAATCCTAGGAAGGAGTTTTTGGAAAGTGTGTTTGAAGAGGGAGTTTTTGGAAGAAAAATCCTAGAGGGGAATTTCTAAAAGGGAGATTTTGGAAAGAGAGTTTTTGAAAAGATTTTTAGGGAGCGTTTTTAGAAAGTGAATTTTGGGGAGAGGATTTTGGGAAGGAGTTGAAAAAGGAAGTTTTGAAAAATAGATTTTGGAAGGGAGTTTTTGAAATCAATTTTGAAGAGGGGAGTTTTAGGAAAGTATGTTAAAAAAGAGATTTTTAGGAAGAGATTTTGAAAGAGAGTTTTTAGAAGGTGAAAAAACATCTCACTTTCCTAAAGCAATTCTAACCATAAGAAGGCTAGAACCACTTTAGGAAAGCGGTTTTGAAAACAAAGTTTGAAAATATTGACCAAATGGTCACTTTTAATATAACACTTTCCGAAAGCAACCCTAGCCACGGAAAGGCTAGAATCACCCTAGAATTGTGGTTTTGAAAATAAGTTTTTGAAAAAGAGATTTTGATGCAATTTTGAAAACAAGTTTGAAAACATTTTGAAAAACAACTTTGTAAATGGTTTTTGGAAGATGCAAGACTATGATATGCACAATGCAATTTGGGGTCGTGAACATACAAGGTTAAGGCTTCACCACATAATCAAGGGGGCCGGACCCACGTGGTCTCTGGTTAGACTAGAAGAAAGCCCCTGACACGGTGACTCTCCAACAGTCTAATCCTACACATGGACCGGGAGTCCCCTTGTTTCAAGCATGCAAAGAAAGGGGGGGAAAGAGATGGGGGATTAAAATAGAGAAAACCCAAGTGGGTTGGAGAGAGAAGAGAGAGGGGGGAAGTGCAGAAAATTAAAGAGAAAGCCTACCTTGTATCTTATTTATTTTGCGCGCCGCGCTGTCTTCGGTCTTCGGTCTTCGTCTTGATCTTCTTCTTCAACCTTCAAGGATTGTCTTCAAGCTTTAGATGGCAGCTCTTCAAGTCTTCAAAGGATGGTTGAAGGCTAGTGTATGAGTGTATGGGGGAGTGTATAGGTGTATAGGAGGCTAGGGTTTGTGTAGGGTGGCTAGAGTTTAGGAAAACCTAGGGAGGCTAGGGTTTTGGAGGTGCTCGAGCTCTGTGTATCGAAATATAGGATTTTTAGGTTAAGTTTGCAAACCCTTTTCACGTTGAACGAGGCTCTGTATTTATAGAAGCTGGACAAACCTGGCGCCTGTTGTAGTGGCGCCAGGGCAAACTTTACACTGGCGCCACTAGGAGTGGCGCCAGGCCATTTTTTGGCTTGGCGCCACTACTAGTGGCGCCAGCCATTTAGGAAACAATTAAGGTTGGCAAGTAACATATCTTTGACTAGATTTGGGCGCCTGTACTAGTGACTACCATGTAATTTTTAGCCTGGCTTCACTAGGAGTGACTCCGGAAAGTCTGGGAATGATTTGGAGGAGCTGGGAATGACCCGGAAGGCCGGAAGGGAGCAGGAACACTTAAAATAGTGTCCTGGAGGTATTTGACTTGGAAAGTGAGGATAAGGTGGGTCGGAAAGGTTGACCGGGCCTGTAGGGGCAAAACGGCCAATCGGGCTGGAAAACTGCCGGGAGAGACTCGGACTATCCCGGAAAAAGACTTGGGATTTGGAAACATTATTCAGAATGTCCCCAGAGGTTGCTGGTTTGATTTCCAGAGCCAGCGTGGTCGGAAAAGGAGACCGGCCCAGTAGGGGCAAAACGGTCATTTTGTATCGGGTTTGCCGGAACTGACTCGGAATGATCCGAAAAGGTAAAGGAAGGTTGAGAACACTATAAAAAGTATTCTCGGGTCATTACCGGTTTGATACCCGAAGCCGGTGTGGTCAAAGAAGGAGACCGGCCCTCTAGGGGCAAAACGGTCATTTTGTACCGAGTTTGCCGGAACTGACTCGGAATGATCCGAAAAGGTAAAGGAAGGTTGAGAACACTATAAAAAGTATTCTCGGGATATTACTAGTTTGATACCCAGAGCCGGTGTGGTTCCCGGGGCATTCGGATGCCTAGGGGCAAAATGGTCATCTTGACCGGAAAGTCTCAGAAAAGGTCCTAAGGGTAGTTGGGTCATTTTTCACCGAAGTGGGCTAACAGTCATTGGTGTTGACCTATGTTTTGAGTGTTTCCGCCATTCTCATGGTGTGAGTATTTCCGCTACTCGGACGGGGTTTATGATTTGGGAGTATTTCTGCTACTTGGACGGGGTTGATGATTTATGAGTATTTTTGCTACTCGGACGGGGTTGATGATTTGTGAGTATTTCCGCTACTCTAACGGCTCTGTGAGTATTTCCGCTACTCTAACGGTTGAGTATTTTCGCTACTCTAACGGCTCTGTGAGTATTTTCGCTACTCTAACGGTTGAGTATTTCCGCTACTCTAACGGTTCTGTGAGTATTTCCGCTACTCTAACGGTTCTGTGAGTATTTCCGCTACTCTAACGGTTTTGTGAGTATTTTCGCTACTCTAACGGTTGAGTATTTCCGCTACTCTAACGGCTCTGTGAGTATTTCCGCTACTCTAACGGTTGAGTATTTCCGCTACTCTAATGGTTCTGTGAGTATTTCCGCTACTCTAACGGTTTTGTGAGTAGTTTTGCTACTTGGACCGTCTCGAGGAATAAACTGTCTCGAGAGAGGGATTGGAAAGGGGTCTTATCGTCTCCGAAGAGACGTGCCTGGATTGTGAGTGTTTCCGCCACTCTAACGGTTTTGTGAGTGTTTCCGCCACCCTAACGGTTTTGTGAGTATTTTCGCTACTCTAACGGTTCTGTGAGTAGTTTTGTTACTCGGACCGTCTCAAGGAATAAACTGTTTCGAGAGAGGGATTGGAATTGGAAAGGAAAGGTCAATGCCCCCTAAGGGCATTTCAGTCATTTTGCCTCTATTTGGGCCTGATAGGCCTGCGAAGCGATGGAAAGATGGAATTTGGACCCAGAGAATTGGTTTCGATTGGAATATGCCCAAAATGACTTGAAAACAAGTCTGGACGAAGTGTAGACTGCCAAGCGGTCAAAAATGGGGTGCTTACAGCCATTAGCAGTGGCGCCAAGCCATTTCTTCCAAAGTAGTGGAGCTAGTTGCCAATTCTAGGCAGCTTTGCCCTTTTTCCTGCCAAAACTTTATTTCAAAAGCCTTATGGGCCTAATATTCCTTTCTACAATCCCATCTTCCAAAATTTCCAAAGTCCGTCCCTCCGACCGCCTCACGGTTAACATGGGACTCTTACTCTATCATTTTCTGTCTTCGATAAGCAAAGACAAAAAAAGAAAGGCAGTTGTAAGCACCCCATTTTTGACCGCTTGGTAGTCTACAGTCCGTCCAAACTTTTATTCAAGTCAATGTTGACATATTCCCAATCTAAATCAACCTTCCAAATCTAATCCTATCAATCAAACCGCTTTGCGAGCCCACTGGGCCCAAATAGAGGCAAAATGACAAAAATACCCTTGGGGGCATTGTTTTGGTCCAATTCCAAATCAGGCACGTCTTTCCAAAGACGGTAAGTCCCCTTTCCAATTCCAATTTTAATTTTAATTAAATCCGGCACACCTTTTGAGAAAGTTGATTCCTCAAGGTGGTAAGACCCTCTATTCCGGCACGTTTTCGAGTGAACTCTTCGGAACGGTAAGTCCCTTCAAACCTGTCGTTTGGAACGAGACCCCAAGTCCCCTAGATGGTAGAACGGTCCACCTTTGGCGCCTGCTAGCCCACCAATGCAGAAATGTCTGTTCGACATGCCTTTTGAGAAAGTTGATTCCTCAGGCGCTAAGTCCATTTAGTAGCTTCTCAAGATCAGGCAGTCTCGAGAATGATCGCAAACCGTCAGAGTAGCGGAAGTACTCACAAACATCGCAACCGTTAGAGTAGTGGAAGTACTCGTAAACAAGTGGATATAAGGAATTGCCAACAAACCCCTGTATCATGGTACCATCGTTAGAGTGGCGAAAACAGTCAAAACCCAGGTCAACACCAGTGCCTGCTAGCCCACTTCAGTGAAAAATGACCAAATGGCCCGTAGGGCCATTTTTCGACCCATGTCTCGAGAAAGTACCTAAGTCCTCAGAACGGTAAGTCCACCCTTCCAAGATCGTCCTAGAGACGATCCGACATGATTAGGTGCCTTCTAGTTAGTTTAGGGCCAATTCTGTTTAGGGCCAATTCTGAGACTTTTCGGTCAAGATGACCGTTTTGCACCTAGGCATTCGAACGCCCTGGGAACCACATCAGCTTTGAATATCAAACCGGTAACCTCCTGATAATGCTTTTTATAGTATTCTCAACCTCCCGTTATCTTTCTGGATCATTCCGAGTTAATTCCGACAAACCCAGTGCAAAATGACCGTTTTGCCCCTGGTGTCCGTCCTGGCAGCTCTCCGACCTCGTTGACCGTTTTGCCCCTAATGGCCCGGTCAACCCTTCCGACACATCCTATCCTCATTTTTCAAGTCAAACACCTCTGGGACTCTATTCTAAGGGTTCTTGTCCCTTTTTGGCTTTTCGGGCCATTCCCTATCCCTTAAATCCTTTCCGGACCTTCTAGAGCCACTCCTAGTGAAGTTAGGCTAAAAAGTGCATGGTAGTCACTAGTACAGGCACCCAAATCTTCTGAAAATACGTTGCTTGTCGACCTTAAAACTTTTCTAAGTGGCTGGTGCTATGACAATATTTGGCCTGAGTGGCGCCAGAAGGATTTTTGGCCTGGCGCCACTGCAACAAGCGCCTAGTCATTATTCTCTCTAAAAATACAAAGCCTCCTCCAGCGTGAAAGAGGTCTGCAAACCTAGTTTAAAAACCCTACTTTTCGATACATAGAGCTCGTAGCCTCCCAAAACCCTAGTCTAATTTAGGTTCTCTAAACCCTAGCCTCCTATACACTCATACACACTCTCATACACTCATACATTAGCCTCCAAAGCCACCATTGAAGACTTGAAGTGCTGTAAACTAAAGCTCTCGAAGATCAAGATGAAGATTGAAACAAAGACCGAAGTAAAGCAAGAAAATCAAAGCGCGCAAAGCAAAGTAAAATAAACAAGACACAAGGTAGGCTTTCCCTTTAAGTTTACGCATCTTCCCCCTCTCTTCTCTTTCCTAACCCACTTGGGTTTTCTTCTATTTTAATCTCCTATCTTCTTCCTCCCCTTTCTTGCATGCTTGAAACAAGGGACTTCCCGGTCCATGTGTAGGATTAGGCTATTGGAGGGTCACCGTGTCGGGGGCTTTCTTTTAGTCTAACTGGAGACCATGTGGGTTCGGCCCCCTTGATTATGTGGTGAAGCCTTTAACCTTGTATGTTCACGACCCCAATTTGCATTGTGCATATCATGATCTTGCATTCTTCTAAAATTCGTTTTCAAACTCGTTTTCAAAACTTGCATTAACATCGTTTTTAAACTTGCCTCAAAATCTTCTTTTTCAAAACTTGTTTTCAAATTCACAATCCTAAGGTCATTCTAACCTTTTCATGGCTAGGGTTGCTTTAGGAAAGTGTTACATTTAAAGTGACCAATGTGGTCCATATTTTCAAATACTTGTTGGTTTCAAAACCATCTTAAAGTGGTTCTAGCCTTCTTATGGTTAGAATCGCTTTGGGAAAGTAAGATATTTTTATAGACTTCCTAAAAACTCTCTTTTCAAATATGTCTTTCTAAAAATCTCTTTTCCAACATACTTTCTAAAAAACTCTCTTCAATCTCCTTTTCAATTTCCTTGTCAAAATTGTTTTCTAAAAACTCCTTTCAAAAATTTATTTTTCAAAACTCCTTTTCAAACTTCTTTCCAAAATGTTCTCCTCAAAATTCCTTTTTACAAATGCTCCTTAGGTCTCCTTCCTAGAAGAACTCTTTCCAAAAACTCTCTTCGAAATTCACTTTCTAAAACTCCTCTCTAGTATTTCCTTCGAAAAATCCCTTTCCAAAAACTTACTTTTCGAAAATCTCTTTTCTTAGAGTCCAAGTCAAACCGTAGAGCCAACAATTAGGAAACCTTAATTTCCTTTCTCAAAAACATGATTTTCAATCTTGCCTTAGAACTTAGGTTTTCAAAATCTCCCTTTTGCATCAAAAATCATAAGTTTCCAAAACCTATTTTCTACTTGAAAATCTAGGATTTCTAAAACTTCACCTTCCAAATCCATGCCAAATCCAATCTCTCGTTTAGGAAACTAGATCCCGTCCTCCGTTTTTAGAAACAAAATCAAAACACCTCTTTTAGAAACAAAATGCAATCCCTTGTTTTAGGAAATAGGAATCTCAATCCTTCCTAGTCTAAATTTTTCCTAAATCCACTCCTTCCTTATCTCCTACTTTCCTAAATCTTACATTTCCAAAACTTGAACGTTTAAAACTTTCCTCAAACTTTAAACTTCTAAATCTTTTCTAATCCCGACCTTTCCAAATCCCAAACTTTCAAAATTCTAAACTTCCCTAAACTTCAAATCATTCCAAATTTAAAATTTTCTAAACTCAAAACTTTCTTACTTTCAAAACTTCCCTATTTCAAAACATTCCAAATTTCAAACTTTCCAATTTCCAAATTTTCTTAAAACGAAACCTTTCCTAAACCAAAACTTTCCTAAAATGGAACTTTCTTAAAATGTAACTTTCCTATTTCCAAAACTTTCCTAGTTCAAAAATTTCCTTAAATGAAACTTTCCTAAAACGAAACTTTCCTAAAACGACACTTTCTTAAAATGACACTTTCTTAATTTGAAAACTTTCTAAATTCTAGTCTTTCCTAAATCCAATCTTTCCCTAACCTTCCAAGTCCAATATTTAAGTCAAATCTTCCTTAAACCTCAAGTCTTTCCTAAATCCTATCTTTCCTAAGTTTAGGTTTCCCAAATCTCAATCTTTCCAAAACAAGTTCAAATCTTTCTTCTAAGTTCTATCATTGCAAATCAAAGTCCAATCTTTCTAATTCCAAACTCCAATTTTTAATCCTCTACTCTAAATTCAAATCAAATCCAAATTCCAATTCAATTCCTTTTTCAAATCAAATATTCTATTTTCTATCAGACTCTTGTCCGAACTACGACTGACCTAATTCCTCAAAAAGGATATGTAGGCAACCCTCATGAGTGCGGTCACAACCTTTTCAAACTTCTATTTCGACAACCTTTTTCAAGCTTCTATTTCCATAACTCTTTTCAAATTTCCAATTCTATAATCTATTTCCAAACTTCTAATTCTAAAATCTCTAAAACTTTCCAATTTCAAATCTATCTTTTCAAATCTCTTTTCTAAAATTAAATCAAGTCTTTTCAAATTTATTTTCAAATTTATTTTAAGTCTTTCTGTTGCATTTACATATCATGCATCATGTTAAATTTCTTTTCAAAAATTCTTTTCTAAAGTGAATAGGATTGGACATTTGTTAGTTGAAGTCTCTCATCGGTGAATCTAGGGTGAATAAACATGTAGGTACCGCAAAGGCGGGGTAGGGTGATGGCTTAGTGTGTCTTCCCTATACGTAACCAACCTTCGAACCTAGGATCACTATTTTCAAAGACCAAAATGGAGTTTATTTTCAAAAAATGGCTTAAATATTTTCTAAAGATTGCCAAACAACCTGTTTTCTTAAAAACCCTCTCTTGAGGAAGTATTTTCAAAAACCTTAAGTGCAGTCTTTGAATTGTGCTTAGTTTTAGGTGACGAAACTCACCATAATCAAGTTAGGTGGCGACTCCAAATGTTTTCCAAAAACCCTTTATTCAAACAAATTTTTCATTCAAACCTAGTCGCATTCATTCTTCTAGGAGGATGAGTTCTAACGAGAGAGTAAAGTATTCTTCCCACTTGTGTGTGTATTCTTCGAGTGCAAAAAATCTGGGCGTGACAGCTAGCGACTCCACTGGGGACACTTAGAGGGTTAGGCCGTAGTTATGTCTCTTTACCCTACACCCATGTAGAGTCTTCAATTAACTTGTTCAATCCTATTCACTTTAAATTTTCAAAACCAAATTTTCAAAATTGTTTAAAAAAAAAGCATGCATTCATATTATCTTGTATTAAGTATGCCATCCACATACTCACTCTTGCATCTTTGTTTTGTAGGTGTGCTTTTTATTTAAATTTTATTAACTGCTATGCATGAATGTGACGAACAGGATGGATGAGAGTTGTTGGGCTCTTTCCTCCGCTTTCAAAAATCACACACACACTGCACGTGCACTTGCATTCTGTATATTTGTATTTTTACCCTGATATGACCCTTCTAGTTAGAAAGGGGGAACAGTATATTGGTTGTGGGCAAGATGTTGTGTCAGTTTCTTCGCCTACGGCCGCTTGATGGTTCCCCCGCTCAGATCACCAACCGATCATGGCACCACCTCGGGGAGTGGGCCTAGGTTTGAAGATCCAAGGACCGAGCCTTTTTAGGATGCATTAGTCAACCTTCAACCTCATGCTCATATAGACATCATGCATAGCCGAACCTCTGCCAGCTTTGAGACACGTGCACTGTTTTCAAAACCATGGAGGAAAGGGCGACTGCTCTTATTTTTCATTTATACCTGTCTATTCCTGTTGTTATAATGACTGTATTCTTACTGTTATAATAACTGTCTAACTACTCATGCATGCACGTTTACATTACTATTGCATTCTCTCTCCTTATACTGTTTGCATATCCATGTTCATGCATTCAATATCCCATGTCAAGACAAAAGTTCCAAAATAACTCAAGTTAATGTATTCTCATGCATATGATCAACCCATTGAGAGTGACACCGAGGTCACTCTCCCTTGTATTAAACCTACCTAAACCCTAAGGGTTCCCACGTTAACCCTAAGGAGTCATTGCATGTATTTTAAGTCATCTCATAACAGGGGCCCCAATCCCTCTATGCTCACAGAGATAGGGGTGCTAAGAAAACAAGGGGCAATCAGTCAACAAAGTTTCACACCGACTTCATCGACACCAAATCCAAAGAAGGCGAATCCGAAGGCTCAAGAGTAGTTTAGGACTTCTTATGTAAAACTAGATAGGTGTAACCCCAAGGGAAAATGTTCCCCCTCCCCCTATTAAAATGTATTTCAATTCTTTCGTATCTTAAACCCAAAGTTAAATGTATTTCTTTATTTTCCTTGAACGAATGGACGGATAAATATATATGAATGGATGAAGTTCCCCGTTTGACGGTAAGGTATTTGCATACAGGGGCAAATCCTACATCTCTAAGAAGTGAGCCGAGTTCACCATGTTTAGTTTGCCTCCTAAAAAGGGGCACCCTAGAGCATGCATTGCATAAAGACTTGTCAAGATAAAACACTGACTCTTTTTCGTTGCTGGTTTTAGGTAGCTCTCCTCGTTCCCCCCGTCATTACAAGCCAAAAGCTAAGAAACACCTACGGAATCACTCACTCTCGATACCTTAACTCTACTACTAGCTGAGGCTAGAGCAGTCAGACATAGGATGACCAAAATGGAAGGCATACTTTCTTCACTCTTATCCTGTGAAACCCATGAGCAAGCACAGTCCTCGCAAGCCCAAACCTATGATGGACGAAAAAGGATGAAGAAGGAAGACCAAGACTATGCCCCGACAATTGCTTACTGACGACCTCCCTAGGTCGAGGGCCTTGCTCCGATGCCTTCCAGACCAACCTCTAACCAAACCCTTGGATTATATAATCTCTCCTACGGATACTAGCCTAACTCATTTGGCCCTATCACCGAAAATCATCCCACTTTGAAATATAAAACCCGAAGTCCTTTCAATTCCCGAACCATCAGCCCGGTTGTGACCTCACCAAAACTCGATTCCCAATCTTCAAAAACATTTGCAACACCTCCTTAGCCTAGGCGAACAAGTGGAAAAACACGGACATTTACTAAACTCGCGTGTTCACAGACCACGGTCTATTTTGGTCTCTTAGTAGCCGGATATCTAAAGCCTATACCTGCTCGACCTCGGCCTAATCCTCTGCCTCATTACTTTGAATCTGCAACAAGCTATAAGTATCATTCGAGTAGCCAAGGACATGAAACTAAAGATTGTTTGACCCTCAAGCATAAGATTCAAGACCTGATAGATAACAAGATCATTGGCTTACGACCAGCAAATCCTTCTCCGAACGGCGCTGCGGACCCTCCGCTAGACCATATCGTCAACGTCATTACAAAATTTGGTAACAAGGATGGGGAAGAAATGGAATACGGAGATGAAGAACAGTGTCAGCCCTGGTCATGGTGCAACCCCGATAAAGTGCCAGTCCTCGAAGATGAACTCGTGGATGAATCTGTGAAGAAGACTAACTAGGAGTCATTCAAGCTTAGTAATAAGAACCCACCATTATGCATGCCAGAGGAACACTGGGGCATGGCTAGATGCCAGAGCAGAAAACCTCAAGCTCGGGTCAAGTCTGTTAAGCTGGAAGAAGAAAAGCTACCCAATTGGTTTACTGGAGAAACCAAGGAACTAGTAAAGGAAGACAAGACGGTCAAGGAAGCCAACGATTGCATCATCACTGCCAAGTCGCTTGGAACTCCGAGAGAAACCTCTAGTTATCCGGCCTCGACCAAAGATCCCAACTGTGGATGGGATGAAGATGTGGGCATTGTCCCAAGGCCTTACTAAGGCGGAATCCCTACAAAAGCGTACAAGAGAGGGGTGTTTTCACCCAGTTTCTTTCTATCCCTTTACATTTCGTACTTAAATTAATATCTGCATTTTTGTTTCTTTAAGCAGAACTATATGCTTTCGACTAGTATAATGAAATGACTAAATCTTTTTATTCATTGCTGTTATCCTCTTTTCTCTTGTGAATGGTAACTACTTTCTATGCAAGGGGCATGGTTTATCTTATGGAATGATCCTACTTGAAGGAATGATAGCATGAGTTAACGACTCGCCAAATGATCAGCTTTCTAGAGAGAGAGGACAAGGATAAGTAAGGAAACTACATGAAGGCAACATTTGCAAGACATTGAAGCTAAGCGATGTGTGGCCGGATTATCAAAATGAAGAGGAGCCACCTTTCATTTCCTATGTAAAAGAAAAAGTGTTCATATTCCCTTTGTTTAACCCTTAGAACCTCGCAACAAACGAAGTTTTCTTTGACAACCCCGATCCAAGA
Organism: Euryodendron excelsum; assembly: GCA_033060915.1. Taxonomy (NCBI): domain Eukaryota; kingdom Viridiplantae; phylum Streptophyta; class Magnoliopsida; order Ericales; family Pentaphylacaceae; genus Euryodendron; species Euryodendron excelsum. The sequence continues at coordinate 35,268,513 of CM065389.1, forward strand.
CTGTCCTCCCCACGCTGGGGCAGACAATATTGGGAAACTCTAGGAATGGTATCCACCCTCACTGTGCTAAGGCAATATGGAAGGCTCTATAGATCAAGCAATCTAGTTCAAAGTGAAGAGAGGCCCTCATTTTATTTCCCATACAGTCAGAAGCAACCCTTGCCAAACCCATTGAGCCATTTTTCTTTCCCGAGAAAACCCCAACCTAGTGATCACTACCCACATTGAGTTAGATTAAACTGCTAAGGAAAAAGCCTAAGCAAAAAAAAAGGGTTGTAGAATGATTTATTTCATAAAAGAAAAGAAAGAAGATAAAAAGGACAAAGCGAAGGAAAGAAGTTGCCAAGGGGTAAAAGGCCAAAAAAAAAAAAAGAAGAAGAAAAAAAATCTAAGGAAAGGCCTAAAGAAAACCATGATTGAGTCATCTTCAAAAACATAATAAGAAGATCGAAAGAGAAGAGAGTCATGTTTATCTCAAAAAACATATAGAAAGGGTGAAAGAAAAGAGTCATTTTCACCCTGAGAAGTATATAGTGAAAGCAAGGAGGAAATTTAAAGGTGATCCTAGGTTACAAAGAAACCCAATAGAAACAATAGGTTCGAGCCTTTACCTTTCCTTGCAAAACCCCAAAACCATGGCCTACATTACAACCTTACTAAAGTCCACTCTAATTGAAAACAGATTGCTTGATCTAAATGAGCTAGACACGTTGCTGAAGCTATAAAAGGATGCTAATCCTACTGAAAAATAGTCAAGGATGGTATGGATCTAAACCCTGCTGAAAACAACATCGAATTTGAGTCTATATAACCCATTGTTTCGAAAACCCTATAACCTAGCCTACATTATGGTTCTAGAACAAAGTCTCCTCAGATTGAAGGACTACCACTTATCGCTCTACTAAAGGTTAGGCAAGCTGTTGCAAAAACCCCAAGAGTTGAGAGTTTCAGCCCAATAATTATATACACTAACCCCGAGCTAGAGAATCGGAGGCAATCAAAAGGTTGAGAAAGGTGCGAAGTGCTGTCATCCAATCAAGTTAAGGTTGAGCTAGAGGAGAGGCTAGACCCCTAAAAGGGAAGGAGTTACCATTCCAAAGATTACAAGTTCAACAGCACCTCTTGTCATTCTGTTAGTTAATATATTTCTAATATGTGCATACATTTTCCAAAAAAAAAAAAAATCGGCATGAGCTTTGCATACATAGGATATAACTCCCTGTAGAAACATAAATCACCAACATAGTTTAATGTCTACCCCTGTAATAGATACACAACATTATCATTTCTACACATGCATTGGATCATATACTTAGCTAGAAAAAAAATCAATCATAAATGTCTCTGCCTATCCATGCACCTAAATACCATAAATATCCATTTTTGTACAAAACTTACAAAATAAAACTATCTAACATAAATACATCTCAGGAACAGGGGCAAAGGAAGATCAGAGTCTCCATAAGGGGCATCTATCAAAGGTCAAAGTCAATGTCATCTAGATCGAAATCTTCGAAACTCGACATCAGAGGAAGCGGATAACTACTCGAAGCACCAGCATCCTGCAGAGAAGATAGAACCGAAATCAGCCGCATGAAAGAAGAACTAAACAATAGCAGAGCAAGAAGAAGGAGAGAAAAAATGACATACCTCGCCACCTCCCATTTGAGCTACTAAGCCGCCAAGGATGCCACCTTTGCCTGATACTGATCTCGCTATGTCTGGTACCGATCCCTCTGATCCCTCACAGTAGTAAACTCAGTCTGGGGCACGTATCCCCTGGCACGGTGCCACAAGTCAACCATCTCCTAGCCCACAGTGTATCTGCCGACAACTACCTCAAACCGGGTGAAGGCACCGACAGAATGAGCCCCGAAGTATGCAGCGTAGTCCGTGTCTGGAGGAAGCAGGAACTCGGCACCCAGCTGGCGCTCCTGATAGGGGATAGGCTATGATATCCCAAACCTCTATTTAATCATATTAATGAGAATTTATAGTTTATGCAATATTCGATGTTAATTATTTCTTCTTTTGGGTCGAAATTGACCAATAAGGGCTTGTGTTGTAGCTTGTGTTGGAAGTGTGAGACACATGGGATTATTTCCCATGTGTGTCTTCTCATAACACAATGCACACACACACACACACCTGCCGAGAAGAAGAAGGAGAAGAAGAAGAAGAAGAAGAAGAAGAAGGAAAAAGGAGGGAAGAAGGGCTTGAATGAAGAGATTGAAGCCATTGAAGACTTCACCAAGCTTGAAGAAGGTAAGGCTCCATTTCTCTCTCTACAATTATATATGTATATGTATCTATCTTTTATAATTTTGTTGGGTATTTGTATATATGCATCTAGGAGTATTGTCTTTGAGTTTGGGGGATTCCTTAGGCCCCATTTGCATGATTTTGAGAGATTGAAGTTCATTGTTGAAGATTAGGAGTGGTGGTTTGAAAAATCTCCAAATATATCAAATTTTAGGGTTTTGATTTCTTCTTTAGATTCCTTTGATTTAATTGTTCTTCCACCCCCATTTTAAGTTATTATCATCCTTGTGGGCTAATCTTTGAGCCCTAAGAGTATTGGGAAGGATTGGTTGTGTTTGGAAGGATTTTGGATGAGTTTTAGGTGGAGAATCGCTGCTGCACAAGCGGGGGCATTTGAACGCTCGACAGGGCCGTTTGAACGGTCCAAGAGTGGAGTTTTCATTTTTGCCTGTTGTTGGAACGACCCTTTCGGGCATTGGAACGGTCCGAGAGGGTGTTTTCCATTTTTGCCTATCGTTGGAATGGCCCTTCAGGGCGTTGGAACAGTCCGAGAGGGTGTTTTTCCCATTTTGCCTGGCGTTCCAACGGCCATTTTTGACGTTCTAACGGCCTGGTTGGGCGTTGGAACGGTCTGCTGGTTTCGGTACTGTTTAGTAAAACGGGCATAACTTTCTCTAGAAAACTCAAGTTAATGCACCGTTTGAAGCATTAGAAAGTAGACTTATAGAAATTTGTACCCATATAAATTTTGTTCTTTAATTCCTTATAGATTGAGAGTTATGGAAGTTTAAAGTTGACCCAAAATCTATGCCAACAACATTGTTTTTCAAAATCTTTAGTCCCCTTTTCGTGAGGCATAACTTATTCACCCGAAATGTGTTTTTGGCCCATGACCTATCAAAATAAAGGCCTTTAAGCCTATTTTCAAATGGAACTAGCCTTGGGTGTGAAATCATCTTTGAGAGGTGGCTGGGATTCGATGAAGGAGTCAACATTTCAACTTTCACATTCAAACCTCAACCTTATGTTCTTATTTTACATCGGGGCTTTGTCCTAGAGTTTAGCCTCGTTCTCCCATTGTGAGAATGGGTGTTGTTGAGTCGGGGTCGGGGGGGTTTTTGTGCTTAGTCTTGACTTATATGTTATTGCTTTGCCTTAGAGTCTTGTATTGATGTTTCTTTACTTCTACGTGCATTTGTGTAGGAATACCTTGTTTATCACCTGCCTAGTCAGAGGAAGGTGAGTAACGATATGCCATGAGTAACACCTATTACTCTTTAAATGCTTTCAAGTTCAATTACATTTTATGCATTTCTTTCCATTTAATTTAATGCCTCAATGACTACGTTCAAGTATAAATGTCATGCTTTGAATTACATGCAAATCTTACCTATGATATGAATTGCAACCCATGGACTAGAACGTTTACATAGAGTAGATTTAATATTCCTAACGTACGACTCCATGTAAGGTCTTTCGTGGCAAGACCCTAAACTAGCAAAAACGGTCCTACGGTGGAGGACCCAAAATAATCTATCACCAAGATGGGAGACGTCCCTTTGGCCTAAAGAGCCTTATGTGTACCGTATGGCTGAGACCAAGCCCCCGAAAAGAGGGTAGGCAGGTGCGAGCTAGAATGGATAATCTAATGTTGGCCTAAATAGCCTTATGTGTACCGTGCGACTGAGACCAAGAGCCCAAAAAGGGGTAGGTAGGTGCCAGCTAGAACGGATAATCTAATATTGGCCTAAAGAGCCTTATATGTACCGTACGGCTGAGACCAAGCGCCCGAAAGGGGGTAGGCAGGTACGAGCCAGAATAGATAATCTAATGTTGGCTTAAAGAGCCTTATGTGTACCACGAGGCTGAGACCAAGTGCCCGAAAAGGGGGTAGGCAGGTGCGAACCAAAACGGGCAGTATTGTACTGAGTACTCAGATAGCTCAAGCACTCCCGAGGGAGTAGGCAAGGCGAAGTGTTACCATCGCAATGCGTTTAAAACCGTGAGGTAGGCAAATGCGTGACATGAAGCGCCAAAGCGGGCAATGTTATACATGGTTAAGATCTTAGCCTAAAGAGCCCATACATGACCTTTAAAGTTACTTATGCGGAGCCTAGCTCTGATATAGAGACGTAACATACTTATACTCTAGAATGAGAAATATGATTTGTTTTAATGCTTCACAACAAGTTGCGTATGTTTCCCTAAGTTCTAATGTCACGATATGTCTCACTCCTATGATGCTATGTTCGAAATGTTTAGTATTCGAATGTGATACTTATGTTGTCTACATTTCCAAGGTTATGCTTATAAGTTACTAAGAATGGTAATATTTGATGTGTCCTATATTATACGGCGACCCAAGATGTACGCTCACAAGATATGGTATGTTATGCTCATGGCAAGTTATGTTACGCTCAGATAGCTCGTGCTATAACACACTTGCCCCTCTTCTTCAACATTATGCTTCAGAAATGATGAAATATTTTAATACATAAGCCTATGCTTCAAGTGTCTTTAAGATTATACTTATGCAATTCTAAGTTTATGCCACTTATGCATAAATGTACCTTCATTGTCATGTGCATTAAATATAAATGTAGTCTATGGTATTTTATGCTCATGGATTATTGCTATTCACTAAGCATTAGCTTACCTTTTTCTAAAAATGTTTTCAGGTGAACAAACTGGGAGGCCTTGAAGGAGGCCCATTACATGGAAATTTGGTTTTTGGCCCACGAGCCTTATGTTATGTACTGATATAGGGGTTGGACCCTAATGTTTTGTAATATTATAATGTTATAACTGTGGTGGCCTTTGATAGGCCCACCTTATTGTCGCGCCCAGATTTTTTGCACTCGAGGAATACTCACCCAAGCGGGAAAAATGCTATACTCTCTCGTTAGAACTCACCCTCCTAAAAGAATGAGTGCGACTAAGTTTGAATTGAAAGTCAATTTGAAATAAGGGCTTTTGAAAAAGATTCGGAGTCGCCACCTAACTTGATTAAGGTGAGTTAGGTCACCTAAAAACTAAGAATAATCCGAAAACTACACTTAGGGTTTTTGGAAAACGATTTTGAAAATATCTCCTCAAGAGAGGGTTTTTAAGGAAAACAAGTTGTTTGGCAACCTTTGGAAAACATTTAGCCCTTTTTAGAAAAATAACTCATTTTGGTCTATGAAAACAGTGATCTAAGTTCACAGGTTGGTTACGTGTAGGGAAGACGCACTAAGCTATCACCCTACCCCGCCCTTTCGGTACCTACATGTCAATCTACCCTAGATTTACCTATGAGAGTCTTTAACCAAATATAGTTCAATCCTATCCATTTTGGAAAAACAATGTTTGAAAAATATGATGCATGATATGCAAGTGCAAAAATAAGAGAGAGTTAGAGAAAAGATTTGGAAACAAATTTGAAAAGAAATTGATTTGATTTGAAAGAGGTTTGAAATTGAAATTGGAAATTGAAAGTAGAGATTTGAAAATAGAAATTTGAAATTGGAAATTTGAAAATAGATTGGAATTTGAGTTTTGAAAAATGTGGAGACCGCACCCATGAGGGTGGAATTGAAAGTTTGAAAAGTATTGTGACCGCACCTATGAAGGTTGCCTACGTATCCCTTTGGGGGAATCAAGTCAGTCGTAGTTCGGACCAGAGTCCGATTGAAAATAGAAGAGTGGATTTGAAGAAGGAGATTGAATTGGAAATTGAATTTGATTTGGAATTGGAAGAGGATATTTGAGATTGAAATTGAAACAATTGGACTTGCTTTGGAAAGATTTGGTTTTAGGAAAGATGGAAGTTTAGGAAACCTAGACTTAGGGAAGGTAGGAGACCTAGGAAAGACTCAAGAGTTTAAGAAAGATTGGATTTAGGAAACGTTCGAATTAGGAAAGGTTCAATTTAAGAAAGTGTCATTTTTGGAAAGTTTTTGAATTAGGAAAGTTTTGCATTTAGGAAAGTTTTAGGTTTAGGAAAGTTTAGAAATTGGAAAGTTTCAAGTTTAGAAAGTTTTCGAAAAAAGGAAAGGTTGTCAGATTAGGAAAGTTCCCAAATTAGGAAAGTTTTGAAAATCGAAAAGTTTTGAATTTAGAAATGTTTTGAAAAAAAGGAAGTTTTGAATTTTGGAAAGCTTTGAAAACAAGGAAGTTTTGAAAATAAGAAAGTTTCGTTTTAGGAAAGGTTTGAAAAAGGAAAGTTTTTAGTTTAGGAAATGATTGAATTAAGAAAGTTTTGAGTTTAGAGAAGTTTTAGATTTGAAAAGATTTTGAAGTTTTAGAAAGTTTAGAATTTGGAAAAGATTTAGGTTTAGAAAGATTTAACTTAAGAAAGTTTCAAATTTAGAAAGTTTTGAATTTGAAAGATTTGAAATTTAGAAAGTCTAAGATTTAGAAAGTTTTAGAGTTTTAGAAAATCTTAAGATTAGGAAAGGTTTGAGTTTAGGGAAGATTTGAAAGCTTGGATTTGAAAAAGATTTTGAAAAGGGGTAGAATTAGGAAAGGGTTGAATTAGGAAAGATTGGAAAGTTGAGTTTTAAAGTTTAGGAAAGATTTTTATGTTCAAGTTTTGGAAACTTAAGGTTTGGGAAAGTGGAAGTTTAGAAAGGAGTTGAATTAGGAAAGATTTGAAAGTTGAAATTTAAGGAAAGATTTAAAATTTGGGTTTAGGAAACTTATGGTTTAGGAATGAATTGAATTAGGAAAGGTTTGGACTAGAAAGAAATTGGATTTGGTTTCTAAAAGAAAAGATTTAATTTTGTTTTCAAAAACAGAGGACGGGATCTAGTTTCCTAAACGGGGAGATTGGATTTGGTTTCCTAAAGGGAAGATATGATTTGGAAAGGGAGATTTTAGAAACCCTAGTTTTGAAAGTGTGGAATTTTAACGTAGAAAAGAGATTTTGGAAACATGTATAGTTTTGATATGAAAACAAGAGATTTTGGAAACCTAGGTTTGGGGCAAAGTTTGAAAATCATGTTTTTGGGAAGAAAATTTAGGGTTTCCTAATTGTGGGTTCTAGGGCTTGACTTGGGCTCTAAGGAAAAGGGATTTTTAGAAAGTGTGTTTATAGAAACGTAGATTTCCTAGAAGGAAATCCTAGGAAGGAGTTTTTGGAAAGTGTGTTTGAAGAGGGAGTTTTTGGAAGGAAAATCCTAGAGAGGAAATTTCTAGAAGAAAGATTTTGGAAAGAGAGTTTTTTAGAAGAGTTTTTGGGGAGAGTTTTTCTAGAAAGGTTTTTGGTTAAAGATTGTTGAAGAGAGTTTTTGGAAAGATCTTTAGGGAAGGTTTTTGGAAAGTGGATTTTGGGGAGAGGATTTTGGAAAGGAGTCGAAAAAGGGAGTTTTGAAAAATAGATTTTGGAAGGGAGTTTTTGAAATCAATTTTGAAGGGGGGAGTTTTAGGAAAGCATGTTGAAAAAGAGATTTTTAGGAAGAGATTTTTGAAGAGAGAGTTATTTGGAAAGTATGAAAACATCTCACTTTCCTAAAGCGATTCTAGCCATAAGAGGGCTAGAACCACTTTAAGAAAGTGGTTTTGAAAACAATAAGGTTTGAAAATATAGACCAAAAAGGTCACTTTTAATGTAACACCTTCCTAAAGCAACCCTAGCCATGGAAAGGCTAGAATCACCCTAGGATTGTGATTTTGAAAACAAGTTTTTGAAAAAGAGCTTTTGATGTAATTTTGAAAACAAGTTTGAAAACGATTTTTGAAAACAACTTTTTGAAAACGGTTTTGGAAGATGCAAGACTATGATATGCACAATGCAATTTGGGGTCGTGGACATACAAGGTTAAGGCTTCACCACATAATCAAGGGGGCCGGACCCACGTGGTCTCTGGTTAGACTAGAAGAAAGCCCCCGACACGGTGATTCTCCAATAGTCTAATCCTACACATGGACCGGGAGTCCCCTTGTTTCAAGCATGCAAAGAAAGGGGGGGAAAGAGATGGGGGATTAAAATAGAGAAAACCCAAGTGGGTTGGAGAGAGAAGAGAGAGGGGGGAGTGCGGAAATTTAAAGAGAAAGCCTACCTTGTATCTTCTTTATTTTGCGTGCCGCGCTGTCTTCGATCTTCGGTCTTTGTCTTGATCTTCTTCTTCAATCGTCAAGGGTTGTCTTCAAGCTATAGATGGTAGCTCTTCAAGTCTTCGAAGGGTGGTTGAAGGCTAGTGTATGAGTGTATGGGGGAGTGTATGAGTGTATAGGAGGCTAGGGTTTGTGTATAGTGGCTAGGGTTTGGAAAAAACTAGGAAGGCTAGGGTTTTGGAGGTGCTCGAGCTCTGTGTATCGAAATATAAGATTTTTAGGTTAAGTTTGTAGACCCTTTTCACGTTGAACGAGGCTCTATATTTATAGAGGGAAGACAAACCTGGCGCCTGTTGCAGTGGCGCCAGGCCAAATTATACACTGGCGCCACTAGGAGTGGCGCTAGGCCATTTTTTGGCTTGGCGCCACTACTAGTGGCGCCAGCCATTTAGGAAACAATTAAGGTTGGCAAGCAACGTATCTTTGACTAGAGTTGGGCGCCTGTACTAGTGACTACCATGCAATCTTTAGCCTGGCTTCACTAGGAGTGACTCCGGAAAGTCCGGGAATGATTTGAAGGAGCCGGGAGTGACCCGGAAGGCCGGAAAGAAGCAGGAACACTTAAAATAGTGTCCTGGAGGTATTTGACTTGAAAAATGAAGATAAAGTGGGTCGAAAAGGTTGACCGGGCCTTTAGGGGGCAAAACAGTCAATCGGACCGGAAAACTGACGGGGCGAACTCGGATTGTCCCAGGAAAAGACTTGGGATCTGGAAACATTATTTAGAATGTTCCCAGAGGTTGCTGGTTTGATTCCCAGAGTCGGCGTGGTCGGAAATGGAGACCGGCCCACCAGGGGCAAAACGGTCATTTTGTACCGGGTTTGCCAGAACTGACTCGGAATGATCCGGAAAGGTAAAGGAAGGTTGAGAACACTATAAAAAGTATTCTCGGGACATTACTGGTTTGGTACCCAAAGCCGGTGTGGTCGAAGAAGGAGACCGGCCCTCCAGGGGCAAAACGGTCATTTTGTACCGGGTTGGCCGAAACTTACTCGAAATGGTCCGAAAAGGTAAAGGAATGTTGAGAACACTGTAAAAAGTATTCTCGGGATATTACCGGTTTGATACCCAGAGCCGGTGTGGTTCCCGGGGCGTTCGGATGCCTAGGGGCAAAATGGTCATCTTGACCGGAAAGTCTCGGAAAAGGTCCTAAGGGTAGTTTGGTCATTTTCCACCGAAGTGGGCTAATAGCCATTGGTGTTGACCTAGGTTTTGAGTGTTTCCGCCACTATCACGGTGTGAGTATTTCCGCTACTCGGACGAGGTTTATGATTTGGGAGTATTTCCACTACTCGGATGGGGTTGATAATTTGTGAGTATTTCCGCTACTCGGACGGGGTTGAGTATTTTCGCTACTCGGACAGGGTTAATGATTTGCGAGTATTTCCGCTACTCGAACGGGGTTGATGATTTGTGAGTATTTCCGCTACTCGAACGGGATTGATAATTTGTGAGTATTTCCGCTACTCGGATAGGGTTGAGTATTTCCACTACTCGGACGGGGTTGATGATTTGCGAGTATTTCCGCTACTCGGACGGTTCTGTGAGTATTTCCGCTACTCTAACAGTTGAGTATTTCCACTACTCTAACGGCTCTGTGAGTATTTCCGCTACTCTAACGGTTGAGTATTTCCGCTACTCTAACGGCTCTGTGAGTATTTATGCTACTCTAACGGTTTAGTATTTCCGCTACTCTAACAGCTCTGTGAGTATTTCCGCTACCCTAACGGTTTTGTGAGTAGTTTTGCTACTCGGACCGTCTCGAGGAATAAACTGTCTCGAGAGAGGGATTGGAAAGGGGTCTTACCGTCTCCGAAGAGACGTGCTTGGATTGGAGCCGTCTCGAGGAATAAACTGTCTCGAGAGAGGGATTGGAAAGGGGTCTTACCGTCTCCGAAGAGACGTGCCTGGATTGTGAGTGTTTCCGCCACTCTAACGGTTTTGTGAGTATTTCCGCCACCCTAACGGTTTTGTGAGTATTTCCGCTACTCTAACGGTTCTGTGAGTAGTTTTGCTACTCGGACCGTCTCGAGGAATAAACTGTCTCGAGAGAGGGATTGGAAAGGGGTCTTACCATCTCCGAAGAGACGTGCCTGGATTGGAACCATCTCGAGGAATAAATTGTCTCGAGAGAGGGATTGGAAAGGGGTCTTACCGTCTCCGAAGGAACGTGCCTGGATTGTGAGTGTTTCCGCCACTCTAACGGTTTTGTGAGTGTTTCTGCCACCCTAACGGTTTTGTGAGAATTTCCGCTACTCTAACGGTTCTGTGAGTAGTTTTGCTAGTCGGACCGTCTCGAGGAATAGAGAGAGGGATTGGAATTGAAAAGGAAAGGTTAATGCCCCCTAAGGGCATTTCGGTCATTTTGCCTCTATTTGGGCCTGATAGGCCCGCGAAGTGATGGAAAGATGGAATTTGGACCTAGGGAATTGGATTCGATTGGAATATGCCCACAATGACTTGAAAACAAGTCTGGACGGAGTGTAGACTGCCGAGCGGTCAAAAATGGGGTGCTTACACTTATAGAATGATTATATTTTGGAGATTAGGCACAGCTCTACTATTTATGACACACGTTTTACCTTACGTTTATAAAGTTTTAATCCTACAATTATGTATCTTTTAAATGATAAATGCACAGGTGTTCAACATATTTATGTAATGCAGCATTGGGTAGCTAAGCTATTGGCCGGTCATGTGCCCTAAATCCGTATAGGCCGAGTTTCGGGGCGTGACATAGGCACTCCCGCCACCAAGGCTCCAAATATATACTCCAGCGGAGCTCCTACTGATCGGAACTCCTCATGAAACTGCCGCCAGTGCCGCTTTCCTAGATAGGACTCCCAAGTATTGTCACTGAGAAAAGCAGCCCTCGACAGTGACAATGGAACTAAATACCGCACTGTCTCATAATGAACTGATCCAATGAAAGGCCACCAAGTCATGTCTCTCGCCTCAATCAACTCCAGGTTTGCCCGTAGCGTCATGAAGTCAATAATCTCCGATCGCTGAGCTACCCGATCACAAGCCCACATCAAAGCGCGAGGATAAAGGTCATCCTCAATAACCGCAGGGCAATGAATAGGCAGATACTCGTAGCTCCACCAGACAAGAAAGGGCTAGAACTAGTCATGCTGCCCCAACAAGAAGAAGTCTGGACTCGCATCGATCGAATAAAGCAGCCAAAGGAGAAGGACCCCCAATCTAGCTCAGATAAAGCCCCAAGATCAAATACTATGCTCACCAGACGAAAAGGCACGGCCGACTTGTTATTGTTGCAGAAGCAACTGAAGATGATATACAAAACAAGTCACCGCCTCATGTTGCCGTGCTGAGCAGGGGAGGGCTCAACAGCAAAGGTACGATCATCCCGGCTGAGCCAGGAAACTGGGAAAGAAGAATGCTCGGGAGGGGGCAAGTCTAGGAGAATACAGGCCTCGTCTCTACTAACTGACTGTAAAGTGATCCACCGGCCAACGAAGGAAAGCCCCATAATGATCGGCCAATCCAAGGGGGTGGGACCCAACTCAAAGCCAACAAAATGGAAGGTCCCCGTCTCTCCAAACCACCGCTCAATTAGTGCCAGCACGAGATGTCTGTTCAGGCGGTTAGCCTATAGTCCCATGAAAGCTCCAAACTCGATCTCAGCCAAGAAAGCACGATATGGAAGAGGCATGTCCAGTGGATCGATGACTACCCCTAGAACGATTGGGGCCGTTAACAAAATCTGTCCTAGCCGCCTTCCCGGAGCGGCGTCTCCTCTCAGAACCATCGTCGCTCGCATCTGCCATCCTGAAAAGGTAAGCCAAGGTAAGAGGTGTTAATATACGGTACATGCAGTTAAAAATAATAATAAAAAAAGGGCAAAAAAAAAAAGAAAAAAAAGATTTCAAGTGATAAGTCAAAATGAATTTACTACGCATTTTGATTTAAAATCCAATTCTAAGTCAAAATGAATTTCCTCTACATTTTGATTTTAAATCCAATTCTAAGTCAAAATGAATTTTCTACACATTTTGATCCAATTCTAAGTCAAAAGGAATTTCCTACACATTTTGATTTTAAATCCAATTCAAAGTCAAAATGAATTTCCTATACATTTTGATTTTAAATCCAATTCAAAGTCAAAATGAATTTCCTACACATTTTGATTTTAAAATTCCATTCCTAAGTCAAAATGAATTTTCTACACATTTTGATTTAGAAGGTCAAGTTTCGAGTCAAAATGAATTTCCTACACATTTTGATTTTTCAATTTCAAGTCAAAACAAGTTTTCTAAAATTTCTAGGGTTTTCTGTTTTTTTCCTTCAAAAAGATTTTATTGAAAACTTTTTTTAACTCTTTTCCAAATTCTAAAATTTTGGCTGAGTTTCATTTAAAAATGGTCCATACAACACTCACCACATCGACACAAAACACAGGCCCTGAACTCTACAAACACCAGCATCACGTACCACCAACACCCGCACACACTTTTAAAATTTTCAAACTTCCCAAAAGACTCGTTTTATTATTCAATAAATCAATGGTTTTCAAAGATATCCTAAAATTTTTCAAAATCATTTCAAATGTTTTCTAAAATATTCTAACATTTTTCTAAATTTTAAACTCCCTTAATTTCATCACTTTCTCAATTTTCTCCATTTTTCTTATTTTTCTAAGTCTTTTTTCTATTTTTCAAAAAATCAAAACATTCAAAATTTTTCAAAAAAATCACAAAAATTCATACGGTTGTTCAACACCCGAGCCTGTAGGAACAAATCCCCGATTTCTGCAGAAACTTCCTTCACATAATCACGCAAAATCACTCAAATTCAATTAAACAAGCACCAAAATGCAAAAATAACTTCACCACGGTGTTCAAAACACATCAAACATCAATTTCCACTATTCACATAACTTAAACGGAATTCTACACGTCGACATCAATAGAAAATTGAAAACTCACCTCTTGGAGTTCTCCGGCCAAATCTTCTCTTCTAGCGACTTTTCTGGCGACGGCGTCTACTTCCAGTAACCCCCCGTGGTCTCTAAGAGATGCTCCTTCAATATTCCTCACAATGTCTCTCGATTTTTCACAAATTCTTCAAATCCTGCAAGTACTCGAACCAGAAATATTTTTGATTTTGATCCCAGGCGTAGCGCCACTGCTAGTGGCGCCAAGCCATTTCTTCCAAAGTAGTGGAGCCAGTTACCAATTCTGGGCAGCTTTGCCCTTTTTCCCCGCCAAAACTTGATTTCAAAGGCCTTTTGGGCCCAATATTCCTTTCTACAATCTCGTCTTCCAAAATTTCCACAGTCCGTCCCTCCGACCGCCTCACGGTCAACATAGGACTCTTACTCTATCGTTTTCTATCTTCGACAAGCAAAGACAGAAAAAGAGAGGCAGCTATAAGCACCCTATTTTTGACCGCTTGGCAATCTACAGTCCATCCAGAGTTGTATTCAAGTCAATATTGACATATTCCCAATCTAAATCAACCTTCCAAATCTGATCCCGTCAATCAAATCGCTTCGCGGGCCCACTGGGCCCAAATAGAGGCAAAATGACAAAAATGCCCTTAGACGCATTTTTTGGTCCAATTCCAAATCAGGCACGTCTTTCCAAAGACGGTAAGTCCCCTTTCCAATTCCAATTCTAATTCAAATTAAATCTGACACACCTTACGAGAAAGTTGATTCCTCACGGTGGTAAGACCCTCCAGTCCGGCATGTTTTCAAGTGAACTCTTCAGAACGGTAAGTCCCTTCAAACTCGTCAACCGGGACGAGACCCCAAGTCTCCTAGATGGTAGAACGGTCCACCTTTGGCGCCTGCTAGCCCGCCAATACAGAAATGTCCGTTTTGGCACGGCTTTTGAGAAAGTTGATTCCTTAGGCGCTAAGTCCATTTAGCAGCTTGCCGAGATCAGGCAGTCTCGGAAATGATCGTAAACCGTCAAAGTAGTGAAAGTACTCACAACCATCGCAACCGTCAGAGTAGTGGAAGTACTCGTAAACAGGTGAATATAGGGAATTGCCAACAAACCCCTGTATCATGGGACCGTCGTCAGAGTGGCAGAAACACTCAAAACCTAGGTTAACACCAGTGCCTGCTAGCCCACTTCGGTGAAAAATGACCAAACTGCCCATAGGGCCATTTTTAGCATGTTACTCGAGAAAGTACCGAAGTCCTCAGAACGGTAAGTCCATCTTTCCAAGATCATCCTAGAGACGATCCGGCATGATTAGGTGCCTTCTAGTTAGTTTCGGGCCAATTCCGAGACTTTTCGGTCAAGATGACCGTTTTGCCCTTAGGCATCCGAACGCCCCGGGAACCGCACTGGCTCTGAGTATAAAATCGGTAACCTCCCGAGAGTGCTTCTTATAGTATTCTTAACCTCCCGTTATCTTTTCTGATCATTCTGAGTCAATTTCGGCAAACCCAGTGCAAAATGACCGTTTTGCCCCTAGTAGGCCGATCGCCTTTTTCGACTACACCGGCTCTAGGTATCAAATCGGTAGCCTTTGGGAACATTCTAAATAATGTTTCCAAATCTTGAGTCTTCTTTCAGGACATTCTGAGTCCGTCTTGGCAGCTCTACGGCCTGGTTAACCGTTTTGCCCCTAATGGCTCGGTCAACCCTTTCGACACATCCTGTCCTCATTTTTCAAGTCAAATACCTCTAGGACTCTATTCTACGGGTTCTTGTCCCTTTTCGGCTTTTCGGGTCATTCCCAGTCCCTTAAATTCTTCCCAGACCTTCTAGAGCCACTCCTAGTGAAGTCAGACTAAAAATTACATGGTAGTCACTAGTACAAGCGCCCAAATCTTCTGAAGATACGTTACTTTCCGACCTTAAAACTTTTCTAAGTAACTGGCGCCATGCCAATATTTGGCCTAGCGCCACTCCTAGTGGCGCCAGAAGGATTTTTGGCCTGGCACTACTACAATAAGCACCAGATCATTCTTCTCTCTATAAATACAAAGCCTCCTCCAGTGTGAAAGTGGTCTACAAACTCAGTCTAAAAACCCTACTTTTTGTTACACAGCGCTCGTAGCCTCCCAAAACCCTAGTCTCCTTTAGGTTATCTAAACCCTAGCCTCCATACACAAATCCTAGCCTCCTATACACTCATACACACTCTCATACACTCATACATTAGCCTCCAAAGCCTCCATTAAAGACTTGAAGTGCTTTAAACTGAAGCTCTCGAAGATCAAGATGAAGACTGAAGTTAAGACCGAAGCAAAGCAAGAAAATCAAAGCGCGCAAAGCAAAGCAAAATAAACAAGACACAAGGTAGGCTTTCTCTTTAAGTTTACGCATCTTCCCCCTCTCTTCTCTCTCCTAACCCACTTGGATTTTCTTCTGTTTTAATCCCCTATCTTTTTCCTACCCTTTCTTGTATGCTTGAAACAAGGGACTTCCTGGTCCATGTGTACGATTAGGCTATTGGAGGGTCACCATATCAAGGGCTTTCTTTTAGTTTAACCGGAGACCACGTGGGTTCGGCCCCCTTGATTATGTGGTCAAGCCTTTAACCTTATATGTTCACGACCCCAATTTGCATTGTGCATATCATGATCTTGCATTCTTCTAAAATTCGTTTTCAAACTCGTTTTCAAAACTTGCATTAGCATCGTTTTCAAACTTGCATCAAAATCTTCTTTTTCAAAACTTGTTTTCAAAATCATAAACCTAAGGTGATTCTCACCTTTCCATGGCTAGGGTTGCTTTAGGAAAGTGTTACATTTAAAGTGACCAATGTGGTCCATATTTTCAAATACTTATTGTTTTCAAAACCACTATCTTAAAGTGGTTCTAGCCTTCTTATGGTTAGAATCACTTTAGGAAAGTGAGATATTTTTATAGGCTTCCTAAAAACTCTCTTTTCAAATATGTCTTTCTAAAAATCTCTTTTCTAACATACTTTCTAAAAAACTCTCTTCAATCTCCTTTTCAATTTCCTTGTCAAAATTGTTTTCTAAAAACTCATTTCAAAAATCTATTTTTCAAAACTCCTTTTCAAACTTCTTTCCAAAAAGTTCTCTTCAAAATTCCTTTTTAAAAACGCCCCCTAGGTCTCCTTCCTAGAAAAACTCTTTCCAATAACTCTTTCCAAAAACTCTCTCTTCAAAATTCACTTTCTAAAAACTCCTCTCTAGGATTTTCTTCCAAAAATCCCTTTCCGAAAACTCACTTCCCAAAAATCTCTTTTCTTAGAGTCTAAGTTAAACCTTACAGCCAACAATTAGGAAACCCTAATTTCTTTTTTCGAAAACATGATTTTCAATCTTACCTTAAAACTTAGGTTTCCAAAATCTCTATTTTACATAAAAAATCATAAGTTTCTAAAACCTATTTTCCACTTCAAAATCTAGGATTTCTAAAACTTCACCTTCCAAATTCATGCCAAATCCAATCTCTCGTTTAGGAAACTAGATCCCATCCTCCGTTTTTGGAATCAAAATTGAAACACCTCTTTTAGAAACAAAATGCAATCCCTTGTTTTAGGAAATAGGAATCTCAATCCTTCCTAGTCTAAATCTTTCCTAAATCCACTCATTCCTAATCTCCTACTTTCCTAAATCTTACATTTCCAAAACTTGAATGTTTAAATCTTTCCTTAAACTTTAAACTTCTAAATCTTTCCTAATCCCGACCTTTCCAAATCCTAAACTTCCTTAATTCTAAACTTCCCTAAATTTCAAATCTTTCCAAATCTAAAACTTTCTAAACTTAAAACTTTCTTACTTCAAGACTTCCCTATTTCAAAACATTTCAAATTTCAAACTTTCCAATTTCAAACTTTCTTAAAACGAAACCTTTCCTAAACCAAAACTTTCCTAATACGGAACTTTCCTGAAATGTAACTTTCCTATTTCTAGAACTCTCCTAGTTCAAAACTTTTCTTAAATGAAACTTTTCTAAAACGAAACTTTCCTAAAATGACACTTTCCTAATTTGAAAACTTTCCAAATTCGAATATTTCCTAAACCTAATCTTTCCCTAACCTTCTAAGTCCAATATTCGAGTCAAATCTTCCTTAAACCTCAAGTCTTTCCTAAATCCTATATTTCCTAAGTTTAGGTTTCCCAAATCTCAATCTTTCCAAAACAAGTCCAAATCTTTCTTCTAAGTTCTATCTTTACAAATCAAAGTCCAATCTTTCTAATTCCAAACTCCAATTTTCAATCCTCTATTTTAAATTCAAATCAAATCTTCTATTTCCTATCGGACTCTTATCCGAACTATGACTGACCTGATTGCTCAAAAAGGAGACGTAGGCAACCCTCATGGGTGCGGTCACAACCTTTTCAAACTTCTATTTCCACAACCTTTTTCAAGCTTCTATTTCCATAACTCTTTTCAAATTTCCAATTCTATAATCTATTTCCAAACTTCCAATTCTAAAAATCTATTCTCAAATCTCTAAAACTTTCCAATTTCAAATCTATCTTTTCAAATCTCTTTGCTAAAATCAAATCAAGTCTTTTCAAATTTATTTTCAAATTAATTTTAAATCTTTCTGTTGCATTTACATATCATGCATCATGTTAAATTTCTTTTCAAAAATTCTTTTCTAAAGTAGATAGGATTGGACATTTGTTAGTTGAAGACTCTCACAGGTGAATCGAGGGTGAATAGACATGCAGGTACCGAAAAGGCGGGGTAGGGTGATGGCTTAGTGCGTCTTCCCTACACGTAACCAACCTCCGAACCTAGGATCATTGTTTTCAAAGACCAAAATGGAGTTTATTTTCAAAAAAAGGGCTTAAATATTTTCTAAAGGTTGCCAAACAGTTTGTTTTCTTAAAAACCCTCTCTTGAGGAAGTATTTTCAAAAATCTTTTCTAAAAACCCTAAGTGTATTCTTCAGATTTTGCTTAGTTTTAGGTGACCTAACTCACCATAATCAAGTTAGGTGGCGACTCCAAATGTTTTCCAAAAGCCCTTTATTCAAACAAATTTTTCATTCAAACCTAGTTGCACTCATTCTTCTAGGAGGATGAGTTCTAACGAGAGTATAATATTTTTTCCACTTGTGTGTGTATTCCTCGAGTGTGAAAAATCTGGGCACAACAGGAACCATCATTCAAAAGGTTACATAACCGAATATTGTCTTAAAGGATGACAATCCATCTAGAAATATAGAGAATGTGCAAAAATACACAAATGCAAAATAATGATTATGCTCATGCAGATTTGGGTGAAGGGGACTGAGTTATGTCCACTGGATCTTAATGAGTATTTGAGAATATTGAAGTTGAAGGTCTAGGCCTGAGAGAATATTTCTTGACAGGAAGGGCTACAGGTTGATTTTCAACAGAAGGATTTGCTTGCTGTTCTGGATCAGCAAGGTCATTAGGTTTTTTTGGTGGAGGATGAGAAGACTATGATAGAGTACTGCCATCCTTGGAAGATCCACTTGTGTCATGAAAGGAGTTCTCTGTTTTTTCTGTTGCTGCTAGGTAAAGTGGTTTATATTGCTCTCCCATAATCAAAGCATTGTGCTTCCCAAGATGCTCAGTAGTGATCTCTAAGTAATCTTAAATATTATCTTTCACTTTCTTTCCTTCTTTCACCACAGATTTTTGCAGAGTCAATACTTTCTTCTCCAAGCTTACTAGTCTAAATGCTCCATTGTCTACATTTGTGTTGATGTTTGTGAACATTTCTTCTTGATATTGCCTCATTTCCTTCATGAGATTCATCAACACATCAAACTGCTCCTGTCCAGTGCAAGGAACCATTTGATGTAACTGTCTTGTAATTTTAGAAGTCCCAGAAGGTCTAGCCCTATTTGAAGTTTATTCTCCCTCAATTTGACCACTAACAGATTCTTTCTTTTGCTTTTGAATCCAATTTTTGGTCTGTGGGTCTCGGCTATAACGCATCCACTTAAATGTTGCCTTATTATATTCTTCAAACTCAGCCTTGTTCTTTCTCACAGTTTCACCTTCCAGATTCACTTTGAAGTGCTTGAATACTAACGTCAGAAACATTTCATATGATAAGCATGCTCTCTTAGTGGTCATAATCTCATTCATGTAATAGAGAATATGAAATGCTATGTTAATTTTGAAATTTATCAGATAGCCCCATTAGAATAAAAGCTTCTTATCAGATACATGCTCAAATTTTCCTTTCTTAGGCACGAAAATATGAGAAACAAAATGATGAATCAGTCTCGACCCAAGAGAGAGATGACGTGCCTTAGGTTGAAAGAATTTGTCCACAGTTTATGTGTTCAGGATCAGTTTCAAAGCTTCTATCCTTTCCTCCCTTAATAGATTACCTTTTCCTCTTATTGATATACCCAGGATTTTACATACAACTTCTTTTGTGAGAGTTATTTTGACCCTTTTCACATAACTGCTAATAGCAGAAGATGATTGTACTTACTCTAAATTAGCATAAAAATGCCTGATAAGAATAGGGTAGGTATCCTCTTTTATAATGGTAATGGATTTCCAACTAAGAGTAGTGAAATTCTCATCAAAAGGAAAATTGAACTTGGTAAAAACTTCATAGTTTATCCATCTTCCCACAAGTGTTGTTCTAGAGGACATATCAGTTTTGAATTTTACCTTGAAGGATTTCTTTTCAAACCAAATGTCTCCTTCCAGCCGATCATCATCTTTTACAATGACTTCCTTCCCTTTTCAGTTTCTCAAAACCTTGGGGATTCATCAGTGTTCCTTCTCTTCTTTGAGATCTTTGAGGACTCACCAATATCCTTTCCTTTCTACTTTCCCTTATTTATTGGTATAAACTCCTCCATGGATTTTCTTGAAGTAGTGTTCTTCTTCTGCTTCAAGATTGAGATCGAACAGTTATGGAAGATTGAGAGGGAATGACAGATTTGAGTGGTTAATGGAAGAGATTCAAATGATTTTGAAGAAGAAATTTCGGAATGAGGATTTTTCAAAAGTGAAAAAAGAGTTTCAAGTCGACACTTTAGCGCTTGAGGGCTACGTATATGCAAACATGTAATATGTATGTATATGTGCTAGGGTGTTGACATTCTTTATAAGAGTTGGCACCTTGGGTCAAAACAAAATTGTGTCCTCTGTTTAATTTCAAACGGGTGTTGACACATAAAGCACATGGTGTCAACACCTTAAATTCCAAAGACCATTTTGCCCAATATAAATGCAGTAGATGCTGACTCTTATAAAAGGTATTGACACCTCTGTAAACATGTAAAGCAATTATATGCCCCTAACTAATATGCAATTGAAGCAATCATAAAAGCAAGCAAATACATATCATTCATATAAACATTTAAACATACAAATAACATAGAGAATGATTAATTCACAGGATTGCACATGCCCAATTCTCTTTGAATCATGCAAAATCTATCTTCACCAAGAAATTTAGTAAAAATGTCAGGCAATTGATGCTCAATTTTAACAAAATCCAGTTTGATATCACCCCTATACACATGATCTCTAATGAAATGATGTCTGGATGGGATTCTTACTCAAATTAATGTCACTGGTATTGTCACACCTAATAGGAATATCATCAAATAAAAGTCCAAAATCTTCTAATTGATGTTTGATCCAAAGAATCTGAGCACAACAGCTTCCAGTAGCTATTACTTAGCTTCTGCTGTGGACAATGCAATAGAATTTTCTTTCTTGTTGAACTAGGAAACCAACATATTTTCAAGGAATTGGCAAGAGCCACTAGTGCTCTTCCTATAAACTTTGCTACCTGCATGGCTTGTAAATAAGTACCCTACAAAATCAAAAGATGTACCTTTGGAGTGCCATAGACCCAAATTTGGAGAATTTTTAAGATATCTAAAAATCCTTTTAACAGCCATAATATGGGATTCCTTAGGATTAGCTTGAAACCTTATACAAGTACATACACCAAACTTACCAAAATTGTCCTTCTTGTTATTTAAAACAAAACATTTGCATCTGAATGCCTTAAAATAAGAAACATTTCATTTTTTTCCTTTCCATAACTCATATGGAGTCTGTTCCAAAAATTTTCTAAATAAAATTCTATTCAAAACATAGCAAACTGTATTCACAGCTTCTGCTCAAAAATATTTTGGTAAACCATTTTCATAAAGTAAGGTTCTAGCCATTTCTTCTAAGGTTCTATTCTTTCTCTCAACAACCCCATTCTGTTGAGGTGTTCTAAGAGCAGAAAAATTGTGCTCAAAGCCATTTTCATCACAAAACATTTTAAAAGGTTTGCAATCAAATTCTCCACCATGGTCAGTCCTTATAGCCAGTGATAGTAAATCATTTTTCATTTTGAACAATTTTGTAAAATTTTATAAAAACAAATATAGTCTCATCCTTATGAGCAAGAAAGAAGGTCCATGTAAATCTTGAATAATCATCAATAGTAACCAAAGCGTATTGTTTACTTCCCATACTAAGTGTACAAGTTTGTTTAGATAAATCTATGTGTAATAGTTGCAGTGGCCTTGATGTTGAAATCACATTTTTAGATTTGAATGAAACTCTCGTTTGCTTCCCTTTTTGACAAGCAACACAAATTTTGTTTTTCTCAAAATTAATTTTAGGAAGACCATTTACTAAATCCTTTTTGAAAACTTTTGAAATAATACTCATGCTTGTATGACTAAGCCTCCTATGCCATAACTACCATTGTTCATGGCTACAAGGCACTTGATTTTACAAGAAGGTAAGTCATTTAAATTAAAAATGTATATGTTGCCTTGTCTGTGTCCATGCAATATGGTTTTGTTGTCATTGATGTTTACTACCATACAATGAGATGATTCAAAAATCACTTTAAAGCCGCTATCACACAACTAACTAATACTTAAGAGATTATGCTTCAAGCATTTAGCAAGCAAAAACATTTTCAATGGAGTTAGAAAAAGTCTTTACCAATACTTCCAATCCCAATAATCGTGCCTTTGCTGTTGTCTCCAAAGGTTACTAAGCCTCCATCCTTTGTTGTGAGAGAGGTGAATTGAGATTCATCACTAGTCATATGTCTTGAGTATCCACTGTCCAAGTACCAGTGGTCCTTCCTTAACTTAGCTTGAAGACATACATTCAAAAGACAATTTAAACTTTGATCTTTGGTATCCAATTCATCTTGGGTCCTTAGGGTTTAGTTTTCAATGGTCCTCTTGGAACCCAAGTCTCTTTTACAGCATATGATTTGTTCATAAGAAAATATTGATTAGCCTTGTGTCCTTTCTTTTGGCAATAATAGCATCTAATCTGAGTTTTTATGAAAGATTTATTAAACTAATTTTTTGAAACCTTTTTTTTTTTGAAAGGATTATGCCCTATCCCAATTTTGTCAAGAAAACATTTTGCTTTCTAAGAATAGTGTCCAATTTTTTTTTTCCTTCAACACACTTCGCAAGAGTTTTGTCTAGATCTTTCACTTTTTTCTTGCAAACTAACATTTTCCTTTTTTAAAAGATCATTTGCAAATTGTAAATCCTCATTTTCTTTTGTAAGAGAAGCAATCATTCTTTTTCAGAAGATTATTCTTTATACTAGATTTCTTAAATTCAGCAAGCATATCATCAAATGCATCTTGTAGTTCATGGAAGTTAAAATTTGAATTTTTAGAAGATAATACCTCAGCTTCTTCCTTTTGAGTCATTAAGCATAAGTTGGCTACTTTTGATGCCTCAGGTTCTTCTTCTACTCAGATTCTTCATTGTCACTCTTGGTTACTATCAATGCCTTTCTTCCTTTACTTTTCTTTTTTTTATTCTTTAGTTGAGGACAATTAGCCTTTATATGCCCAGGCTTCTTACATTCCAAGCAGATAATTGTTGAATTATTGTTGCTCAATTCACCTTTAAGCACTAGCTTCTTTCCTCCTTTCCATCTTCTTCTCATAAATTTCTTGAATTTCCTTGTGATTAAGGCAAGTTGTTCTTCATTTTCTTCATCATTGTTAGAATCACTTTCAAGAGTGGTAGATTTGAATGCAACAGTCTTCTTTCATTTGTCCTCTTCTTCTTGAGCATGTTGTTTTCGTGTTAACTCATACATCATTAGAGAGCCCAGAAGCTCCTCAAGTGGTAATGTGTTAAGACCCATTGCTTCTTGAATTGCTATCACTTTTGCTTCCCATGTCTTTGGTAAGGATCTGAAGATCTTCCTAACCTGTTCACTGGTAAGATATATTCTTCCAAGAGATTGTAGTTCATTAACAATATCAGCGAATCGTGTAAATATCTCAGTGATAGATTCATTAGCTCTCATTCTAAAAAGCTCATAATTATGCGCAAGAATATTTATTTTAGATTATTTCACCTGATTTGTTCCTTCATGAGTTACTTCTTACCTGTCGTAGATTTTCTTTGCTGAATCACATGTGGACACTCTATTAAATTCATTTGAATCTAATGCACAGAAAAGTAAATTCATGGCTTTAGCATTAACTTGCAAAAGTTTAAAGTCATCTTCATCCCATTCATCTTCAGTCTTAGCAACAACCATTGTTTTTATTATTTTGGTAGGGATCTTGGGACCATTTACAATAATCCTCTATAACTCATAATTAATGGATTGAATGTAAATTCTCATATGGTTCTTCTAATAGTTATAATTTGTTCCATTAAACGTAAGGGGTCTATTTGTGGATTGACCTTCTCCAAGAGTGGATTCAATATTGGTTGACATAGATCTACTCTTAGGATGTTAAGCCTATATGAAGAGCACCTGCTCTAATACCAATTGTTGGCCCGAAGAATTAACCCAAGAGGGGGGTGAATTGGGTTATACAAAATTAAAGACAATTTAAACTAATATGCAGATTATATAAAATCAATGCAATAATGATCTTATACAATATAAGAATGCAAGCAAGATATTATAATGATACAATTAAGATAAGATAGTGCAAGAAGTAAAACAAAGCAAGGAAGACACCGAGATTTTTACAAAGGTTCAGCAATCCTTTGCCTATGTCCTCTTTTCCTCAATTTCTTTGAGGGGATCCTCTACTATGCAAAGAGTTATCTTTTACACAGATACTGTTTCTTCAAGTGCCAACTCATTTTTTATAAGAGTTTACTCCAAACTCTCAAACCTCAAGTGTTTTTGTCCAAAAATCACTAAAAACTTATATGTTACAACCTAACCCAATGATAAAGGATGAGTTTAATACAACAGGTACACTCTCAAGAAGTAAATGTATCAGTTATAGCACAATCAATGGTCTCACAATATAATATATCAATTGAGAGAAAAAAACTGTTGAAAAATCTGATGTGTAGCCTGTATGATCTTGTATTCTTCTATATAAATGCTTTAGAGACCTTGTATATATAGTCTTATATTTGTTCAAGCCATTAGAGAGTGAAGGGATTACATTTGATGCGAACTGAGTACTGTAGAACGTTAACAAAAAGTTACCATTACTGCCCAGATTTCTTTCGGGTGTCAACTCTCGTATAAGGGTGTCGACACTTGCTACTTTAGTTCTCTCATCCGACCTCTCGAAAACCACAGGTGTCAACTTTCGTATAAGGGTGTCGACACTTGCTGCTTCAGTTCTTTCATCCGACCTCTCTAGAACCACAGGTGTCAACTCTCGCATAAGGTTGTTGACACTTGCTACTTCAGTTCTTTCATCCAACCTTTCTGGAACCACGAGTGTCGACTCCCGTATAAGGGTGTTGACACTTTATGCTTCAGTTCTCTTGCTCGACTTCTCTAGAACCACATGTATCGAATCTCATTTAATGGTGTTGACACTTGTTGCTTTAGTTCTCTTATTCAAAGTTAGAGAAGGGGTTAACTCCTTTAAAGGGTGTCAGCACGTGCCCTACTTCTTTAACCTTCATTATGACTTAAACAACTAGCTTCAAAATCGTCAAAAGCTTCTTCAATTTATCCAATAAGTCCTTCAAGACATCAAGTCTTCAAAACTCATTCTGCAAATACACTTGAACATGTAGAGTACCTTCAATCTATTCGAGATGAAGTTGATTCAATAAATTCTTTGTAAGACTCCTCTAACAATCTTCAAGTTCTTCAATCCATTAAGGTATGCATCCAAAGCTTGTCTGCTTTTCTTCAATGTTTGTTAATCACTTAGAATACCTTTAGCTCCTTGTAAGATTGATCAATTAATCATCTAAATCATTTCAAACTCATTCATCAAGCTTTTGAATCCATTTTCTAATCACATCCTTCATTATTGTTAATCTCAAGTAAATTGTGAATAAAAACTCTTTGTACATAAAGTAAATTCATCAAAAAAAACAACTAAATGGTTTGTTATCATCAAATTCAAGGCATGGAGTCAATACAGTTGGTGGCTCACTACCCAACCCAACCCAACTCGACCTATGAACACCCTTACCCTTATGTCCCTTAGATAAAATAAATAACCACTTTTCCAGCAATATCCCGAAAGGCCGAATTATTCATAGCCGTAGATAATACGTCAAAGTAGTTGAATATTATTTTGGCCTTATGCTTGTCATATGTGAATATTTTTCTTTTTTTTCAATTGAAAGTTAGCAAAAGGTTGCCACTCCAACAAATTAGAATTATGAAGGCTTAATTGTTATAATAAAAAATAAAAGTTCTGAAGTAAAATTTAGTGTAAAGTATAGAGGTGTAAAGTGTAATTAAACCAAAATTTTATATATAATTATATCTAGCTACAAATTCATTTTCCTTATCTAGATGAACTAAATTGTTTTATAGAAGTGTTACCAGTAGAATATTAATAATAATGTTACAAGGCAATTGACAATATGAATCGTTCTGAATGAAATATTTTATAACTCATATGGTGGCATCCATATTCCATCTTTTTTGCAATTAATCTTATTATGTGCACCAAGTTGCATCATGGAAAACTCTATTTGGTCTTTTCTTTCTAATACCAAAATTATATCTTTTTTTCTCTAGGATTTGAAAGAGGAGATCAACATGCTGAAGCATGAAATTGAATTTCTACAGAAGGGTCTCAGGTACGAAGAGTGAATTTTCTTCAAAATTTTCCTCTCCTTTCGTTTGCCTTACCAGATAATGACAATAAGTCTAATTAGTTTTCCACGATAATATCTCAATTAAAAAATCATCTGCACACAATAAATATTTGCTTAAACTAATCCTTGTCGGATTGACTCCCAAGTTTTTCATCTCCCTCTACTTTGCTATCACTTAAAAATTAGTATGATCTGATCCTTGGGCATGGGTTTACAAATTTTATACTCAAAGGGTTCTTGGGATTACCTCAATTCAATAAACTAATTAACTTTAGTCTAGACTATGTACATGCAATAAGTGTGTAAAACCAAAATATACAGAAACAATCAATCAAATACAAAAGACACAATTTTATGTAAAAAAAAACTCAAAAATAAAAAGAAATTACAGGACTCTAGGCCAAGAAGTTATAGAGGGTCAACACTGGATCATATTGATTCGTCTAGAAGTTCATTCATGGAGAGGTTAAGAAAGGTGTCTGGTCAATAGGCACTTGTAAGCACCCCATTTTTGACCGCTCGGCAGTTTATACTCCGTCCAGACTTGTGTTTAAGTCATTGTGGGCATATTCCAATCAAAACAACTTTTTAAGTCCAAATCCCGCCTGTCCATTGCCTCACGGGCCTGCTAGGCCCAAATAGAGGCGAAATGACCAAAATGCCCTTAGGGGCATTGTCCTTTCCTTTCCAATCCCTCTCTCGAGACAGTTTATTCCTCGAAATAGTTCCACTCCAGGCGCGTCTCTTCGGAGACGGTAAGACCCCTTTCCAATCCCTCTCTCGAGACAGTTTATTCCTCGAGACGGTTCCACTCCAGGCGCATCTCTTCGGAGACGGTAAGACCCCTTTCCAATCCCTCTCTCGAGATAGTTTATTCCTCAAGACGGTTCCAATCCAGGCACGTCTCTTCGGAGACTATAAGTCCCCCTTCCAATCCCTCTCTTGAGACAGTTTATTCCTTGAGACGATTCCACTCCAGGCACGCCTCTTCGGAGACGGTAAGACCCCTTTCCAATCCCTCTCTAGAGACAGTTTATTCCTCAAGACGGTTCCAATCCAGGCACGTCTCTTCGGAGACGATAAGTCCCCTTTCCAATCCCTCTCTCGAGACGGTTTATTCCTCGACACGATTCCAATCCAGGCACGTTTCCTCGGAGACGGTAAGACCCCTTTCCAATCCCTCTCTCGAGATAGTTTATTCCTCGAGACGGTTCCAATCCAAGCACGTCTCCTCGGAGACGGTAAGACCCCTTTCCAATCCCTCTCTCGAGACAGTTTATTCCTTGAGACGGTTCCAATCCAGGCACGTCTCCTCGGAGACGATAAGTCCCCTTTCCAATCCCTCTCTCGAGACAGTTTATTCCTCGAGACGGTCCGAGTAGCGAAACTACTCACAAAACCGTTAGAGTAGCGGAAATACTCACAAATAGGTCGATATAGGGAATTGCCAATAAACCCTTGTGTCACGACGACCACCATTAGAGTGGCGGAAACACTCAAAACCCAGGTCAACACCAGTGTCTGTTAACCCACTTTGGAGAAAAATGACCAAACTGTCCTTTGGACTTTTTCCAAGACTTTCCGGTCAAGATGATCATTTTGCCCCTAGGCATCCGAATGCCCCAGGAACCACACCGGCTCTGGGTATCAAACCGGTAACCCTTTGAGATTGCTTTTTATAGTATTCTCAACCTTCCTTTACCTTTCCGAATCATTCCGAGTCAGTTCTGGCCAACCCGGTGCAAAATGACCGTTTTGCCCCTGGTGGGCCGGTCTCCTTTTTCGACCACGCCGGCTCTGGGAATCAAACCGGCAACCTCTGGGAACATTCTAAATAATGTTTCCAGATCCCAAGTCTTCTTCCGAGACAGTCCGAGTCTGTCCCGGCAGTTTCCCGGTCCGGTTGACCATTTTGCCCCTAAAGGCCTGGTCAACCTTTCCGACACATCTTATCCTCACTTTTCAAGTCAAATACCTCCAAGACACTATTTTAAGAGTTCCTGCTCCTTTCCGCCCTTCCGGGACATTCCCGGCTCCTTCAAATCATTCCCGGACTTTCTAGAGCCACTCCTAGTGAAGCTAGGCTAAAAATTGCATGGTAGTCACTAGTATAGGCACCCAAATCTAGTCAAAGATACGTTGCTTGCCGACCTTAAACATTTCCTAAATGGTTGACGCCACTACTAGTAGCGCCAAGCCAAAAAATGGTCTGGCGCCACTCCTAGTGGCGCCAGTGTAAACCTTGGCCTAGCGCCATTGCAACAGGCGCCAGTGTTGTCCAACCTCTATAAATACAGAGCCTCATTCAACGTGAAAAGGATCCGCAAACTCAACCTAAAAATCCTATATTTCAATATACAGAGCTCAAGTACCTCCTAAACCCTAGCATCCCTAGGTTTTCCAAACCCTAGCCACCCTATACAAACCCTAGCCTCCTATACACTTATACGCTCCCCCATACACTCATACACTAGCCTTCAACCCTCCTTTGAAGACTTGAAGAGCTGCAACCTAAAGCTTGAAGACAACTCTTGAAGATTGAAGACAAAGATCAAGACGAAGGCCGAAGATCGAAGACAAGCAAGGCGCGCAAAATAAACAAGACATATGGTAGGCTCCCTATTTAAATTTTCGCACTTCCCCCCTCTCTCTCCTCTCTCCTGAACCACTTGGGTTTTCTCTATTTTAATCCCCCATCTCTTTCCCCCCCTTTCTTTGCATGGTTGAAATAAGGGGAATCCCGGTCCATGTGTAGGATTGGGCTATTGGAGAGTCACCGTGTCGGGGACTTTCTTCTAGTCTAACCAGTGACCACGTGGGTCCGGCCCCCTTGATTATGTGGTGAAGCCTTAGCCTTGTATGTTCACGACCCCAAATTGCATTGTGCATAGCATAGTCTTGCATCTTCCAAAATTCGTTTTCAAACTTGTTTTCAAAATCGTTTTTAAACTTGTTTTCAAAATTGCATCAAAATCTCTTTTTCAAAAACTTGTTTTCAAAACCACAATTCTAGGGTGATTCTAGCCTTTCCATGGCTAGGGTTGCTTTAAGAAAGTGTTACATTAAAAGTGACTTTTATGGTCTATATTTTCAAATCTTATTGTTTTTCAAAACCGCTTTCCTAAAGTGATTCTAGCCCTCTTATGGTTATAATTGCTCTAGGAAAGTGAGATGTTTTTACTCCTTCTAAAAACTCTCTTTTCAAAAAGTCTTTCTTCCTAAAAATCTCTTTTTTAACATACTTTCCTAAAACTCTCCTCTCCAAAGTTGTTTTCAAAAACTCCCTCCAAAATCTATTTTTCAAAACTTCCTTTTTCAACTCCTTTCCAAAATCCTCTCCCCAAAATCCCCAAAAATCTTTCCAAAAACTCTCTTCAACAATCTTCAACCAAAAACCTTCCTAGAAAAACTCTCTCCAAAAATCTTTCCAAAAACTCTCTTTCCAAAATCTTCCTTCTAGAAACTCCTTCTTAGGATTCCTTTCTAGAAAACCTTCGTTTTTAAAAACACACTTTCCAAAAACTCCTTCCTAGGGTTCCCTTCTAGAAAACCTTCATTTCCAAAAACGCACTTTCCAAAAACTCTTTTCTTAAAGCCCAAATCAAGCCCTAGAACTCACAATTAGGAAACCCTAATTTTCTTTCCAAAAACATGATTTTCAAACTTTGCCCCAAACCTAGGTTTCCAAAATCTCTTGTTTTCACATCCAAACTATACATGTTTCGAAAACCTCTTTTCTACGTCAAAACTATAATTTTTCAAAACTAGGGTTTCTAGAATCTCCCTTTCCAAATCCTTGTCAAATCAAATCTTCCCTTTAAGAAACCAAATCCAATCTCCCCGTTTAGGAAACTAGATCCTATTCTTCGTTTTTGGAAACAAAATCAAATCTTTTCTTTTAGAAACCAAATCCAATCCCTTCCCAATCCAAACCTTTCTTAATTCCATTCCTTTCTTAAACCATAAGTTTCCTAAACCTAAACTTTAAATCTTTCCTTGAATTTTAAAATCCAACTCTTTCCTAATTTAAATCCTTCCTGAACTTCCACTTTCCTAAATCTTAAGTTTTCAAAACTTGAACATAAAAATCTTTCTTAAATTTTGAAATTCAACTTTCAAATCTTTCCTAATTCAACCCCTTCCTAATTCTACCCTCTTTTCAAATCTTAACTTTTCAAACCTAAGTTTTCAAACCCAAACCTTTCCTAATCTTAAGATTTTCTAAAAACTCTAAAACTTTCAAAATCTTAAACTTTCTAAATGCCAAAATTCTAAGCTTTCCAAGTTCAAAACTTTCTTAAGTTAAGACTTTCTAAATATAAAAACTTTCTAAATTCTAAACTTTCTTAAACTTCAAATCTTTCCAAATCTAAGACTTTTCTAAACTCAAAACTTTCTTAATCCAAACATTTCCTAATTCAAAACTTCCGTAATTCGAACCTTTCTTAATTCAAACCTTCCCTATTTCAAAACTTTCCTAATTTCAAAACCTTTCCTAATTCTGAAACCTTTCTAAAATAACACTTTCCTAAGTTGAAGCTTCCCTATCTCAAAACTTTTTAAATTTAAAACTTTCCAATGTCCAAATTTTCCTAAAATGAAACCTTTCCTAATTTCAAAACTTTCCAAAAACGAAAGTTTCCTAAATTGGACCTTTCTTAATTCAAACATTTCCTAAATCTAATTTTTCTCTAAACCTTCCGAGTCGAGTCAAATCTTTCCTAAGTATAGGTTTCATAAAACCAAGTCTTTCCAAAATCAATCTTTCCAAGGCAAGTCCAATCTTCTCAATTTCAATTTCCAATTTTCTCTTCTAATCTCAAATCAAATTCAATTTTCAATTCAATCTCTTTCTTCCAATCCAATCTCTCTCTTCAAGTAAATCTCTTTTCAATCGGACTCCGGTTCGAACTACGACTGACCTGATTTCCCCAAAGGGATACGTAGGCAACCTTCATAGGTGCGGTCACAATACTTTTCAAACTTTCAATTCCACCCTCATGGGTGAGGTCTTTACATCTTTCAAATCTCAAATTCCAATCTATTTTCAAAATTCCAATTTCAAAATTCTATTTCCAAATTTCTATTTCTATTTCTAATTTCTCAAACTTTCCAATTTCAAATTTATTTTCAAATCAAATCAATTTCAAATCAGTCTCTTTCCAAATCTATC
Source organism: Euryodendron excelsum (assembly GCA_033060915.1). Lineage (NCBI taxonomy): Eukaryota > Viridiplantae > Streptophyta > Magnoliopsida > Ericales > Pentaphylacaceae > Euryodendron > Euryodendron excelsum. The sequence goes on from CM065389.1 coordinate 35,300,009, forward strand.
TTCCAACTTCTCTCTTTTATTGCACTTGCATATCATGCATCATGTTTTTCTAAACATTGTTTTTCAAAGTGGATAGGATCGGCCAATAGTTAGTTGAAGACTCTCATAGGTGAATCTAGGGTAGATTGACATGTAGGTACTGAAAGGGCGGGGTAGGGTGATGGCTTAGTGCGTCTTCCCTACACGTAACCAACCTCCGAACCTAGAATCACTGATTTCAAAGACCAAAAAGGAGTTATTTTTCAAAAAGGGCTAAATGTTTTCCAAAGGTTGCCAAACAACCTGTTTTTCTTAAAAACCCTCTCTCGGGGAGGTATTTTCAAATCATTTTCCAAAAACCCTAAGTGTAGTCTTCGGACTATTCTTAGTTTTTAGGTGACCTAACTCACCTTAATCAAGTTAGGTGGCGACTCCAAATCTTTTTCAAAAGCCCTTTATTCAAACCCATTTTCAATTCAAACCTAGTCGCACTCATTCTTCTAGGAGAGTGAGTTCTAACGAGAGAGTACAACATTTTTCCCGCTTGTGTGAGTATTCCTCGAGTGCAAAAAATCTGGGCGCGACAGCTGGCGACTCCGCTGGGGAGACTTAGAGGGTTAGGCCGTAGTCATGTCTCTTTACCCTTTACCCATGTAGAGTCTTCAATTAATTTGGTTCAATCTTATTCACTTTAAATTTTCAAAAACTAAATTTTCAAAATTGCTTTCAAAAATTAAAAAAAAAAACATGCATTCATTCATATTATCTTGTATTATGTTTGCCATCCACATACTAACACTTGCATCTTTGTTTTGTAGGTACACATTTTGTTTAAATTTTATTAACTGCTTTGCATGAATGTGATGTACAGGATGAATGGGAGTTGTGGGGCCCTTTCCTCCACTTTTAAAAAATCACACACACACTGCATGTGCACCTGCATTTTGCATACTTGCATACCCTAATATGTCCTTTCTAGTTAGAAAGGGGGAACAGTATATTGGTTGTGGGCAAGATGCTGTGTCAGTTTCTTCGCCCACGGCCTCTTGATGGTTCCCCCGCTCGGATCACCAACCGATTATGGCACCACCTCGGGGAGTGGGCCTAGGTTTGAAGATCCGGGAACCGAGCCTTTTTAGGACGCATTAGTCAACCCTCAACCTCATACTCATATAGACACCATGCATAGCCGAACCTCTGCCAGATTTAAGACACGAGCACCATTTTCAAAATCACGGAGGAAAGTGTGACTGCTCTTACTTTCATTTATGCCTGTCTATTCCTGTTGTTATACTGACTATATTTATACTGTTATAATGCCCGTTTGACTGCTCATGCATGCACGTTTATCTTGCTATTGCATTTCTCTTTCCTTATACTCCTTGCATACCCATGTTCATGCATTCAATATTCCATGTCAAGACAAGAGTTCCAAGTAACTCAAGTCACTGCATTCTCATGTATATGATCAACCCATTGAGAGTGACACCAAAGTCACTCTCTCTTGCATTAAACCTACCTAAACCCTAAGGGTTCCCACGTAACCCTAAGGATTCATTGCTTGCATCTCGATCCATTTCATAAGAGGGGCCCCAATCCCTCTATGCTCACGGAGATAGGATTGCCTTGAAGGCAAGGAGCAACCAATCAACAAGGTCTCTCAACGACCTCTTCAACATCAAGTCCAGGGAAGACGAATCCAAAGACTCAAGGGTAGTTTAGGGTTTTTCCTTTGTAAAAGTAGATAGGCAAAAGTCCAAAGGAAAATGTTCCCCCTTCCCCCTATTAAAATGTATTTCAATACTTTTGTATCTTAAACCTAAAGTTTAATGTACTTTTTTATTTTTTGCGAATGAATGGATAAATGATTGTATGTATGGATGAAGGTTCCCACTCAATAGTAAGGTACCTGCATAGAGGGGCAAACCCCCTATCTCCAAAAGTGAGCCAATTCATCAGGTTTAGTCTCCCTCTCAAGCAGGGGCACCCCTAGGACATGCATTGCATAAAAATTTTCAAATCAAGGCACTAACTTCTCTTTTGTTTGTGTCTTCCATCCTCCCCCTCCTCATTTCCAAGGACCAAGAGAACCGAAGACAGAAGCAAGAGAAGAAGGGGGTTTTTCTAAACCATTAATTTATTATCATACTGCTCACATGTTCACTTTTATTATGCTCATACACCCATATCCATTCCAAGACAAGAGTTCTAAGAAACTCAAGTCATTTCATTTTCATGCATTTAATCAACCGTAGAGAGAAAGGAGTAATCCAATCTCGTGTTAATCGAACCTACCAAAACTCTTAAGGGTTTTTAAACCCTAAGGATTCATGGCATGCATAGAACCATATCTAGAGAGAGGCCCAAATCTCTCTCAGTCCATAGAGGTGGGATTGCCCAAATAAGGAAACATCAACTGGCCCACGCCGAAGACGTATTGTATTGCATAATAGGGGCAAACCCCACCTCCCAAATGGACTTGTCATCATGCCTAGATTCCCTCAAAAAAGGGACCTCCATAGGACATGCATCGCATGGAACCTCCAACTTCACATACTGACTGCATTCTATTTTTCTTTTTCTTTTTGTAGGTTAGAGAGCACGACTAAATTCATGGAATCCCTCTAGTACCCCACCAAGTTCAAACTCATGGAAGAATGAGCCTAGTTGTTAGAAGAGGCCAAACCTACATTAAGGAGAAAGAAGAACTAACAATCCATCTGCAAGACGTTACCTCCCCGCTATGCCACGACAATCACTGTCCATGCAGAAAAAGTCTTCATCGTTTGCAAAGTTCTCTCAGACATGTGTATTACTACAAAAGAATCTCCTAACTTCCGAATGCATGCCAAACACCGTAAGAGACCTGTCAATCTACCCTCTGTCGTTTGGTGATACACCTACAGAATGAAATGCAAAGAAGCTAGCAGTTTCAAAACCCTGTCAAGGGTTTCTCACCAAGAGATCCACAAGAAGCGGGAGATTTTCATCAAATTCATCTGTTTTCTTTTCGTCTTTCTATTTCTCGTATATCTTCTTTAAATAAACATTGCATGCCCTGTAATTATGTTTTTAAATAAAAATAGGTAATTCCCAGTTTATCCCCTTTGTTTCATACTCTTGTGGACGATTGTCACATTTAGGGATTCTTCCCCATTTGGTAAATGACTCAACTTGAATGATGGGATAGCATAGGCCACCCATTTAAAAGGGGTTAAGACCTTTGAGAGACGAAGCGAGAGTGAGAGATAGGAGAAAGGCACTCCCAACAAAAAGGTGTCGAGTTCATTGAAAAGGCGACACTTGCATGAGACCCTGGCTAAGCGATGGGCAGCCGAGTACTCAAAATGATGAGAGGCCATTGTTCTACCCCAAATAAACACTGTCCTTTGCTCAGCCCACTAGAGCCGTAACTGATTTTTATTCAGAAGTCCCCAAACCCATAACCATCCCCCACACTGGGGTAAGCACAGAGTAGTTGATTCGATAGAATATATAAGGGTAACTGGCAGAAACACATCATCTCTAGGAATATTGTCTGAATTTTGTACAAAGGCTTTATGGACTAAACAATTCAATTTGAAATGATTAGAGGCCATCAATTCTGCTATCATACACAAAAATATCCCATTTTGCTTAATCCACTAGTGCCTCGCAGAAAGTGAAAGTTTTTTTGTCAACCTCGATCCAAAACCATCCCCCCACACTGGGGCAGACAGGCAGTAGAAGATCTGGCAGAGAACGTCATCGACCATCAAGCTGAAGTAACGTGAAGGCTCTATGGATCAAGCAATCTTGTTCAAAATCAAGAGAGGCCCTCATTTCATTTCCCATACAGTCAAAAGAAACCCCTTGCCAAACCTGTTGAGCCATTTATCCTTTTCTTGAAAAAACCTAACCTAGGGATCACCACCCACATTGGGTAGATTGAACCGCCAAGGAAAAGGTCTAAAGAAAAAGGATCCAAGAATTAGTCGTTCCATAAAAGAAAAGAAAGGACAAGGTAAAGAAAGGGAGTTGCCAAGGGGCAAGAGGCCAAAACAAAAAAATGAAAAAAAATCTATCTAAAGAAAGGCCTGAAGAAAACCATGATTGAGTCATCTTCAAAAGCATAACAAGAAAATCAAATGAGAAGGGAGTCATGTTTCCCTCAAAAAGCACATAGAAAGGGTGAAAGAAAAGAGTCGTTTTCACCGTGAGAAGTATATGGTCAAAAGCAAAAAGGAAATCTAAAGATGATCCTAGGTTACAAAGAAACCCAATAGAAGTAATAGGTTTGAGCCTTTACCCTTTCTTGTTAAACCCTAACCCATGGCCTGCATTACAACCCTACTAAAGTCCACTCTGATTGAGAAAGATTGCTTGATCTAAATGAGCCAGATATGTTTCTGAAGTTAGAGGAGGATATTAGGGGATGAAATCCCACTGGAAGACCAATTAAGGATGGTGCAGATCCAAACACTACTGGAAGCAACGTCAAATTTGAGCCTACATATCCAGTTCATTCATAAACCCCTTAACCTAGCCTATGTTACGGTCCAAATTAAAGTCCTCTCTGATCAAAGAAAATTGTTTAGTCCAAATAAGCCTGAACAATACCAAGACAACTAAGCTGAGAAAGGAGAACTAGAAGGGAATGCAAGGGGCAATCTCATGCCCCAAGGTGTGCTCAGATGGTTTTGGTTTGAACAACCCACTAAAAGAAGATCTTTGAGCCTAAATATCCCTTCGTTTCTCACAACCTCTAAACCCAGCCTACATTATGGTCCTGAAAGAAGTCTTCTTGGATTAAGGGCTTAGCTATTTATCGCTCTGCAAAGGGCATGCGAGTTGTTGCTCAAGCCATAGTGGCATTTTGGAGATCTGAGAGAGAAAACCAAGTGAGATCAGAAAAACCCCAAACAGCAACCCTGTAGAAAGTAGGGATAGGATAGCAAACCAAAAGGTCAAGATCCCTGGAGAATGATGCAAATGCTATCTCACCCCGATATGAATGGGACAAAACTAAATGGGGCAGAATCCTGGAAAGGAACAGAATCCTGAGAGTATGGGCCCAAGGGGCAATCTTGGGATTTTCTTTGTAAACAGAATACATGTAGTATTGATGCATCCATGACATGTATAACTTGTAAATCCATTTAGATTCTTGCGAAGTTTGTATCTATTCATGCATTCAACTGCATTCCTGTATGAACCTATTTATTTGTAAGAAAGTAGGCCATGCATTTAATTCAATCTGTGCACTTATCACAAAAATAAGGGACATTGCATTTAATTCTATTCTTGTATGTGTTGAGTCAATGTCTTGATTTTGATGATAACAAAACATGGTTAAATGATCTAATAATTCTAATTAGTGTGCAGATGAATTATTAATTAGATCTTGACTTGAAGATTATCATAATAGAGGATTTGTGATGCAAAGATCTGAATAAAGAATGAAAAGCATGATGAGATTGAAGACTTTGAGGACTTGAAGATATCTTGTAAGAATGGAAGAAGAAGAAACCAACTCAGAAACATAGAAGCTTCCTTGAAAGATTTGAAGATGTCTTGAAGACATGGAAGGAATCACAAGAGTAGAAAAGCTTTATTGGAAGTATTGTTGAAGTCCATGGAGAAGTTATATTAATTAAAGAATTCTAGAAGAAATCTAGAAATGAAGATGTTCAAAGAAGAATAGAAAATCAATTGAAGAAATGAAGATTCTAAGTCATGGAAGCTCTCTTGAAGATCTTGAAGAAGACTTGAATCAGTGGATGAAGCTATGATGATGGAAGAGCTCTACAAGTGATGAAAATGAAGAAAATTTATCTTGAATGGATTGAAGAGGTTCTTGGAGTCATCTAACCTTGAAGAAGCATTTGCAAGCTTTAAAAAGGTTATTTGAATGATCCTTGAAGAGATTGGAAGCTTTGGAAAAGAATGAAGAAAAGTTGCAAAAATATGGGTTTTGGTAAAAAGAGTCAACCCTTCAAGCAAAAAGAGTTGACTCATTCGAACAGAGCCTTGGATTTGTGCTGGAGACTCAAAAGAGTCGACTCCTGGCCAAAAAGAGTCGAATCATTGCAACAGAGAACAAAAATTCTGCAGACAGCTTAAAAGAGTCGACTCCTGGGACAAAAGAGTCGACTCATTTGGACAGTGACTTGAAAAATCTGCTGAAATGCAAAAAGAGTCGACTCATTGTAAAAAGAGTCGACCCCTAGACAGTAACGGCTAGTTTTCTGACAGACGGTATGGGCAAAAATGCAACCAAATCTTCTCCCACACTTCTCCAACGGCTAGAATCGATCCATACCTATATATATGAGCTACATACAGCTTCAAACAAGAAGAGAAGAGTAATCATACCATTCATATCAAGTGCTTGAAGTTGAAAATCACCTGTACCTCACTGCCACATACTTTCGCTGAGTGTTTAAAGTTATCCATTGAGTTGTATTTGCTCATATACTCACTAGGAGACTTATTCTTTGTATAACCTTTATTCATTCTCATTTGGGTGGGTTTGTAACCTTGTAAGTTTAAGTGCTCTTGGGAAAAACACTTGTAAGTTTGAGAGAAGCTTGGACAAAATCTCTTGGGTTTTGAAAGCTTGGGAATAAGCTTTTGTAAGAGTGAGCTGGGCACTCGTGGCACAACCAGCAACTGTGTAAGGAGTATTACATAGTGGAATTCCTTTAAAAGGATCGAAGAAGAGAGGACGTAGGCAAGGTTGGCCGAACCTCTATAAATCTGGTGCACTTCTCTTCTGCCTCTGTTTTGCTTATTTGCTCACTATACATGCTTGCATAAATATTTGTATTGATGTACACTTCACTTGCTTGATATATGTACTTTGATTAATTGTTGCTGAAATACATAAACGATTTTTAGTTGCAATTTTTGATATAAATTCTATAAAACCCAATTTACCCCCCCTCTTGGGTTGCCTACTTGGGTCAACAATTGGTATCAGAGCTAGTACTCTAGCTTAAAGGCTTAACATCCTTAGAGTTGATCCATGGCAACCATGTTTGGAAGCTCTCTAGGTGAGGGTCAATCCACTAACAGACCTCCGATGTTTAATGGTACAAACTACAACTATTGGAAGAATAGAATGAGAATTTATATTCAATCTGTTGACTATGAGTTATGGATGATTATTGTTAATGGTCCTAAAACTCCCAGCAAGGTTATTGAAAGAGAAGTTATCCCCAAACCTGAAAATGAATGGGATGAGAATGACATGAAGCTTATGCAATCTAATGCTAAAGCTATGAACATCTTATATTGTGCATTAGATCCAAATGAGTTCAATAGAATTTCTACCTGTGAATCTGCAAAAGAAATTTGGGACAGACTTGAAGTAACTCATGAAGGGACCAATCAGGTCAAGAAGTCAAAAATTAACATTCTTATGCATAATTATGAATTATTTAGAATGAAATCTGATGAGTCTATAACTGATATGTTCACTAGATTCATTGACATTGTAAATGGTTTAAAGTCTCTTGGACAAGTGTATCCTAACAGTGAACAGGTGAGGAAAATCTTAAGATCACTGCCAAAGACATGGGAAGCAAAGGTGACAGCTATTCAAGAAGCTAAAGACCTCAACACTCTACCTCTTGAAGAACTTCTTGGCTCTCTCATGACTTATGAGCTAACCCGAAAAGAGAATGCTCAAGAAGAAGAGGACAAGAAAAAGAAGTCTGTTGCATTCAAGTCCACTACATTAGAAAATGAATCTGGGAATGAAGAAGAAGATGAGGAAGATCTTGCTCTCATCACAAGAAAATTCAAGAGATTCATGAAAAGAAGGTGGAAGGGAGGAAAGAAGATTGAAGCAAAGGGTGAATCCAACAACAAGGATTCTACCATTATATGCTACGAATGCAAAAGGCCAGGACAAATGAGAAATGAGTGTCCCCAGCTGAAAAAGAAAGGAAAGAAAGAAAGAGGGAAGAAGGCTCTAGCTACAACATGGAGTGACAGTGAGGATTCAAGCTTAGATGAATCTGAAACTCATGAAGTAGCCAACTTATGTCTTATGGCACATGAAGAAGAAACAGAGGTAATGAATTATGATTTTTCTTTTAATGAATTGCAAGATGCTTTTGATGATTTGATTGTTGAATTTAAAAAGTTAGGCACCAAAAACAATCTTCTCAAGAATATGGTATCCACTCTCACAGAAGAAAGTGAAGAGTTACAAAATGAAAATGATATTTTGAAAAATGAAAACTCTGTTTTGAAAGAAAAAGTTACTGATTTAGAAAAATCTCTCTCTAAATGTGTCAATGGAAGAGATAAACTTGATGTTATGCTTGGAAAACGAAATTGCTCTCTTGACAAGGCTGGAATAGGTTACAATGTTTTTAAACATAAAAAGTTTTCAAAAGCTCCAATCACATGCTTTTATTGTCATAAGAGAGGTCACTTTGCAAATCAATGTTTCCTTATACAAAAATCTCATGCTGTCAAGAAAGCTTGGGTTCCAAAAGGAACATTGAAGACTAACTCCACTGGACCCAAGATGATTTGGGTACCAAAGGTTAAAGGTTGAGTTGCTTGTTTTGTAGGTGTGTCTTCAAGCCAATTCCAAAAAGGATCAATGGTACTTGGACAGTGGCTGTTCGAGACATACTGGAGATGAAACTCAATTCACCTCTCTCACACCAAAGGATGGAGGATTGGTCACTTTTGGAGATAATAGCAAAGGCAAGATCATCAGTATAGGTAGTATTGGTAAAATTCTTCAACTTCTATTGAGAATGTTTTACTTGTTAAAGGACTTAAACACAACCTGTTAAGCATTAGTCAATTGTGTGACAAAGGTTGCAAAGTAGTGTTTGAATCATCTAAATGTAATGTAGTAAACATAACTGATAACAAGATCATATTGACTGGCCATAGACAAGACAATATTTACACTTTCAACTTAAATGAATTATCTTCTTGTAAGATCAAATACCTTGCTGCTGTGAACAAAGAGGATAGTTGGTTGTGGCATACAAGGCTTGGTCATATTAGTATGAGCATTCTTTCAAAAATTTCAAAAAATGAGTTAGTAAATGGTCTTCCCAAACTCAATTTTGAAAAAGACAAAACTTGTGATGCATGTCAAATGGGAAAGCAAACCAGAGTTTCTTTTAAATCTACAAACATGTTTTCTACTTCTAGACCACTTCAACTATTGCATATGGATTTGTTTGGACCAACTAGAACTCTAAGCTTAGCCTGTAAACAATATGCTCTTGTCATTGTTGATGATTACTTAAGGTTTACATGGACATTCTTTCTACCTCACAAAGATGAAACAATTGCTTTTTTTTATCAAGTTTTGTAAAAGGGTTCAAAACGAAAAAGGATTTACTATCACAGCAATTAAGACTGACCATGGTGGTGAGTTTGATTACAAACCTTTTGAAATATACTGTGATGAAAATGGTTTCGAACACAATTTTTCAACACCTAGAACTCCTCAACAAAATGGAGTTGTTGAGAGGAAAAACATAACTTTGGAAGAAATGGGGAGAACAATGCTTTGTGAAAATAATTTGCCAAAATATTTTTGGGCTGAAGCTGTTAACACAGCTTGCTATATGCTAAACAGAGTTTTGGTGAGAAATTTTTTAAATAAAACCCCATACGAGCTTTGGAAAAACAAGAAACCAAATGTTTCATATTTTAGAGCTTTTGGATGTAAATGCTTTGTGTTGAATAATAACAAGGACAACCTTGGTAAATTTGATGCAAAATCTGATGAAGCTGTCTTTCTAGGATATTCCTCACATAGCAAGGCTTATAGAGTTTACAATAAGAAAACCTTAGTTGTTGAAGAATCAATTCATGTTACCTTTGATGAACTAAACTCTTTGTCTAGAAAGGCTGTGAATGATGATATAGATGATGTGGAGAAGAACTTGGATAAGATGAACATTGATCTAACTCAAAATGAAGCTTCACCACATGACAAAGGAAATCAAGATGACTCCTTAAGCCAACAAAATGAGAATGAAGGATTGCCAAAGGAATGGAAATTTGTCCACAACCATCCAACAGAGCAAATACTAGGTGATCCATCACAAGGGGTAAGAACAAGATCATCTCTTATAAATGTGTGTAATCATCTTGCTTTTCTTTCACAAATAGAACCAAAATGTTTTCAAGATGCTGAAAATGATGAGTCATGGATTTTGGCCATGCAAGAAGAATTAAACCAATTTGAAAGGAATAAGGTTTGGAATCTTGTTCCTAGGCCTAAAGATCATCCTGTAATTGGAACCAAATCGGTGTTCAGAAACAAGATGGATGAATCTGGAACTATTACTAGAAACAAGGCAAGACTTGCAGCTCAAGGCTATAGTCAAGAAGAAGGTATTGATTTTGATGAAACATATGCACCTGTAGCTAGATTAGAAGCTATTAGAATGTTGCTTGCATTCTCATGTTTCAAAAATTTCAAACTTTATCAAATGGATGTGAAGAGTGCAATCTTGAATGGTTTTATATCTGAAGAGGTGTATGTTGAACAACCTCCTGGTTTTGAAAATCCTATCTTTCCAGAACATGTGTTCAAACTTACTAAAGCCTTCTATGGTTTAAAGCAAGTGTCGCGCTCAGATTTTTTGCTCTCGAGGAATACTCGCACAAGTGGGAAAAACACTGTACTCTCTCGTTAGAACTCACCCTCCTAAAAGAATGAGTGCGACTAGGTTTGAATTGAAAAATTGGTTTTGAATAAAGGGCTTTTGAAAAAGATCGGAGTCGCCACCTAACTTGATTAAGGTGAGTTAGGTCACCTAAAAACTAAGCATAATCCGAAGACTACACTTAGGGTTTTTAGAAAACAATTTTGAAAATATCTCCTCAAGAGAGGGTTTTTAAGAAAAACAGGTTGTTTGGCAACCTTTGGAAAACACTTAGCCCTTTTTTAGAAAAATAACTCCTTTTTGGTCTTTGAAAACAATGATCTAGGTTCGGAGGTTGGTTACGTGTAGGGAAGACGCACTAAGCTATCACCCTACCCCGCCCTTTCGGTACTTACATGTCAATCTACCCTAGATTCACCTATGAGAGTCTTCGACTAACTATAGTTCAATCCTATCCACTTTGAAAAACGATGTTTGAAAAGAAACTAACATGATGTTTGATATGCAAGTGCAAGTTAAGAGAATTGAAAAAGTAGATTTGAAAAGAGATTGATTTGATTTGAAAATAGATTTGAAGAAATGAAATTGAAGTTGGAAAGTTTGAAAATTGAAAGTTGAAATTTGAAACTAGAAATTTTGAAATTGGAATTTTGAAAATAGATTGGAATTTGGGATTTGAAAAATGTGGAGACCGCATCCATGAGGGTGGAATTGAAAGTTTGAAAAGTATTGTGACCGCACCTATGAAGGTTGCCTACGTATCCCTTTGGGGAATCAGGTCAGTCGTAGTTCGGACCAGAGTCCGATTGAAAATAGAAGGGTTGATTTGAAAGAAAGAGATTGAATTGGAAGAAAGAGATTGAATTGAAAATTGGATTTGATTTGAGATTATAAAAGGAGATTGGAAGTTGAAATTAAGAAGATTGGACTTTGATTTGAAAAGACTGATTTTGGAAAGATTTGGTTTTAGAAAAGATGGAGGTTTAGGAAACCTAGACTTAGGAAAGATGAGACTTAGGAAAGACTCAAGAGTTTAAGAAAGATTGGATTTAGGAAATATTTGAATTAGGAAAGGTTCGATTTAGGAAAATGTCATTTTTGGAAGGTTTTGAAATTAGGAAAGTTTCAACTTAGGGAAGTTTTGAAAATTGGAAAGTTTTGAATTTAGAAAGTTTTCGAAAAAGGAAAGGTTTTAAGATTAGGAAATTTTTGAAAATCGGAAAGTTTTGTTTTAAGAAAGGTTTGAAAAAGGAAAGTTTTCAATTTAGGAAATGTTTGAATTAAGAAAGTTTCAACTTAAGAAAGTTTTAAATTAAGAAAGTTTTGAGTTTAGAAAAGTTTTAGATTTGAAAAGATGTTGAAGTTTTGGAAAGTTTAGAATTTTGGAGAGATTTAGGTTTAGAAAGATTTAACTTGAGAAAGTTTCAAATTTAGAAAGTTTTAAATTTGGAAAGAGTTGAAATTTAGAAGGTTTAAGATTTAGAAAGTTTTAAAGTTTTAGAAAATCTTGAGATTAGGAAAGGTTTGAGTTTAGAAAAAGTTTGAAAAATTAGATTTGGAAAGTTGAGATTTGGAAAAGGGGTAGGATTAGGAAAGGGTTGAATTAGGAAAGATTTTTATGTTCGAGTTTTGGAAGCTTAAGATTTAGGAAAGTGGAGGATTAGGAAGGATTTGAATTAGGATTTGGATTTGGGAGGGATTGGATTTTGTTTCTAAAAGAGAAGGTTTGATTTTGTATTCAAAAACGGAGGACGAGAACTAGTTTCCTAAACGGGGAGATTTGATTCGGTTTCCTAAAGGGAAGATAGGATTTGGCAAGGATTTGGAAAAGGAGATTCTAGAAACCCTAGTTTTGAAAGATTATAGTTTTGACGTAGAAAAGAGGTTTTTGGAAACGTGTATGGTTTGGATGTAGAAAATGAGAGATTTTAGAAACCTAGGTTTGGGGCAAGGTTTGAAAACCATGTTTTTAGAAAGAAAATTAGGGTTTCCTAATTGTGGGTTCTAGGGTTTGATTTGGGCTCTAAGAAAAGAAGATTTTTGGAAAGTGCATTTTTGGAAAATAAGGTTTTCAAGAAGGGAATTCTAGGGAGGAGTTTTTGGAAAGTGTGTTTTTGGAAACATAGATTTTGGAAGGAAATCCTAAAGAGGAAATTTCTAGAAGGAAGATTTTGGAAAGAGAGTTTTTTAGAAAGGTTTTTGGAGAGAGTTTTTAGGATGGTGAATCTAGGGAGTGTTTTTAGAAAGTGCATTTTGAGGAGAGGATTTTGGAGAGGAGTTGAAAAAGAGGTTTTGAAAAATAGATTTTTGTAAGGAGTTTTTAGAAAACGATTTTGGAGAGGAAAGTTTTAGGAAAGTATGTCGAAAAAGAGATTTTTAGGAAGAGGGATTTAGAAAAAGAGTTTTTAGAAAGTATAAAAACATCTCACTTTCCTAAAGCGATTCTAGCCATAAGAGAGCTAGAACCACTTTAAGAAAGTGGTTTTGAAAACAAGGTTTGAAAATATAGACCAAAAGGGCACTTTTAATATAATACTTTCCTAAAGCAACCCTAGCCATGGAAAGGCTAGAATCACCCTATAATTGTGGTTTTGAAAACAAGTTTTTGAAAAAGAGATTTTGATGCAATTTTGAAAATAAGTTTGAAAACGGTTTTGAAAACAAATTTTGGAAGATGCAAGATTATGATATGCACAATGCAATTTGGGGTCGTGAACATACAAGGCTAAGAATTCACCACATAATCAAGGGGGCCGGACCCATGTGGTCTCTGGTTAGACTAGAAGAAAGCCCTCGACACGGTGACTCTCCAATAGCCCAATCCTACACATGGACCGGGAATCCCCTTGTTTCAAGCATGCAAAGAAAGGGGGGGAAAGAGATGGGGGATTAAAATAGAGAAAACCGAAGTGGGTTGGAGAGAGAAGAGAGAGGGGGAAGTGCAGAAAATTAAAGAGAAAGCCTACCGTATGTTTTCTTTATTTCGCGCGCCGTGATGTCTTCGGTCTTCGGTCTTTGTCTTGATCTTCACCTTCAGTCTTCAAGAGTTGTCTTCAAGCTTTGGATGGCAACTCTTCAAGTCTTCAAAGGATGGTTGAAGGCTAGTGTATAAGTGTATGGAGGTGTATATGAGTGTATATGAGACTAGGGTTTGTGTATGGTGGCTAGGGTTTGGAAAACCTAAGGAAACTAGGGTTTTGGAGGTGCTCGAGCTCTGTATATCGAAATATGGGATTTTTAGGTTAAGTTTGCGGACACTTTTCACGTTGAATGAGGCTCTGTATTTATAGAAGTTGGACAAACCTGGCGCCTGTTCCAGTGGCGTCAGGGCAAACTTTACACTGGTGCCACTAGTAGTGGCGCTAGGCCATTTTTTCGCATGGCGCCACTACTAGTGGTGCCAGCCAATTAGGAAAGATTTAAGGTCAGCAAGCAACGTATCTTTGACTAGATTTGGGCGCCTGTACTAGTGACTATCATGTAATTTTTAGCCTGGCTTCACTAGGAGTGACTCCGGAAAGTCCGGGAATGATTTGAAAGAGCCAGGAATGACCCGGAAGGCCGGAAAGGAGCAGGAACACTTAAAATAGTTTCTTGGAGATATTTGACTTGAAAAGTGAAGATAAGATGTGTCGAAAAGGTTGACCGGGCCTTTAGAAGCAAAACGGTCAATCGGACCGGAAAACTGTCGGGACAGACTCAGACTGTCCCGGAAAAAGACTTGGGATCTGGAAACATTATTCAGAATGTTCCCAGAGGTTGCCGATTTGATTTCCAGAGCCGGCGTGGTCGGAAAAGGAGACCGGCCCACTAGGGGCAAAATAGTCATTTTGTACCGGGTTGGCCGGAACTGACTCGGAATGATCCGGAAAGGTAAAAGGAAGTTGAGAACACTATAAAAAGTAGTCTCAGGAGGTTACCGGTTTGATACCCAAAGCCGGTGTGGTCGAAAAAGGAGACCGGCCCACTAGGGGCAAAACGGTCATTTTGTACCGGGTTGGCCGGAACTGACTCGGAATGATCCGGAAAGGTAAAGAAAGGTTGAGAATGCTATAAAAAGTATTCTCGGGACGTTACCGGTTTGATACCCAGAGCCGGTATGGTTCCCGGGGCATTCGGATGCCTAGGGGCAAAATGGTCATCTTGACCGGAAAGTCTCGGAAAAGGTCCTAAGGGTAGTTTGGTCATTTTTCACCGAAGCGGGCTAACAGACACTGGTGTTGACCTAGGTTTTGAGTGTTTTCGCCACTCTAACGGTGTGAGTATTTCCGCTACTCGGACGGGGTTGATGATTTGTGAGTATTTCCGCTACTCTAACGGCTTTGTGAGTATTTCTGCTACTCTAACGGTTTTGTGAGTATTTCCGCTACTCAAACGGTTTTGTGAGTATTTCCGCTACTCTAACGGTTTTATGAGTAGTTTCGCTACTCTAACGGTTTTGTGAGTATTTCCGCTACTCGAACGGTTTTGTTAGTAGTTTTGCTACTCGGACCGTCTCGAGGAATAAACTGTCTTGAGAGAGGGATTGGAAAGGGGTGTTACTGTCTCTGAAGAGACGTGCCTGGATTGGAACCGTCTCGAGGAATAAACTGTCTCGGGAGTGGGATTGGAAAGGGGTCTTACCGTCTCCGAGGAGACGTGCCTGGATTGGAACCGTCTCGAGGAATAAACTATCTCGAGAGTGGGATTGGAAAGCGGTCTTACCGTCTCCGAGGAGAAGTGCCTGGGTTTTGAGTGTTTCCGCCACTCTAACGGCGGTCGTTGTGACACAGGGATTTGTTGCCAATTCCCTATATCGACCTATTTGTGAGTATTTCCGCTACTCTAACGGTTTTGTGAGTATTTCCGCTACTCAAACGGTTTTGTGAGTAGTTTTGCTACTCGGACCGTCTCGAGGAATAAACTGTCTCGAGAGTGGGGTTGGAATTGGAAAGGAAAGAACAATGCCCCTAAGGGCACTTTGGTCATTTTGCCTCTATTTGGGCCTGACAGGCCCGCGAAGTGATGGAAAGACGAAATTTGGACCTAGAAAATTGGATTCGATTGGAATATGTCCACAATGACTTGAAAACAAGTCTGGATGGAGTGTAGACTGCCGAGCGGTCAAAAATGGGGTGCTTACAGCTGCCCCTCTTTTTCTGTCTTTGCTTGTCAAAGACAGAAAACGATAAGAGTAAGAGTTCCATGTTGACCGCGAGGCAGTCGAAGGGACGGACACTGGAAATCTTCCGACAACGGGGGTCGAAAACGGATAACGGGCCAAAAAGGCCTTCGAAAACAAGTTTTGGCGGGAGAAAGGGCAAAACTGCCCAGAATTTATAACTGGCGCCACTACTAGTGGCGCCTTTGGCAAAAAGGAACTAGCGCCTCTGCTAGTGGCGCCAGGCTTAAATTTAAAACCAGAAAATTTTTGGTTCGAACAGCCGCGGCACCTTGAAGAAATTTTGCAAATTCGTGAGGCATTGCGAGGAATCTACCCTGGACATTGGAGGAGCACTTTTTGGAGACCACGGGTGATTGCCGGAGAGAGTCCACGTTGCCGGAAAAGTCGCCGGAAGAGAAGATTTCGCCGGAGAACTTCCAAAAGGTGAGTTTTCAAGTTTTGTTGATTTTGATGTGTAGAACTTCGTTTGAATCATGTGAATAGTGGAAATTGATGTTTTGATATGCTTTGAACACTTTGGTGATGTTGTTTTGCATTTTGATGGTTGTTTGATTAAATTTGAATGATTTTTCATGATTATGCGAAGAGGATTTTCTGCAGGACTAGGGGATTTGTTCCTACAGGCATGGGTATTGGGCTTTCTGGCTATGTTTTTGTGCAATGTCCCTTAGAAAAATGTGTTTAACAATCGTATGAAGTTTCGTGATTTTTTGAAAACTCGGTGAATTTTTGATTTTTTGAAAAATAGAAAAGTATTTAGAAAATTAGAAAAAATTAGAAAATTCAAGAAATTGATGAAATTTTTGAAGTTTGAAATTTGGAAAAATGTAGGAACATTTTAGAAAACATTTGAGGTGATTTTGAAAAATTTTGGGAGATGTTTGAAAACCGTTGATTTATTTGAAAAATAAAACATCTGTCTTGAAAATTTGAAAAGTGTGCACGGGTGCCATTGTCATGTGATCATGACGATGGAAAGTGCATATTTCGTGTTTTGTGTTGATGTCATGGGCGTTGTAGGGGTCATTTTTAAACGGGACTCTGCCGAAATTTTTAGAAATTTTGGAAAGAGTTGGTTAAAATCTTAGAAATAAAATCTTTTTGAAGGGAAAAGGCAGAGAACCCTTGAGATGTGATTTGGAGTTAGAAAATCAAGATGTGTGAAAATTTTGTTTTTGATTTGTTATTCAAAATCCTTTATTTGTTTTGTGTTATTTGTTTGTTTTATTTTACTGTTATTTAAACTGCATGGATGGTATATTAACATCACTTACCTTGGCTTACCTTTTCAGGATGGCAGATGCAGGTGATGACGGTTCTGAGAGGAAGCGCCGCTCGGGGAAGGCGGCCCGGACAGATTCTGCTAGCGGCTCTAGTCGATCCAAAGGTAGTCGACGATCTACCGGACGATCCTCATCCAGCCAGAGCGGGCAAGGGAGTAGACTACCTGTCGACCCTTTTCCTCCGGTTGAGCAGGCTTTTGCAGAGGAGATTGATGCCGAGGAGGAGGTACCGGGCCTTGGGGATCAGGTGACGGCTATGGGAGAGCTTCTTCCAGACATAGGCAGACAGACGCCGACTTGAGAGATTTGCAGATACCAGATGTCCCACCTCTCGGGGATCTGGCCTATCATCCTAGTGTATATTCCAGACAGCATTTGCCACCTCCGCGGGTACACACAGCTTTCCGAGGGGCTGTTCATCAGGTGTTTGTGACCATGCAGCAGGCTGCCCCATCATACCGTGCCTTCTTGGCAGAGATCGGGTTTGGCGCCTTTATGGGATTACAGGCTAACCGCCTGAACCGGCATTTGGTACTGGCACTTGTCGAGAGGTGGTTCGAGGAGACTGGGACCTTCCATTTTGTCAGCTTCGAGTTAGGCCCCACTCTTTTAGACTGGGTGATTATTACAGGACTCTCCTTTGTCGGCCGGCGGATCACCCTACACCCAGTCAGCAGGGACGAGGCCTGTTTGCTGTTGGATTTGCCCCAGCCTGAGCGTTCTGCCTTCCCAGTCTCTTGGATTAGTCAGGGTGAGCGTACTTTTGCTACTGAGCCATCGCTTGCCAGGCGGGACATCATGAGACGGCGACTTGTGTTGTACATCATCTTTAGCTGCTTCTGCAACAACAACAAGTCACTCGTGCCGTGCCGTTTGGTGAGTATAGTAGCTGATCTGGGAGCTTTGTCTGAGTTGGACTGGGGGTCCTTTTCTTTTGGTTGCTTTCTTCGATCGATGCGGGTTCGGACTTCTTCTCGTTGGGGTAGCATGACTAGCTTCTGGCCCTTCCTTGTTTGGTGGAGTTACGAGTACCTGCCGGTGCATCGCCCTGCAGTTGTTGAGGATGATCTCTATCCTCGTGCTTTGAGGTGGGCTCGTGACCGGGTAGCCCAACGATCGGAGATTACTGACTTCGTGACGCTCCGGGCTAACCTGGAGTGATTGAGGCGAGGGATGTGACCTGGCGGCCCTTCATTGGATTAGTCCATTACGAGACAGTCCGGTACCTTGTCCCGTTATCCTTATCGAGAGCTGCTTTTCTCAGTGATGACACCTGGGAGTCCTATCTTGGAGAGCGGCATTGGCGACAGTTTCATGAGGAGTTTCGATCAGCAGGGGCTTCGCCAGAGTATATGTTTGGAGCCCTGGTGGCCGGAGTGCCCATCCCCTACCAGGAGTGCCAGCCAGGTGCCGAGTTCTTGCTTCCTCCGGATACGGATTATGCTGCGCACTTTGGAGCCCATTCAGTTGGTGCCTTCACCCAGTTTGAGGTAGTAGTCGGCGGGTACGCTGTTGGCCAGGAGGTGGTTGACCTATGGCGCTGTGCTGGAGGATATGTGCCCCAGGCTGAGTTTACTACTGTGAGAGACCAGAGAGACCGGTACCAGATGGAGCGGGACCAATACCTGGCCGAGGTAGCTTCCCTGACGGCTCGGTTATCTCAGATGGGTGGTGGGGGGGTAAGTTATTCTCTCTTTGCTCCTTATTGCTCTGCTGTTGCTTAGCTCCTTTTACTTGCGGCTGATTTTGGTTCTATCTTCCCTGCAGGATGGTGGTGCTTCGAGTAGTTACCCTCCTCCTCTGATGCCGGGCTTCGGGGATTTTGATCCAGATGACATCGACTTCGACCTGTGATAGATGCCCCTTGTCGAGACTTTGATCCTCTTTTGCCCCTGGTCCCTGAGTTATATTTATGTTAGACAGTTTTATTTTGCATAGTTTTGTATAAGGATGGATGTTTATAGTTTTGTATAAGGATGGATGTTTATTTTGGCAACCTTTGGAAAACACTTAGCCCTTTTTTAGAAAAATAACTCCTTTTTGGTCTTTGAAAACAATGATCTAGGTTCGGAGGTTGGTTACGTGTAGGGAAGACGCACTAAGTTATCACCCTACCCCGCCCTTTCGGTACTTACATGTCAATCTACCCTAGATTCACCTATGAGAGTCTTCGACTAACTATAGTTCAATCCTATCCACTTTGAAAAACGATGTTTGAAAAGAAACTAACATGATGTATGATATGCAAGTGCAAGTTAAGAGAATTGAAAAAGTAGATTTGAAAAGAGATTGATTTGATTTGAAAATAGATTTGAAGAGATGAAATTGAAGTTGAAAAGTTTGAAAATTGAAAGTAGAAATTTGAAAATAGAAATTTTGAAATTGAAATTTTGAAAATAGATTGGAATTTGGGATTTGAAAAATGTGGAGACCGCACCCATGAGGGTGGAATTGAAAGTTTGAAAAGTATTGTGACCGCACCTATGAAGGTTGCCTACGCATCCCTTTGGGGGAATCAGGTCAGTCGTAGTTTGGACCGGAGTCCGATTGAAAACAGAAGGGTTGATTTGAAAGAAAGAGATTGAATTGGAAGAAAGAAATTGAATTGAAAATTGGATTTGATTTAAGATTAGAAGAGGAGATTGGAAGTTGAAATTAAGAAGATTGGACTTTGATTTGAAAAGATTGATTTTGAAAAGATTTGGTTTTAGGAAAGATGGAGGTTTAGGAAACCTAGACTTAGGAAAGATGAGACTTAGGAAAGACTCAAGAGTTTAAGAAAGATTGGATTTAGAAAATGTTTGAATTAGGAAAGGTTCGATTTAGGAAAGTGTCATTTTTGGAAGGTTTTGAAATTAGGAAAGTTTCGACTTAGGGAAGTTTTGAAAATTGGAAAGTTTTGAATTTAGAAAGTTTTCGAAAAAGGAAAGGTTTTAAGATTAGGAAAGTTTTGAAAATCAGAAAGTTTCTTTTTAGGAAAGGTTTGAAAAAGGAAAGTTTTCAATTTAGGAAATGTTTGAATTAAGAAAGTTTCAACTTAAGAAAGTTTTAAATTAAGAAAGTTTTGAGTTTAGAAAAGTTTTAGATTTGAAAAGATGTTGAAGTTTTGGAAAGTTTAGAATTTTGGAGAGATTTAGGTTTAGAAAGATTTAACTTGAGAAAGTTTCAAATTTAGAAAGTTTTGAATTTGGAAAGAGTTGAAATTTAGAAGGTTTAAGATTTAGAAAGTTTTAGAGTTTTAGAAAATCTTGAGATTGGGAAAGGTTTGAGTTTAGAAAAAGTTTGAAAAATTAGATTTGGAAAGTTGAGATTTGGAAAAGGGGTAGGATTAGGAAAGGGTTGAATTAGGAAAGATTTTTATGTTCGAGTTTTGGAAGCTTAAGATTTAGGAAAGTGGAGGATTAGGAAGGATTTGAATTAGGAAAGATTCGGATTTGGGAGGGATTGGATTTTGTTTCTAAAAGAGAAGGTTTGATTTTGTTTCTAAAAACGGAGGACGGGATCTAGTTTCCTAAACGGGGAGATTTGATTCGGTTTCCTAAAGGGAAGATAGGATTTGGTAAGGATTTGGAAAAGGAGATTCTAGAAATCTTAGTTTTGAAAGATTATAGTTTTGACGTAGAAAAGAGGTTTTTGGAAACGTGTATGGTTTGGATGTAGAAAACGAGAGATTTTAGAAACCTAGGTTTGGGGCAAGGTTTGAAAACCATGTTTTTGGAAAGAAAATTAGGGTTTCCTAATTGTGGGTTCTAGGGTTTGATTTGGGCTCTAAGAAAAGAAGATTTTTGGAAAGTACATTTTTGGAAACGAAGGTTTTCTAGAAGGGAATCCTAAGGAGGAGTTTTTGGAAAGTGTGTTTTTGGAAACATAGATTTTGGAAGGAAATCCTAGAGAGGAAATTTCTAGAAGGAAGATTTTGGAAAGAGAGTTTTTTAGAAAGGTTTTTGGAGAGAGTTTTTAGGATGGTGAATCTAGGGAGTGTTTTTAGAAAGTGCATTTTGAGGAGAGGATTTTGGAGAGGAGTTGAAAAAGAGGTTTTGAAAAATAGATTTTTGTAAGGAGTTTTTAGAAAACGATTTTGGAGAGGAAAGTTTTAGGAAAGTATGTCGAAAAAGAGATTTTTAGTAAGAGGGATTTAGAAAAAGAGTTTTTAGAAGGTATAAAAACATCTCACTTTCCTAAAGCGATTCTAGCCATAAGAGAGCTAGAACCACTTTAAGAAAGTGGTTTTGAAAACAAAGTTTGAAAATATAGACCAAAAGGCCACTTTTAATATAACACTTTCCTAAAGCAACCCTAGCCATGGAAAGGCTAGAATCACCCTAGAATTGTGGTTTTGAAAACAAGTTTTTGAAAAAGAAATTTTGATGCAATTTTGAAAACAAGTTTGAAAACAGTTTTGAAAACAAATTTCGGAAGATGCAAGACTATGATATACACAATGCAATTTGGGGTCGTGAACATACAAGGCTAAGGCTTCACCACATAATCAAGGGGGCCGGACCCATGTGGTCTCTGGTTAGACTAGAAGAAAGCCCCCGACACGGTGACTCTCCAATAGCCCAATTCTACACATGGACCGGGAATCCCCTTGTTTCAAGCATGCAAAGAAAGGGGGGGAAAGAGATGGGGGATTAAAATAGAGAAAACCCAAGTGGGTTGGAGAGAGAAGAGAGAGGGGGAAGTGCAGAAAATTAAAGAGAAAGCCCACCGTATGTTTTTTTTATTTTGCGCGCCGCGCTGTCTTCGGTGTTCGGTCTTCGGTCTTCGGTCTTTGTCTTGATCTTTACCTTTAGTCTTCAAGAGTTGTCTTCAAGCTTTGGATGGCAGCTCTTCAAGTCTTCAAAGGATGGTTGAAGGCTAGTGTATGAGTGTATGGAGGTGTATATGAGTGTATATTAGACTAGGGTTTGTGTATGGTAGCTAGGGTTTGGGAAACCTAAGGAAACTAGGGTTTTGGAGGTGCTCGAGCTCTGTATATCGAAATATGAGATTTTTAGGTTAAGTTTGCGGACACTTTTCACGTTGAATGAGCCTCTGTATTTATAGAAGTTGGACAAACCTGGCGCCTGTTGCAGTGGCGCCAGGGCAAACTTTACACTGGCGCCACTAGTAGTGGCGCCAGGCCATTTTTTCGCTTGGCACCACTACTAGTGGCGCCAGCCAATTAGGAAAGATTTAAGGTCGGCAAGCAACGTATCTTTGACTAGATTTGGGCGCCTGTGCTAGTGACTACCATGTAATTTTTAGCCTGGCTTTACTAGGAGTGACTCTGGAAAGTCCGGGAATGATTTGAAAGAGCTGGGAATGACCCGGAAGGCCGGAAAGGAGCAGGAACACTTAAAATAGTTTCCTGGAGATATTTGACTTGAAAAGTGAAGATAAGATGTGTCGGAAAGGTTGACCGGGCCTTTAGGGGCAAAACGGTCAATCGGACCGGAAAACTGCCGGGACAGACTCAGACTGTCCCGGAAGATGACTTGGGATTTGGAAACATTATTCAGAATATTCCCAGAGGTTGCCGGTTTGATTTCCAGAGCCGGCGTGGTCGGAAAAGGAGACCGTCCCACCAGGGGTAAAACGGTCATTTTGTACCGGGTTGGCCGGAACTGACTCGGAATGATCCGGAAAGGTGAAAGGAAGTTGAGAACACTATAAAAAGTAGTCTCAGGAGGTTACCGGTTTGATGCCCAAAGCCGGTGTGGTCGGAAAAGGAGACCGGCCCACCAGGGGCAAAACGGTCATTTTGTACCAGGTTGGCCGGAACTGACTCGGAATGATCCGGAAAGGTAAAGCAAGGTTGAGAATTCTATAAAAAGTATTCTCGGGACATTACCGGTTTGATACCCAGAGCCAGTGTGGTTCCTGGAGCATTCGGATGCCTAGGGGCAAAATGGTCATTTTTCACCAAAGCGGGCTAACAGACACTGGTGTTGACCTGGGTTTTGAGTGTTTCCGCCACTCTAACGGTGTGACTATTTCCGCTACTCAGACGTGGTTGATGATTTGTGAGTATTTCTACTACTCTAACGGCTTTGTGAGTATTTCCGCTACTCTAACGGTTTTGTGAGTATTTCCGCTACTCAAACGGTTTGGTGAGTATTTCTGCTACTCTAACTGTTTTGTGAGTAGTTTCGCTACTCTAACGGTTTTGTGAGTATTTCCGCTACTCGAACAGTTTTGTGAGTAGTTTTGCTACTCGGACCATCTCGAGGAATAAACTGTCTCGAGAGAGGGATTGGAAAGGGGTCTTACCGTCTCCGAAGAGACGTGCCTAGAATGGAACCGTCTCGAGGAATAAACTGTCTCGAGAGTGAGATTGGAAAGGGGTCTTACCGTCTCCGAGGAGACGTGCCTGGATTGGAACCGTCTCGAGGAATAAACTGTCTCGAGAGTGGGATTGGAAAGGGGTCTTACCGTCTCCGAGGAGACGTGCCTGGGTTTTGAGTGTTTCCGTCACTCTAACGACGGTCGTCGTGACATAGGGATTTGTTGCCAATTCCTTATATCGACCTATTTGTGAGTATTTCCGCTACTCTAACGGTTTTGTGAGTATTTCCGCTACTCAAACAGTTTTGTGAGTAGTTTTGCTACTCGGACCGTCTCGAGGAATAAACTGTCTCGAGAGTAAGGTTGGAATTGGAAAGGAAAGGACAATGCCCCTAAGGGCACTTTGGTCATTTTGCCTCTATTTGGGCCTGACAGGCCCGCGAAGCGATGGAAAGACGAAATTTGGACCTAGAGAATTGGATTCGATTGGAATATATCCACAATGACTTGAAAACATGTCTGGACGGAGTGTAGACTGCCGAGCGGTCAAAAATGGGGTGCTTACAGCAAGCCTCAAGGGCCTCGTATGAAAGGCTAAGCAAATTTTTAACCGAAAATGATTTTACGAGAGGAAAAGTTGATACAACTCTTTTTATAAAGGTTAAAAATCATGACATGTTGCTTGTGCAAATTTATGTTGTTGACATTATATTTGGCTCTACTAATGAAAAGCTTTGCAAAGAATTTGCTAAGTGTATGCAGGGTGAGTTTGAGATGAGCATGATGGGTGAGCTCAATTACTTCCTTGGACTTCAAATCAAACAATCAAAGGAAGGAATTTTCATTAACCAAGCTAAGTACATCAAAGATCTACTCAAGAAGTTTGGGCTGGAAAATGTGAAACCATTGAGCACTCCTATGAATACTTCAACAAAGCTTGATAGTGATGAGAAAGGTATTTCGGTAGATACCAAGCTATATAGAAGTATGATAGGCTCATTGCTCTACTTAACTGCTAGTAGGCCTGATATTATGTTTAGTGTATGATTGTGTGCTCGATTTCAATCTAATCCTAAGGAATCACATATTGTTGCTGTTAAACGAATATTTAGATACCTTAAGCACACACTTAAACTTGGATTGTGGTATCCTAAAAACACATCTTTGAACTTAATTGGTTATTCAGATGCTGATTATGCTGGTAGCAAAGTTGATAGAAAAAGCACTAGTGGCTCTTGTCAATTTCTTGGAAATATGCTTGTTTCATGGTCTAGTAAGAAACAACTCTGTTGCACTTTCTACAGCCGAGGCTGAGTATATTGCAGTTGGAAGTTGTTGTGCACAAGTGCTTTGGATAAAACATCAATTAGAGGTCTTTGGTTTAACATTTGAACATATTCCAATTAGATGTGATAACACAAGTGCCATTAATCTGACTAAAAACCCTATCCAACACTCTCGCACAAAGCACATTGAGATTAGACATCATTTTATATGTGATCATGTGCAAAAAGGTGATATCTTGCTTGATTTTGTGAGTACTGAACATCAACTTGCAGATATATTCACAAAACCCTTAAATGAAGATAGGTTTTGTATGATTAGGAGAGAATTGGGAATGAGCAACCCTTTATCTTGAATGCTTAGATGTCTATATATGTTTGATGAATGCATAAGTATCTTTGAAATTGATTACAAACTTGTTTGATGCATTTCATGGCTTTTAAATACACATCTTTGCATTTCTAGAGAAAAAGAGTTGACTCATGCCTCAAAAGAGTTGACTTCTGGACTCTGGAATCAGCCCCAGATGTCCTCTGTTGAAAAGAGTCGACTCCTCTTTTCAAAAGAGTCGACTTATTTGAACAGAGAGCTCAGGAAGCTTTCTTCGCTCAAAAGAGTTGACCCTTTTTAACCATGAGTCGACTCACTTAAGTTAAAATTACTTTAAAACTGTAAAACCCCTGTTTTATTCAAATCATTCCAAAGTTTCTGGTTTCTCTCTTCTTTCACGATCAACCGCCACCTCCACTTCCAACCACCGAAAAACT
Organism: Euryodendron excelsum; assembly: GCA_033060915.1. Classification (NCBI taxonomy): domain Eukaryota; kingdom Viridiplantae; phylum Streptophyta; class Magnoliopsida; order Ericales; family Pentaphylacaceae; genus Euryodendron; species Euryodendron excelsum. The sequence continues at coordinate 35,325,396 of CM065389.1, forward strand.
CTCCCTCAATCCTTACCCAACCTATATTTGATCATCCTAGGGTCTTTCTAACTTCCTTCAAACGCCATTTTCAACCTTCCATGGCTCCCAAATCTGCTACATCAAAGAAGGGCAAGAAAGCCCTAAAAGAGCCGACTCCCACATCCAATAGAGGAACTAAGAGGAAGACAAAAGGGGACTCTTCCAAGCTTTCAAAAAGGAGAAAAGGGAAGCAAACTGAGGAGGAGGAAGATGTATTTCTCGACAACACCATTTACTTCGAGAAGAAATCAAACCGAGATAAGTATGAGAAAATTTTCTCTTCTAGAGTCATTTTAAATGGACGATGGATAGATTATGCTTTCTTTGCCAAAGAGAAGTTTGCATTTGAACCAAAATTTGAAGCCCTTGGTTGGAAATCCATTACCCTGTTAAAGGATGATGTATATCCTGAAATTATGGGACAATTCTATGCCCATGTAGAAAAGGAAACTGGGAAAGTAAATGTGATTAGTTATGTGAAGGGTGAAACCATTACCCTCACTAAAGGAGTGATCTATCAAATTTTGAAAATTGGTAGTGGTGGGCAAATGGACAAGAAAGATGTTAGTAGAAAAACTGCATTATCTGCTTTATTGGGAAAAGAGATTACTGATGATTCATTCCAACCCATGGCCAATGAGTTGCCTTTGGAACTGAGACTAGAACATCACTTTATCTGTCACATTCTCATTCCTAAAGGTGGCAAATTTGACTACATCACTGAAAGGGAATTGTTTTTCCTTTAGGCCTATTTGACAGACACCAAAATTGATTTACCTGAGTTCATTTTAGAGCACATTGTCAAGGCATCAAGAACCAAAGTTAGCCTACCCTATGGGATTCTCTTGACCAAAGTTTTCAAACACTTCAAGATAGACTTAAAGGGTGAGAAGCACAGAACCCCTGATTCAAATTTTGATGTGTATAATTAGAAAACTTTGTCAAGGATGGGCTATCACTTCAACCCACAGAGCAAGACCTGGACCCCTAGAAAGGAGAAACACATTGACAGTGGGACTCCTGGAATTGAATCCACTGAAAGAGGTGAACCTTCCAGTGCCATACCAGAAAGTGGTGAACCCTCTAGACCTGCTTCTTCTCCTGCTCCAAGGGAACTTTTTCCAATGAGCATTGTTCCAGGTGGCCAATCAGTGGATATGACTATTTTGATGAGCATGGTAAGAGACTTGAAAAGGCATCAAGAAGAGATGTTCACCAAGTTGGACAAGAAAATTGATAATGGGGCTACCAGATTATTCTTTGTTGAGAAGAAGGTAAGGGAATTAAGCAAGGCCTTTGTGTTTGAAGGAAACAAAATAAGGGAGAAAGTTGCCAATGACATTGCTCTTTCCACAGAGCATATTGGCAAATATATGAAGAAGCTAGTTGGAGACCAATACCAGCCTCTTTTCCCTTCAGCAGTAGAATTTATAGCAGAGGACTCAAGTACAAATGAGTTGGAAGGATCTAGTGGAAGGGAACATACCTCTTCTCAGCCATCACCTGCAGACCCCTCTGATCCCTTTGACCAAACTCCTCCAAAGTCTTCTGTTGCACCTCACAAATATGGCCTGAGACAAAGACCTTCAAGCAGCAAATTTTCAAACACTGCTGATAATCCAGTTGATCTCTCTCAAACCCCTTCTCCCAAAAGAAAATGAAAACCTTTGCCTCTTAAACTTTTCTGTTTTTGAACAAGTCATTTTCTAAGCAATATGTAATATTTTGTGGTTGGTTCTTTTTGTTAAACTCTCTTAAATGTTTCTTCATGAATGAATGATGTGTTTTGGATCTCATTATCTTAACATTGCTATTTTATTTGTGTTTGTTGAATGAGTGATTACTTTAACAATGCTGAATGAATAATTGCTTTAACATTGTTGAATTTGCTGAATGAATGATTGCTTTAACTGCCTTAGTCAATGATCTTCACATAAACATCATTGTATTTTTTTTGCTATTGTACTGGTCTGTTTTTCTATTACTCCTCTTTTTGAGGATTTGACAAAAAGGGGGAGAAATTTGTCTCAAAAAGATCAAAAGGGGGTAAAACACTCCTCAATGCACTACCAGTACTAAATGAGTGCAAAAGAATTGTATTGCAATAAGGCATCAACTCCAAAAGAAAGGGGGAGCCTTCGTTTGCTGTGAAAGGAGAGCATGAATCTGATGCAGTGGAGCATAAGTGTTGAAGCATCCAAAGACATGAATGAAGCATCCATGTTCTGAACTTTCAAGTGAATACATGTCCTAAATATCTGAGTTAGAATTTGCTTTACCCTGAATTTGAGACTGCTCTAAGGCACAGAATACAAAAGCAAGGGGGAGGTAGGGCATGGTATGAAAATCTTCCTTTCTCTAAATTTTTCTGATACTGCAAGTTATTGAGCCTCTTAGAATTTTGAGCATATTATCTATACTCTTAAAGGCTTATTTGTATGCCATTTCAAAGAAAACTCCTTCATTAAGAGGGAGAAATTTCCTTATCTGGACTATGACTCCACCTTTTCATTCCAAATTTGCATACCTTTTTGATTGATTAACAAAAAGGGGGAGAACTACTTATGAAAAATATATTGAAATAGAGAAGAAAACTGAAAATTTGAAGTCCCATACTTCTCATACATATTAATCCTCATGTTTCATGTTGAAATTAATTGCATATATTTTTAATGTTTTGTCATCATCAAAAAAGGGGAGATTGTTGAGTCAATGCCTTGATTTTGATGATAACAAAACATGGTTAAATGATCTAATAATTCTAATTAGTGTGCAGATGAATTATTAATTAGATCTTGACTTGAAGCTTATCGTAATAGAGGATTTGTGATGCAAAGATCTGAATAAAGAATGAAAAGCATGATGAGATTGAAGACTTTGAGGACTTGAAGATATCTTGTAAGAATGGAAGAAGAAGAAACCAACTCAGAAACATAGAAGCTTCCTTGAAAGATTTGAAGATGTCTTGAAGACATGGAAGGAATCACAAGAGTAGAAAAGCTTTCTTGGAAGTATTGTTGAAGTCCATGGAGAAGTTATATTAATTAAAGAATTCTAGACGAAATCTAGAAATGAAGATGTTCAAAGAAGAATAGAAAATCAATTGAAGAAATGAAGATTCTAAGTCATGGAAGCTCTCTTGAAGATCTTGAAGAAGACTTGAATCAATGGATGAAGCTATGATGATGGAAGAGCTCTACAAGTGATGAAAATGAAGAAAATTCATCTTGAATGGATTGAAGAGGTTCTTGGAGTCATCTAACCTTGAAGAAGCATTTGCAAGCTTTAAAAAGGTTATTTGAATGATCCTTGAAGAGATTGGAAGCTTTGGAAAAGAATGAAGAAAAGTTGCAAAAATATGGGTTTTGGTAAAAAGAGTCGACCCCACAAGCAAAAGGAGTCGACTCATTCGAACAGAGCCTTGGATTTATGCTGGAGACTCAAAAGAGTCGACTCCTGGCCAAAAAGAGTCGACTCATTGCAACAGAGAACAAAAATTCTGCAGACAGCTTAAAAGAGTCGACTCTTGGGACAAAAGAGTCGACTCATTTAGACAGTGACTTGAAAAATCTGCTGAAATGCAAAAAGAGTCGACTCATTGTAAAAAGAGTCGACCCCTAGACAGTAACGGCTAGTTTTCTGACAGACGGTATGGGCAAAAATGCAACCAAATCTTCTCCCATACTTCTCCAACGGCTAGAATCGATCCATACCTATATATATGAGATACATACAGCTTCAAACAAGAAGAAAAGAGTAATCATACCATTCATATCAAGTGCTTGAAGCTGAAAATCACCTGTACCTCACTGCCACATACTTTTGTTGTGTTTAAAGTTATCCACTGAGTTGTATTTGCTCATATACTCACTAGGAGAGTTATTCTTTGTATAACCTTTATTCATTCTCATTTGGGTGGGTTTGTAACCTTGTAAGTTTAAGTGTTCTCAGAAAAAACACTTGTAAGTTTGAGAGAAGTTTGGACAAAATCTCTTAGGTTTTGAAAGCTTGGGAAGAAGCTTTTGTAAGAGTGAGCTGGGCACTCGTGGCACAACCAGCAGCTGTGTAAGGAGTATTACATAGTGGAAGTCCTTCGAAAGGATCGTAGAACAGAGAACGTAGGCAAGGTTGGCCGAACCTCTATAAATCTGGTGCACTTCTCTTCTGCCTCTGTTTTGCTTATTTGCTCACTATACATGCTTGCATAAATATTTGTATTGATGTACACTTCACTTGCTTGATATATATACTTTGATTAATTGTTGCTGAAATACATAAACGATTTTTAGTTGCAATTCTTGATATAAATTCTATAAAACCCAATTCACCCCCCCTCTTGGGTTGCCTACTTGGGCCAACAGTATGTGCATTGTCCAAAAATATAACATGCATTCATTTTCACTTCTGTGTAAACCTGTACATTCAAAAAAAAGTAGGATATGCATTCGATTCAATTCTTATATAAACATGTGCATTCATAAAAAATAGATCATGTAATTAATTCTATGTGCAATCATCAAAAAACAAAAAAAAAAAAATAATGATACCCTTTACCGGGGCATTTTTAAACTTTTTTTTTCGCACAAAAACTCACTCTTTGTCTTTCTATCTCTCTCAACTAGGAAACAATGAACAAGGCAAAACATAAAAAGGAGCTAAAGCCACCCCTCAGATATCTCTAATACCGGCTCACACCTCAGAAAGCTCAGATTTCCATAACCAACAAGAAACAGAGAATGGGGCAATGACCCACCCTCGACCTCCCCAATCAAATAACTTCGAAAGAGGAGTAGTGAATAAGTGTCTGATCACCCAAAGCTAGAATAATGAAACACATCCCCAACAATGAGCATCGGCCCCCTGCCAAAGTCTAGCAAGGCTCACAAAGGTCTGTCCCACAACCATAGGAGCATATGAGTGTCCTTCACGAATCCTGGCGAGCAACGCACACAATCAACGGCCGACCGAGTCACCCCCTCGTGGAATCATCAACAAGTTCAAGAGAAACAGAGCTAGGGCTATCATGGAAAAATGGACCAATCTTGAGAAGTATGCCAATCCCCTATCCGTCGCAAACTCAAAATGAGAGAAACAAGAACTTCATTGGGACATAAGGAAACTGAGGCAGCAGATCAGAAGAAAAGGCGGCAAAATGGAGCCCAAGCTGAAAAGCGACAAGCATGATACCGCCATCAGGGAAAGTAGGTCCCATAATGTCAGTTGAACCATCCCGAAGACCTAGAAGGAAGCCATACTCATGGGGAGTAGGGGCAAGCTCACATTCCCCAACAAAGACGGGTTAGGTGGCCAAAAGGGAACCATTGCCAGAAAACAATCTACGCCAATAAGAGAGAAGCCATGCAACCGAAGAACCAGCAAAAATGCCTTGCTCATCTGAAGGATGCCTATCATACCAAACCCGTAGTCAGCTCAAAATAGCGTCAGCCATCCGAAAAGTCAAAAGTGGAAAACCTCGATGTCCATCTCATCCTCGAGGGTTGGCTCAACTGGAGGGAAGGGGTCGACTGGAGGCCTACTCCCCCCTCCCACCCTGGCTAGAAGGTGCTCGATTGGTAGAGTGCTGACTACCCCTAGAGCAGCTGGAGGTGCCAACAAGAATCTGTTAGGGCCATCTTCCCGAAGCGGTGACTCTTCTCAGAACCTTCATCGCTTGCGCCTGCCATCCTGAAAGGTAAGTCAAGGTAAGAGGTATTAGAATTCGATATATACAGTTCAAAAGATAAAGAAATAAAAGCAACAAAGAAATAATAATGATAATAACCAAAGGTGAAACATAAAATAAAAATGAAGGACACAACTTCCATATACATCCTATTTAGACCAACCTAAAAGTTTCTTAAACTTTTCATTCAAAGTTTCTTTTCTAAAATCAACTATCAAAGGTTCCTTAAAAATTTTTCGAAAAGTTTCTTGACTTCTTCTCGTCAAAAAGTTCTTTTTCAAAAATCAATTTCCCAATGGTTTTTTTTTTATTATCATCCTCCAAAAGTTTTCAAAAATTCTTTCTCCTAAAATTTCCTTTCCGAAATTAGTTTTCAAAAGGTTTTCTGATTCTGTTTTCCAAAAGTTCTTTTTCAAAATCACTTCTTAAAATTGAATTCCACTTCGAAAATCAGGGTTGAAAATCATTTTCAAAATCAGGTCTCAAATTTTTTCCATCTATCTCCAAGTTTTTCTGATTCAGTTCTTCAAGAAAATCCCTTTTCCAAATTCTTTCCCCCCAAACTTTACTTTCAAAAGAGTCTTAGACAAAATAAATCCTTAAAAATTTTCAAGGTTTCACTCAAAAGATTCTTCCTTCCAAAATTTCTATCAGGTTTCGAAGTTTTTGTTAATCTGAAAAATTTTCACATCCGAAAGAGTTCATGAATTCTTACCTTCAAAATGTCTCCTAAAATGATATTTTCAAAATCTTTCCAACAAGATTTCAAAACTCAAGTCTTAGGTCAAAATGAATTCCCTCCAAATTCTGGGCAGTTTTGCCCTTTTTCCTGCCAAAACTCGTTTTCAAAGGCCTTTTTGGCCCATTATTCGTTTTCGACCCTCGTTGTCGGAAGATTTCCAGTGTCCGTCCCTCCGACTGCCTCGCGGTCAACATGGGACTCTTACTCTTATCGTTTTCTGTCTTTGACAAGCAAAGATAGAAAAAGAGGGGCAGCTGTAAACACCCCATTTTTGACCGCTCGGCAGTCTACACTCCGTCCAGACTTGTGTTTAAGTCATTGTGGGCATATTCCAATCAAAATAACTTTTTAAGTCCAAATCCCGCCTGTCCATTGCCTCGCGAGCCTACAAGGCCCAAATAGAGGCAAAATGACTGAAATGCCCTTAGGAGCATTATCTTTTCCTTTCCAATCCCTCACTCGAGACAGTTTATTCCTGGAGACGGTTCCACTCCAGGCACGTCTCTTCGGAGACGGTAAGACCCCTTTCCAATCCCTCTCTCGAGACAGTTTATTCCTTGAGACGGTTCCACTCCAGGCGCGTCTCTTTGGAGACGGTAAGACCCCTTTCCAATCCCTCTCTCGAGATAGTTTATTCCTCGAGACGATTCCAATCCAGGCACTTCTCTTCGGAGATGATAAGTCCTCTTTCCAATCCCTCTCTCGAGATAGTTTATTCCTCAAGACGGTTCCACTCCAGGCGCGTCTCTTCGGAGATGGTAAGACCCCTTTCCAATCCTTCTCTCGAGACAGTTTATTCCTCGAGACAGTTACAATCCAGGCATGTCTCTTCGGAAACGATAAGTCCCCTTTCCAATCCCTCTCTCGAGACAGTTTATTCCTCGAGACGGTTCCAATCTAGGCACGTCTCCTCGGAGACGGTAAGACCCCTTTCCAATCCCTCTCTCAAGACAGTTTATTCCTCGAGACGGTTCCAATCCAAGCACGTCTCCTCGGAGACAGTAAGACCCCTTTCCAATCCCTCTCTCGAGACAATTTATTCCTCGAGATGGTTCCAATCCAGGCACGTCTCCTCGGAGACGATAAGTCCCCTTTCCAATCCCTCTCTCGAGACAGTTTATTCCTTAAGACGGTTCCAACTCAGGCACGTCTCTTTGGAGACGATAAGTCCCCTTTCCAATCCCTCTCTCGAGACAGTTTATTCCTCGAGACGGTTCGAGTAGCGAAACTACTCACAAAATCGTTAGAGTAGTGGAAATACTCACAAATAGGTCGATATAGGGAATTGGCAATAAACCCCTGTGTCACGACGACCGCCGTTAGAGTGGCGGAAACACTCAAAACCCAGGTCAACACCAATGTCTGTTAACCCACTTTGGTGAAAAATGACCAAACTATCCTTTGGTCCTTTTTCGAGACTTTCCGGTCAAGATGACTATTTTGCCCCTAGGCATCTGAATGCCCTAGGAACCACACCGGCTCTGGGTATCAAACCGGTAACCCTCTGAGATTGCTTTTTATAGTATTCTCAACCTTCATTTACCTTTTCGGATCATTCCGAGTCAGTTCTAGCCAACCCGGTGCGAAATGACCGTTTTGCCCCTGGTGGGCCGATCTCCTTTTCCGACCACGCCGGCTTTGGGAATCAATCCGACAACCTCTGGGAACATTCTAAATAATGTTTCCAGATCCCAAGTCTTCTTCCGAGACAGTCCAAGTCTATCCCGACAGTTTCCCGGTCCGGTTGACTGTTTTGCCCCTAAAGGCCCGGTCAACCTTTCTAACACATCTTATCCTCACTTTTCAAGTCAAATACTTCCAGGATACTATTTTAAGTGTTCCTGCTCCTTTCCGGCCTTCCAGGTCATTCCCGGCTCCTTTAAATCATTCCCGGACTTTCCAGAGCCACTCCTAGTGAAGCCAGGCTAAAAATTGCATGGTAGTCACTAGTACAAGCGCCCAAATCTAGTCAAAGATACATTGCTTGCCGACCTTATACATTTCCTAAATGGCTGGCGCCACTAGCCAAAAAATGGCCTGGCGCCACTCCTAGTGGCGCCGGTGTAAACCTTGGCCTGGCGCCACTGTAACAAGCGCCAGTGTTGTCCAACCTTTATAAATACAGAGCCTCATTCAACGTGAAAAGGATCCGCAAACTCAACCTAAAAATCCTATATTTCGATATACAGAGCTCGAGTACCTCCTAAACCCTAGCATGCCTAGGTTTTCCAAACCCTAGCCACCCTACACAAACCCTAGCCTCCTATACACTTATACACTCCCCCATACACTCATACACTAGCCGTCAACCCTCCTTTGAAGACTTGAAGAGCTGCAACCTAAAGCTTGAAGACAACTCTTGAAGATTGAAGACAAAGATCAAGACGAAGGCCGAAGATCGAAGACAAGCAAGGCGCGCAAAATAAACAAGACATACGGTAGGCTCCCTATTTAAAATTTCGCACTTCCCCCCTCTCTCTCCTCTCTCCTAACCCACTAGGGTTTTCTCTATTTTAATCCCCCATCTCTTTCCCTCCCTTTCTTTGCATGCTTGAAACAAGGGGATTCCTGGTCCATGTGTAGGATTGGGCTATTGGCGAGTCACCGTGTCAGGGGCTTTCTTCTAGTCTAACCAGTGACCACGTGGGTCCGGCCCCCTTAATTATGTGGTGAAGCCTTAGCCTTGTATGTTCACGACCCCAAATTGCATTGTGCATAGCATAGTCTTGCATCTTCCAAAATTCGTTTTCAAACTCGTTTTCAAAATCGTTTTCAAACTTGTTTTCAAAATTGCATCAAAATCTCTTTTTCAAAAACTTGTTTTCAAAACCACAATTCTAGGGTGATTCTAGCCTTTCCATGGCTGGGGTTGCTTTAGGAAAGTGTTACATTAAAAGTGACTTTTATGGTCTATATTTTCAAATCTTATTGTTTTTCAAAACCGTTTTCCTAAAGTGGTTCTAGCCCTCTTATGGTTATAATTGCTCTAGGAAAGTGAGATGTTTTTACTCCTTCTAAAAACTCTCTTTTCAAAAAGTCTTTCTTCCTAAAAATCGCTTTTTCAACATACTTTCCTAAAACTCTCCTCTCCAAAGTTGTTTTCAAAAACTCCCTCCAAAATCTATTTTTTAAAACTCCCTTTTTCAACTCCTTTCCAAAATCCTCTTCCCAAAATCCCCAAAAATCTTTCCAAAAACTCTCTTCAATAATCTTCAACCAAAAACCTTCCTAGAAAAACTCTATCCAAAAATCTTTCCAGAAACTCTCTTTCCTAAATCTTCCTTCTAGAAACTCCTTCCTAGGATTTCTTTCTAGAAAACCTTCATTTTTAAAAACACACTTTCCAAAAACTCCTTCCTAGGGTTCCCTTATAGAAAACCTTCATTTCCAAAAACGCACTTTCCAAAAACTCTTTTCTTAAAGCCCAAATCAAGCCCTAGAACTCACAATTAGGAAACCCTAATTTTCTTTTCAAAAACATGATTTTCAAACTTTGCCCCAAACCTAGGTTTCCAAAATCTCTTGTTTTAACATCCAAACTATACATGTTTCCAAAACCTCTTTTCTACGTCAAAACTATAATTTTTCAAAACTAGGGTTTCTAGAATCTCCCTTTCCAAATCCTTGTCAAATCAAATCTTCCCTTTAAGAAACCAAATCCAATCTCCCCGTTTAGGAAACTAGATCCTATCCTCCGTTTTTGGAAACAAAATCAAATCTTTTCTTTTAGAAACCAAATCCAATCCCTTCCCAATCCAAACCTTTCTTAATTCAATTCCTTTCTTAAACCATAAGTTTCCTAAACCTAAACTTTAAATCTTTCCTTGAATTTTAAAATCCAACTCTTTCCTAATTTAAATCCTTTCTGAACTTCCACTTTCCTAAATCTTAAGTTTCCAAAATTTGAACATAAAAATCTTTCTTAAATTTTGAAATTCAACTTTCAAATCTTTCCTAATTCAACCCCTTCCTAATTCTACCCTCTTTTCAAATCTTAACTTTTCAAACCTAAGTTTTCAAACCCAAACCTTTCCTAATCTTAAGATTTTCTAAAAACTCTAAAACTTTCAAAATCTTAAACTTTCTAAATGCCAAAATTCTAAGCTTTCCAAGTTCAAAACTTTCTTAAGTTAAGACTTTCTAAATATAAAAACTTTCTAAATTCTAAACTTTCTTAAACTTCAAATCTTTCCAAATCTAAGACTTTTCTAAACTCAAAACTTTCTTAATCCAAACATTTCCTAATTCAAAACTTCCTTAATTCGAACCTTTCTTAATTCAAACATTTCCTATTTCAAAACTTTCCTAATTTCAAAACCTTTCCTAATTCTGAAACCTTCCTAAAATAACACTTTTCTAAGTTGAAACTTCCCTATCTCAAAACTTTTTAAATTCAAAACTTTGCAATGTCCAAATTTTCCTAAAATGAAAACTTTCCTAATTTCGAAACTTTCCAAAAACAAAACTTTCCTAAATCGGACCTTTCTTAATTCAAACATTTCCTAAATCTAATTTTTCTCTAAACCTTCCGAGTCGAGTCAAATCTTTCCTAAGTCTAGGTTTCCTAAAACCAAGTCTTTCCAAAATCAATCTTTCTAAGGCAAGTCCAATCTTCTCAATTTCAATTTCCAATTTCCTCTTCTGATCTCAAATCAAATCCAATTTTCAATTCAATCTCTTTCTTCCAATCCAATCTCTCTCTTCAAGTCAATCTCTTTTTAATCGGACTCCGGTCCGAACTACGACTGACCTGATTCCCCCAAAGGGATACGTAGGCAACCTTTATAGGTGCGGTCATAATACTTTTCAAACTTTCAATTCCACCCTCATGGGTGAGGTCTCCACATCTTTCCAATCTCAAATTCCAATCTATTTTCAAAATTTCAATTTCAAAATTCTATTTCCAAATTTCTATTTCTATTTCTAATTTCTCAAACTTTCCAATTTCAAATTTATTTTCAAATCAAATCAATTTCAAATCATTCTCTTTCCAAATCTATCTTCCAACTTCTCTCTTCTATTGCACTTGCATATCATGCATCATGTTTTTCTAAACATTGTTTTTCAAAGTGGATAGGATTGGCCAATAGTCAGTTGAAGACTCTCATAGGTGAATCTAGGGTAGATTGCCATGTAGGTACCGAAAGGGCGGGATAGGGTGATGGCTTAGTGCATCTTCCCTACACGTAACCAACCTCCAAACCTAGAATCACTGATTTCAAAGACCAAAAAGGAGTTATTTTTCAAAAAGGGCTAAATGTTTTCCAAAGGTTGCCAAACAACCTGTTTTTCTTAAAAACCCTCTCTCGGGGAGGTATTTTCAAATCGTTTTCCAAAAACCCTAAGTGTAGTCTTCGGATTATTCTTAGTTTTTAGGTGACCTAACTCACCTTAATCAAGTTAGGTGGCGACTCCGAATCTTTTTCAAAACCCCTTTATTCAAACCTATTTTCAATTCAAACCTAGTCGCACTCATTCTTCTAGGAGAGTGAGTTCTAACGAGAGAGTACAACATTTTTCCCGCTTGTGTGAGTATTCCTCGAGTGCAAAAAGTCTGGGCGTGACAGGACTCAGAAGTGATGAAGAAGATGGATAGAGGGTGTGACTAGCAGTGCACGGGGAAGGTGGTAGAAGGTTCCCAGAGCGCTTGAGATCGCAGCTCTGGAATCAGGTTGCTGGTTCTAGGCTTTTTCTCGGTTCAACTGGAGAAGAAGAAGATGAATCTCTAAATCTCTCTCTCTCTCTTAGCTGATGTATATATGCATATATACACACATGCAAGCATCTTGGTGCTTGAGCACCAAGAAATCTCTCAGCATATGCCATGTGGCCCAAGGACTACAAAGATCCTCCCTGCTCTCCTTTGCCAGGCTAGACGTGGCCACATGGCACTGTACCACAAGCTGCTAATTGTACTGCACACGTATACCACAGCATATCTCACACCCTTGCCAGCCAAACCAGGACACGTCCTAATCCCAGTACAATAGGGACCACTAGTAACTGTTACCACTATCATTGCCTTGGTTCTCCTCTTGATTATCAGGAGAGGTCCTCACCAGGTGCTGCCACACGGCCCAATGATTCCCTCTCTGATATTTCCACAAGGAGGTTAACTCTCTCTCTCTCTCTCTCTCTCTCTCTCTCTCTATCACCTTTGAAACTTAGGTATAGGAGAGGGATTTTGGTGTATGCCATGCCCAAGGAGGGCTAATGGACTCTCAAACCTACTCCTCTTAGACTAGGCTTGGGAAGGCCAGATGGTTCTCAGTCCTTTTATCGTATGGAGACCCAATCCATTGATCTATCTCTGGCAGTAGGGGAATGCACTTCGAAACCAGCGCAATTATTCATAAACTGAGATGGTGGGTCTTACTCCAGGAACGAATTTAGGCTAGCTTGCAAGACCACTGAACCATGGTTGACCAATGACCTATTTTGACTATCTACATTTTGCCTCTTACACGTGGAAGGCATATGCACCAAGACTTGTACGTGTAATCGAACCAGTCGAAGGGTCCTCGTCGTCGTTACTTCTACGCCCAGTTCCCTATGTTTCTCTAAAGACTTTCCCATGCTATTGGCTGGGAACCTGTCATTGGTCCAAGAAGTTTAAGCTGTCCTATTTTACTATAGGACATGCTTTCTACCTCCCTTATGCAATATTTGTTCCACTGCCCTAAGGGTCACTTCACCTTAATGGGAGGCAGTTTTTGGTGCCAGGCCATTAATTGCTATCACTTCGAATTTTGAAATTTGAACAGTTGGTGGGAGAAGGATAGTTCACGAATATGAAAGGGATAGAGAAGGAGATGCAGTTGTAACTGCTGCTTACTCTAGCACCTCTTCTTCCCCTTTATTGGCCTCTCTCTCTCTCTCCTTTCTGCCTTTACCCTGTCTTTGCTATAGTTCAAAGATACAACCACCATGACGATGATGTGCAGAGCAAAGAAATCCATTGTTGGTCACATTGAGTCCTCTGGTGGTATAAACTCTTCTCAGTTGCCCCTAGATGATGACTGGATGAGAGCTCCCTACCTTGGGGAGCCAGGAGATAAGTTTTGGAAGAGGGTCATCAACTTCCTTCCTGAGAGTGAAGAACCTTTGGAGGACTATGATATGATCAGACTAGAGTCTGTCTTTCAGTTTCGATTGGAGAGGGGGGATGTTCCCCACTCATTCTTTCAGTTCAAGTGCCTCTTGTCTCTTACTTTCGACTGGCCATAGTGGGTGGATGACGTCCTAGCCAACAAAGAGCTGATGGCCCACCTAAAGGCAGTGGGCTTATATGAATTTGTTTGTTTTTCCTGGAACTCGACCATCTGGCGGCATATCCCCAATCTAGACCTCTTGATCTCGCCGCGGAGCATTGACTCCCATACCTTTGTGGCTCCATAGGGAGAGTCAGGGCCTACTCTGGAAGATACCATGTCATTAATGCACCTTCCCCTCACTGGTGATCGTGGTGTGGAACTCCATCTCTTGTTCGTGGATGAAAGAACCACCGTAAGGGAGTTAGAGTGAGGGTATCTTGCGACCCAAAACTTTAACTCGCTTTTTGATAGTGACGGGAAGCAGTTGGTTAAGAAAGTGCCCACCAATAGGTCCACCTACGCTACTTGGATCCACTATTTCTTTAGAGATGTCCAGCCAAAATCCACTTCATCAAGGGGTACTCTGAAGTATTTTGAAGTGCTAGGCTATAATCAATCCAACTACTTTGCTGCCTTTCTTACCTTCTTTCTTTCGACCTTCATCCTTCCAAGAGCCCCTATGGACTCTATCTCCTCCTTTGTGTATCCCCTTACTGCACTGCTGTCCAAAGGAAAAAAAGATTACTTTGGCCCCCCTATTCTTGGGGAGCCTTTACTAGCGTCTGGACCAATTGAAGTATGACTTGGAGCGCTCGGTAGGTCGGTATGACATAGGAAGCTATGTCCATACCCACTTCCTATTGGCTTATCTAGCTGAGTGCTTCAACGGGCTAGTTCCTCATCCAAAAATCCTTTCTGCTGGTGTAACTGTGACTACTGTGAACGAAGAAGGTCATGTTGTGTTGACCCCAACAGAGGAGAGGGAACCACTTATGGCAAGGTGGTTTGAGATAATCAGTAGCCAAGACCTGGGTCAGTTTTTTGATGATTTGAAGAAGTTCATTGTTTGCCCTTATATAGACAGGAACATCAGAGCCCATATCCCTATTGTCTATCCTCTACAGACACGCCACTATGAGTTCTCTTCTAGTGCTTAACCTTTTCCTACTGACATCCATGAGCTACTGTTAATGATTATGCCAGGGCTAATTCTATTCTTAAATGAAGATGGAAATGGCATTGTGATGTACCGTCCTGATAGGCTTTTGAGGCAGTTCGGCTATAACCAAGGGATACCTCGTGCCCCTCCTCCTGTTGCATCCTCCTTTGATGAGTGCATGCAGAAATTTTGGGTGAATGCTACAAAATTTGACTTTTTGGCCAATCAAGTGATTAACCTCCCACCTTTGGTGTTTGACTTCCCATCCCTCGAGCACGAGGGCCATTTTACCCTTCATCATAAGCTGTATTGGAGAAGGAACTTAGACTCCTTCTGCTCTGGGGACGTGGATCAGGTGAAAGTTATTCCCATAGGGAAGGGGGATCCTTCCCTACACTTGGCCACAAAGAAGAACCAAAAGAGGGATAAGGGAACTCACAGTCACTTTGCTTCTCCCAACTCTGCCCTTGTCAAGGGTGGTAAGGGACAGGCTTTGAAGCCGTTGCTCTATCAACCGAAAGTGAGCACCCCGAAAAGAGTTTTGAAGAATTTAACTCTTGTGAAGGTCTCTCTGTCGTCTGGTGTCCGTTTGGGAAAGTGACCTGTACTTGTATCTTCCTTCAACCCCTCCCCGAAGGTGTGTGCAGAGTAAGTGGTGCTTTCTAATTTTTTACCCTCCTTAATGAGTTTGGGTAATGACTAGCAACTATTTCCTTTTTTCTTTATTGGGCAGAGATTGAGGATCCAGTCATATGGGAAGGGCAAGGGGCCATCTTTGAAGAAAAAGAAAGTAGCAGGTGAGTTTTGGTTTTCTCCTACCCCCCTGTTGTATTTCCTTTTATTGTGCTCAATGAATCGAGCCTGTTTTTCCTTTCTCGAGACAGAGGTGGAAGAGTTGAGCAGCAATGAGTCCTCTGAGGAGGAGGAGGAGGAAGCTGAGGAGACCCCTGAGGGAAATAAGGGTGATAGCTCGGATGAAAGTGGCATTGTGAGGGGACATAAGGAAGGAGCAAGTGAGGAAGAAGAAAAAAAAAGACTATGGAACTCCCATTGGGGAGCGTTTTGAATTTATTGCAGAGACATAAGTGTTGAAGAAAAATTTTGGTCGTGGGAGGGGTGGGTTAGCAGAAGTTATGGACTCCTTTTCCTGGTTGGTCTCAAAGAAGGTAATTTGCTATATCCTTTCTTCTTCATTTGTTCATCTATTTTTGTTTGAATATGGCTAACTATGTGTTGCGTAAACATAGGTGTTTGTGTCTTGTTGCTACTACTTCGGAGGTTCCTAAAAAGCCTTTAGCTGCCCTAGAGCCTAGAATTGCTGCTACAATAAAAAAGAAGAGGACTACTAAATTCTTAGGGATTCTTAGGGTGCCTGATAGATGAAGAAATGTATCCCTTCCTTGAGTGTATCAAGAGAGCATATCCTAATGCTTTGTTGGTTTTTAGCTGGCCAAACGTCCGATGGGTGTATTGATGCTGGAGCAATTGGTTACGGTAAGCACCCCATTTTTGACCGCTTGACAGTTTACGGTCCACCTAGATTTGTACTTAAGTCAATATGGACTATTCCAATAGAAGTCAACTCTTTAAGTCTAATCCCGTCTATCCAACGCTTCGAAGGCCCACTTAGCCCAAATAGAGGCAAAATGACCAAAATACCCTTAGGGGCATTGTCCTTTCCAAATCCAAATCAAGCGCGTCTTTCCGAAGACGGTAAGTCCCCTTTCCAATTCCAAATCAGGCACATCTTTCCGAAGACAGTAAGTCCCCTTTCCAATCCTATCAGGCACGTCTTTCCGAAGATGGTAAGCCCCCTTTCCAATTCCAAAACAGGCACATCTTTTCGAAGACGGTAAGTCCCCTTTCCAATTCCAAATCAGGCACGTCTTTCCGGAGACGATAAGTCCCCTTTTCCAAATTCCATTAGGCATGTATTTCCGAAGACGGTAAGTCCCCTTTCCAATTCAAAAACAAGCGCATCTTTCCGAAGACGGTAAGTCCCCTTTTCTAATTCCAATTCCAATCCCTCTCTCGAGACAGTTGATTCCTTGAGACGGTATTCTGGCATATTTTTCGAAGAAAATCTCTTCGGAACGGTAAGTCCCTTTAAACCTGTCGACCGAGACAAGACCCCAAGTCCCCTAGATGGCAGAACGGTCCACCTTTGGTGCCTACTAGCCAGCCAATGCAGAAATGTCTATTTCAGGAACGCCTTCCGAGAAAGTTAACTTCTCAAGCGCTAAGTCCCTTTAGCAGCTTCCCGAGATCAGGCAGTCTTGGGAATGATCGCGAACCGTTAGAGTAGCAGAAATACTCGCAAACATTGCAACCGTCAGAGTAGCAAAAATACTCGCAAACAGGTCGATATAGGGTATTGCCAACAAACCCCTGTATCATGAGACCGCCGTCAGAGTGGCGGAAACACTCAAAACCCAGGTCAAAACCGGTGCCTGCTAGCCCACTTTGGTGAAAAATAACTAAACTACCCCTAGGGTAATTTTTTGGCACGTTTCTCGAGAGCACACCTAAGCCCTCAAAATGACAAGCCCACCTTTCTATAATGTCTTAAAAGCAATCTGGCATGATTAGGTGCCCTCAAGTCCGTTTCGGGTCAATTCTGAGACTTTTCGGTCAAGATAATCATTTTGCATCTAGGCATCCAAACGCCCCGGGGACCACACCGGCTCTGGGTATCAAACCGGTAACCTCCCGAGAATGCTTCTTATAGTATTCTCAACCTCTCTTTATCTTTCCGGATCATTCTGAGTTAGTTCCGGCAAAGTCGGTGCAAAATGATCATTTTGCCCCTGGTAGGCCGGTCACCTTTTCTAACCACACCGGTTCTAGGAATCAAACCGGCAACCTTTGGGAACATTCTAAATAATTTTTTCAAATCTCGAATCTTCTTCCAAAGCGTTCCAAGTCCATCTCGGCAGCTTTTTGGCCCGGTTGACCGTTTTGCCTCTAATGGTCCGGTCAACCCCTCTAACACATCATATCCTTATTCTTCAAGTCAAATACCTCTAGGACCCTATTTTGAGGGTTCCTTCCCCTTTTCAGCCTTCCGAGCCATTCCTGGTCCCTTAAATCATTCCCGAACTTTCGGAGTCACTCCTAGTGAAGCTAGGCTAGAAATTGCATAGTAGTCATTAGTACAGTCGCCCAAATCTTCCCAAGATACGTTGCTTGCCAACTTAACAAAATTTCCTAACTGACTGGCGCCACTACAAGCCAAGAAATGGCCTGGCGCCACTCCTAGTGGCGCCAAAAGGAATTTTGCCCTGGCACTACTACAACGAGCACTAGGTCTATCTCATGTCTATAAATACAAAGCCTCTTCCAGTGTGAAGGAGATCCGCAAACTCAGTCTAAAAACCCTAATATTCGATATACAGAGCTCGTAGCCTCCCTAAACCCTAGCTTTCCTGGGTTTTTCAAACCCTAGCCACCATACACAAACCATAGCCTCCTGTACAATCATACACACCCCCATACACTTATACACTAGCCTGCAACCCTCCATTGAAGACTTGGATTGCTGCAACTCGTAGCCCTCGAAGACCAAGACAAAGCTCTTGAAGACTGAAGTGAAGACCGTACAAAAAGCAAGAAAGCAAGGTGCGCAAAGCCAAGCGAAATAAACAAGACATACGGTAGGTTTCCTCTTTAAGTTTCTGCACTTTTCCCTCTCTCTTCTCTCTCCTAACCCACTTAGGTTTTCTTCTATTTTAATCCCCCATCTTCCCCCCCCCCCTCCCCCTTCTTTGCATGCTTGAAACAAGGGGATTCCCGGTCCATGTGTAGGATTAGACTATTGGAGGGTCACTGTGTCGGGGGCTTTCTTTTAGTCTAACCGGAGACCACGTGGGTTCGGCCCCCTTGATTATGTGGTGAATCCTTAACCTTGTATGTTCACGACCCCAATTTGCAATGTGCATATCATTATCTTGTATTCTCCCAAAAATCATTTTCAAAGCTTGCATTAAACTTGTTTTCAAAATTGTATCAAAATCTCCTTTTTCAAAACTTGTTTTCGAAATCACAATCCTAGGATGATTCTAGCCTTTTCATGGCTAGGTTTGCTTTAGAAAAGTGTTACATTTAAAGTGACCGATATGGTCTATACTTTCAATATTTTCAACTCCTTGTTGTTTTCAAAATTACTTTTTTAAAGTGGTTCTAACCTTCTTATGGTTAGAATCGCTTTAGGAAAGTGAGACGTTTTTATACTTTCCAAAAAACTCTCTTTTCAAAAGTCTCTCTTTCTAAAACCCTTTAAAGTGGTTCTAACCTTCTTATGGTTAGAATCACTTTAGGAAAGTGAGACATTTTTATACTTTCCAAAAAACTCTCTTTTCAAAAGTCTCTCTTTCTAAAACCTTCCTTCTCAACATGCTTTCTAAAAACTCTTTTTTGCAAAATTGTTTTCTAAAAGCTCTCTCCAAAGATCTATTTTCAAAACTTCCTTTTCTTAATTCCTTTCTAAAACACTTTCCTCAAAATTCCCTTCCTCAAAACACTCCCTAGGTTTCCTTCTTAGAAAACCCCCTCCAAACTCATTTCCAACAATCTCTTTCCAAAAAACGTCTTTCCTACAAGCTCCCTTCTAAAAACATTTTCTTCAAAGTTCACTTTCCAAAGATGCTCCTTACGTTTCCTTCTTAAACAACTCTTCCCGAAAATTTCTTTCTAAAAACTGCTCACTAGGATTTCTTTCCAAAAACTCTCTCTTCAAAAATTCACTTTCTAGAAACTCCTCTCTAGGATTTTCTTCCAAAAATCGCTCTTTCCAAAAAACCCGATTTCCAAAAACTTTTTCCTTAGAGTCAAAGTCAAGCCCTAGAACCCACAATTAGGAAATCCTAATTTTCTTTCCAAAAACGTAATTTTCAATCTTGCCTTAAAACCTAGGTTTCCAAAACCTCTTGTTTTCTACATCAAAACTATACATATTTCCAAAACCTATTTTCTACGTCAAAACTATAGTCTTACAAATCTAGGGTTTCTAAAACTTCCTCTTTCAAATCCTTGTCAAATCAAATCTTCCCTTTAAGAAGCTAAATCCAATCTTCTCGTTTAGGAAACTAGATCCAATCCTCCATTTTTGGAAACAAAATCAAAACACTTGTTCTTAGAAATAAAATTCAAATCTTTCCGAATTCAACTCCTTCCTATTCTTCTACTTTCCTAAATCTTAAGTTTCCAAAACTTGAACATAAAAATCTTTCCTAAATTTTAAAATTCAACTTTCACATCTTTTCTAATTCAACCCTTTCCTAATTCTATCCATTTTCAAATCTTAACTTTCCAAATCTAAGTTTTCAAATCTTTCCTAAACTCAAACCTTTCCTAATCTCAAGATCTTCTCAAACTCTAAAACTTTCTAAATCTCAAATCTTTCCAAATTCAAAGTTTTCTAAATTCAAAATTTTCTTAAGTTAAATCTCTCTAAACTTCCAAACTTTCTAAATTCTAAACTTTCAAAACTTCCCTATTTCAAAACATTCCAAATTCAAAACTTTCCTATTTTGAAAATTTTCCTAAGTCAAAACCTTCCTAAGATGAAACCTTCCTAATTCGAACACTTTCCTAAATTGAAACTTTCCTAAGACGAAACTTTTCAAAAATGACACTTTCCTAAAGTGAATCTTTCCTAAAACAAAACTTTCCTAAAATGACACTTTCCTATTTCAAAACTTTTCTAATTCGAACCTTTCCTAAATCTAAGCTTCCCTAATCTTCCGAGTCCAATATTCGAGTCAATTCTTTTCAAAAATCTTTTAAAGTCAAGTTCAATCTTTCTTTTCTAAGTTCCTAAGTCTATGTCTCCTAAAACCAAGTCTTTCAAAACCAATCTTTTCAAATCTTCCAATCAAAGTCCAAATTTCTTATTCTTCCAATTCCAATTCGAATTCCCACTCCAACTCTTTTCCAAATCAACTCTTCTGTTTTCAATCAGACTCTCGTTTGAACTACGACTGACCTGATTCCTCCAAAAGGATACGTAGGCAACCCTCATGGGTGCGGTCATAACATTTTTCAAGTTTCTATTTCCACAAATCCTTTCCAAATCTCCAATCTATTTTCAAACTTCCAATTCCAAATTTCTATTTCCAAATCTCTGTTTTCATTTTCCAAAACCCTCTTTCCAAATTCAAACTTCTATTTCTTTCTTTTCCAATCAAATCAAATTCTTTCCAAATCTATTTTTCAATTCTCTTTTCTTGCACTTGCATATCATGCATCATGTTAAATTTTTTTTTCAACATTTCTTTTTCAAAGTGGATAAGATTGGACAGTTTGTTAGTTGAAGACTCTCATAGGTGAATCTAGGGTAAATAGACATGTAGGTACCGCAAGGGCGGGGTAGGGTAATGGCTTAGTACGTCTTCCCTACACGTAACCAACCTCCGAATCTAGATAAATGTTTTCGTAAGACCAAAATGGAGTTTATTTTCAAAAAGGGCTTAAATATTTTCCAAAGGTTGCCAAACAACCTGTTTTTCCTAAAAAGCCTCTCTTGAGGAAGTATTTTCAAAATCATTTTCAAAACCCCTAAGTGTAGTCTTCGGATTATACTTAGTTTTTAGGTGACCTAACTCACCTTAACCAAGTTAGGTGGCGACTCCAAATCTTTTCTAAAAGCCCTTTATTCAAACCAATTTTCAATTCAAACCTAGTCGCACTTATTCTTCTAGGAGGGTGAGTTCTAACGAGAGAGTACAGTATTTTTCCCGCTTGTGTATGTATTCCTCGAGTGTGAAAAATCTGGGCGCGACAGTTGGCGATTCCGCTTGGAACACTTAGAGGGTTAGGCCATAGTCATGTCTTTTTACCCTTCACCTATGTAGAGTCTTCAATTAACTTGTTTAATCCTATTCACTTTAAATTTTCAAAATTGTTTTGAAAAAACATGCATTTATTCATATTATCTTGTATTATGTTTGCCATCCACATACTAACTCTTGCATCTTTGTTTTGTAGGTGCGCTTGTTGTTTAAATTTTATTAATTGCCATGCATGAATGTGATGAACAGGACGAATGGGAGTTGTTGGGCTCTTTCCTCGGCTTTTAAAAATCACACACACACTGCATGTACACCTACATTTTGTATACTTGCAATATTACCTTGATGTGACCTTTCTAGTTGGGAAGGGGCAACGGTATATTGGTTGTGGGCAAGATGCTATGTCAGTTTTTTCGCCTACGGTCTTTTGATAGTTCCCCCGCTCGGATCACCAACTGATCATGGCACCACCTCGGGGAGTGGGCCTAGGTTTGAAGATCTGGGGACCGAGCCTTTTTAGGATGCATTAGTCAACCCTCAACCTCATACTCATATAGACACCATGCATAGCTGAACCTCTGCCGGATTTAAGACACGCGTATTGTTTTCCAAAACCATGGAGGAAAGGGTGATTGCTCTTATTTTTATTTATACATGTCTATTCCAGTTATTATAATACCTATATTCTTACTGCTATAATGATTGTTTAACTGCTCATGCATGCACGTTTACCTTACTATTGCATTCTCTCTCCTTATACTCTTTGCATATCCATGTTCACGCATTCAATATCCCATGTCAAGACAAGAGTTCCAAGTAACTCAAGTCACTGCATCCTCATGCATATGATCAACCCATCGAGAGTGACACCTAGTTCACTCTCCCTTGCATTAAGCTTACCCAAACCCTAAGGGTTTCCATGTAACCCTAAGGACTCATGGCATGCACATCAATTCATTACATAAGAGGGGCCCCAATCTCTCTATGCTCACGAAGATAGGGTTGCCAAGAAGACAAGGGGCAATCGATCAGCAAGGTCTCTCAACGACCTCCCCGACATCAAATCCGACGAAGGCAAATCTGAAGACTCAAGAGTAGTTTAGGATTTTCCTTCGTAAAACTAGATAGGTGGAAATCCCAAGGAAAATGCCCCCTTCCCCCTATTGAAGTGTATTTCAATTCTTTTGTAGCTTAAACCTGAAATTCAATGTACTTTTTTTACTTTTGCGAATGAATGCATGGATGGCTGAAGGTTCCCACTTGACAGTAAGGTATCTGCATACAGGGGCAAATCTCTTATCTCCAAAAGTGAGCCAAATACATCATGCCTAGCTTCCCTCCTGAAGGAGGGGCACCCTAGAACATGCATTGCATAAAGCTCTCTAAAAGCCAGAAACTGACTTGCAATTTGTGTCTTTGTCTTTTTCTTTCTTCTTTTTTATTTACAAAGATCACCCTGCGCTGACTCAACAGTGCTCCTAAGAAGGGGTAACATCCACCTAGGGATCCCATTATCACCTGGCAAAGAGCATCACTGATGGCTGCTAACCTTGAAGAATCCTCTCAAGTCTCTCGGGAAGAAGTCAACGAAATGAGGACCAAGATGGATGAGATGCTCAAGCTCATTCAAACTATGGCTATGAAAGATGCTACTGCAGTCCCATTATCGTCTATGACTTCATCCAAGGACCCTGAACCCTCTAATTCGAGGATTGTGCTTCAATCTGACAATACTGGGAGGAATAAGGAAGATGCCAAAAGGGCCAACACTGAAGAAGAAGAAACCATATTGCTTTCACCTGCCGTAAAGAAGACCCCACCTAGACCCTCTCAATCTGAAAATCCAAGGGTTAGAATATTCGCTGCGAAGTCTCCATGGCCACGACACTTACGGGTTCACTTCCTATGATGAGCTCTGTTTCTTCCCTGACCACCCGAGACCTGCTAGGTTTAAAATGCCCGACTTCCAGAAGTACAACGGTACCTGTAACCCCGTTGCTCATCTTCATCTCTATGCTGGAGCACTAAGTGGTCATGGCAAAGACCCGAAACTCCTCATGCAGCTATTCCAACACAGTCTCACGGGGTTTGCTCTACAATGGTTTGCTTGTCTGAACTTAAGGAAGACCACAACCTAGATCGAGTTGGTTAATGCATTTAAAGCCCAATATCATCACAATATTGATCTTACCTCTGACCGATGGTCCCTGATGACCATAAGCAAGGGTGATAAGGAAAGCTTTAAAGGCTATGCCCTGAGATGGAGGGAGGCCATTGTAAGCACCCCATTTTTGACCGTTCGGCAGTCTACACTCCATCCAGACTTGTTTTCAAGTCATTGTGGCCGTATTCCAATCGAAACTGATTTTCTAAGTCCAAATCCCGTTTGTCCATCGCCTTGCGGGCCCATCAGGCCCAAATAGAGGCAAAATGACCAAAATGCCCTTAGGGGCATTGTCCTTTCCTTTCCGACTCCAACCCCTTTCTCGAGATAATTGACTTCTCGAAATGGTAAATCTATTCCAATTCAGGCACGTCTTTCCGAAGATGGTAAGTCCCCTTTCCAATCCCTCTCTCGAGACAATTTATTCCTCGAGACGGTTCCAAATTAGACACGTCTTTTCGGAGACGATAAGTCCCCTTTCCAATCCCTGTCTCGAGAAAGTTTATTCCTCAAGACGGTTCCAAATCAGGCACGTCTTTTGGAGATGATAAGACCCCTTTCCAATCCCTCTCTCGGGACAGTTTATTCCTTGAGACGGTCTGAGTAGCAAAAATACTCGCAAACATCACAACTGTTAGAGTAGCAGAGATACTCACAAATAGGTCGATATAGGGAATTGCCAACAAACCCCTGTGTCATGACGACCGCCGTCTGAGTGGCGGAAACACTCAAAACCCAGGTCAACATCAGTGTCTGTTAGCCCACTTCGCTGAAAAATGACCAAACTGCCCCTTAGCCCTTTTTCGAGACTTTCCGGTCAAGATGACCATTTCGCCCCTAGGCATCCAAACGCCCCGGGAACCACACTGGCTCTGGGTATCAAACCGGTAACCTTCTGAGATTGCTTCTTATAGTATTCTCAATCTTTTCTTATCTTTTCAGATCATTCTAAGTCAGTTTCGGCTAACCCGGTACAAAATGAACGTTTTGCCCCTGGTGGGCAGGTCTCCTTTTTCGACCACACTGGCTCTGGTTATCAAACCAGTAACCTTTTGAGATTACTTCTTATAGTATTCTCAACCTTCCTCTACCTTTTTGGATCATTCCGAGTGAGTTCCGGCAAACTCAGTGCGAAATGACCGTTTTGCCCCTGGTGGGTCGATCACCTTTTCCGACCACACCGGCTCTGGGTATCAAACTGGCAACCTTTGGGAACATTCTGAATAATGTTTCCAAATCTCGAGTCTTCTTCCGGGACAGTCCGAGTCTGTCCCCACAGCTTCCCGATCTGATTGACCGTTTTGCCCCTAAAGGCCCGGTCAACCCTTCAGACACATCTTGTCTTCATTTTTCAAGTCAAAAACCTCCAGGACACTATTTTAAGTGTTCTTACTCTTTTCCGGCTTTCTGGGTCATTCCCGGTCTTCCAAACTCCTTCCCGGACTTTCCGGAGTCACTCCTAGTGAAGCTAGGCTAAAGATTGCATGGTAGTCACTAGTACAGGGGCCCAAATCTAGTCAAAGATACGTTGCTTGCCGACCTTAAATATTTCCTAAATGGCTGGCACCACTAGTAGTGGCGCCAAGCCAAAAATTGGCCTGGCACCACTCTTAGTGGCGCTAGTGTAAAGTTTGGCCTGGCGCCACTACAACAGGCGCCAGGTTTGTCAAACCTCTATAAATACAAAGCCTCTTCCAACGTGAAAAGGATCCACAAAATCAATCTAAAAATCATATAATTCGATATACAGAGCTCGAACACTCCCTAAACCCTAGCCTCCTTAGGTTTTCCAAACCCTAGCCACCATACACTAAACCCTAACCTCCTATACACTCATACACACGCCCATACACTCATACACTAACCTTCAACCCTCCTTCGAAGACTTGAAGAGTTGCAATCTGAAGTTTGAAGATTGAAGGCGGCTCTTGAATATTGAAGACGAAGATCAAGAAGAAGACCGAAGAAAGCAAGGCGCGATAAATAAATAAGATACAAGGTAGGTTCTCCATTTAAATTTTCGCACTTCCCCCTCTCTCTTCTCTCTCCTAACCCACTTAGGTTTTCTCTATTTTAATCCCCCATCTCTTTCCCCCCCCCCCTTTCTTTGCATGCTTGAAACAAGGGGACTCCCTGTCCATGTATGGGATTAGACTATCGGAGGGTCACCGTGTCGGGGGCTTTCCTTTAGGCTAACCGGAGACCACGTGGGTCCGGCCCCCTTGATTATGTGGTGAAGCCTTAACCTTGTATGTTCACGACCCTAAAATTGCATTGTGCATATCATGATCTTGCATCTTCCAAAAACCGTTTTCAAAGTTGTCTTCAAAATCGTTTTCAAACTTGTTTTCAAAATTGCATCAAAATTCCCTTTTCAAAAACTTGTTTTCAAAATCACAATCCTAGGGTGATTCTAGCTTTTCCATGGCTAGGATTGCTTTAGGAAAGTGTTATATTTGAAGTGACTTTCATGATCCATATTTTTAACTCTTATTGTTTTCAAAACTGCTTTCCTAAAGTGGTTCTAGCCCTCTTATGGTTAGAATTGCTCTAGGAAAGTGAGATATTTTTACACTTCCTAAAAACTCTGTTTTCAAAAAACTCTTTTCCTAAAAATCTCTTTCAATATACTTTCCTAAAACTCTCATTTCCAAAGTTGTTTTCTAAAAACTCCTTCCAAAAATCTATTTTCCAAAACTCTCTTTTTCAACTCCTTTCCAAAACTCTCTTTCCTCAAAATTCACTTTCTAAAAACGCTCCCTAAAATTCTTTCTAAAAACTCTCTTCCCAAAATCTTCCTTCTAGAAATTTCCCTCTAGGATTTTCCTTCTAAGACTTGTTTCCAAAAACACACTTTCTGAAAATTCCTCTCTAGGATTCCCTTCTAAAAATCTTCGTTTCCAAAAGTTCTCTTTCCAAAATCTTTCCTCTAGAAACTCCTCTCTAGGATTTCTTTCCAAAACCTTCGTTTCCAAAAACGCACTTTCCAAAAACTCTTTCCTTAAAGCCCAAGTCAAGCCCTAGAACTCACAATTAGGAAACCCTAATTTTCTTTCCAAAAACATGATTTTCAAACTTTGCCCCAAATCTAGGTTTCTAAAATCTCTCGTTTTCTACACCCAATCTATACACATTTCCAAAATCTCTTTTCTACGTTAAAATTCTACACTTCCAATCTAGGGTTTCTAGAACTTCCCTTTCCAAATCTTTGACCAAATCCAATATTCCCGTTTAGGAAACTAGATCCAATCCTCCATTTTTTGAAACGAAATCAAACACTTCTTTTTAAAAAACAAAATCCAATCCCTTCCTAATCCAAATCTTTCCTAATTCAAATCCCTTCCTAACCCTCCACTTTCCTAAATCTTAAGTTTTCAAAACTTGAACATAAAAATCTTTCCTAAGTTTTAAAACTCAATTTCCATATCCTTCCTAATTCCACCCTTTCCTAATTCCATCCCTTTCCAAATCTTAACCCTCCTAACCTAAGTTTTCAAACCTTTCTTAATCTCAAGATTTTCTAAAACTCTAAAACTTTTCAAATCTAAAACTTTTCTAAACTCAAAACTTTCTTAAATCAAGACTTTCTTAAGTCGAAACTTCCCTATTTCAAAACTTTCTAAACTCAAAACTTTCCAATTTTCAAAACTTCCCTATTTCAAAACTTTCCAAATTCTAAACTTTCCAACTTTCAACACTTTCCTATTTCAAAACCTTTCCTAAAACAACACTTTCCTAAGTTGAAACTTTCCTAATTCAAAACTTTCCTAATTTTGAAACTTTCTTAACTTGAAAACTTTCCTAATTCGAAAACTTTCCAAAAACTTTCCAAAAATGAAACTTTCCAAATTCGAAACTTTCCAAATTCGAACCTTTCCTAATTCCAATTTTTCTCCAATCTTCCAAGTCTAATCTTCAAGTCAATTCTTTTTCAAAATCTTTCCAAGTCAAATCCAATTCTTTTTTTTTTTTTTTTAGTTCTTAAGTCTAGGTTTCCTAAAACCAATTCTTTCAAAGTCAAGTCCTTTCAAATCTTCCAATCAAAGTTCAATCTCTCAATCTTTCAATCCAATTTCCAATTCAATCTCTTTTCCAAATCAAATCAATCTCTTTTTAATCAGACTCTTGTCCGAACTACGACTAACCTGATTCCTCCAAAGGGATACGTAGGCAACCTTCATAGGTGCGGTCACAACTTCTTTCAAATTTCAAATTCCTCCATATCTTCCAAATTTCAAATTCCAAAATCTTTCCAAATCTCCAATCTATTTTTGAATTTCCAATTTCAAATTTCTATTTTCAAATCTCTACTTTCAATTTCTAAAACTTTTCAATTTCAAATCTATCTAATTTCAAATCTATTTCCAAAATCAAATCAATTTCAAATCAATCTCTTTCCAAATCTATTTTTCAATTCTCTTTCCTTGCACTTGCATATCATGCATCATGTTAGTTTCTTTTCAAACATTATTTTCCAAGGTGGATAGGATTGAACTATAGTTGGTTGAAGACTCTCATTGGTGAATCTAGGGTAGATTGACATGTAGGTACCGAAAGGGCGGGGTAGGGTGATGGCTTAGTGCGTCTTCCCTACACGTAACCAACCTCCGAACCTAGAATCATTGTTTTCAAAGACCAAAACGGAGTTATTTTTCAGAAAGGGCTAAATGTTTTTTAAAGGTTGCCAAACAATCTGTTTTTCTTAAAAACTCTCTCTTGAGGAGATATTTTCAAAATCGTTTTTCAAAACCCTAAGTGTAGTCTTCGGATTATTCTTAGTTTTTAGGTGACCTAACTCACCTTAATCAAGTTAGGTGGCGACTCTAAATCTTTTTCAAAAGCCCTTTATTCAAACCAATTTTCAATTCAAACCTATTCGCACTCATTCTTCTAAGAGGGTGAGTTCTAATGAGAGAGTACAACATTTTTCCCGCTTGTGTGAGTATTCCTCGAGTGCGAAAAATCTGGGCGCGACAGCCGCTGCACAAGTCAATCCCCCACTGGAAGAAAAGGAGTACGTACAACTGTTCGTACATACTTTCCAAGGTATATTCTACAAGAAGCTCTAGACAAGCATGGGAAAAAGCTTCTCAAAACTGATCATGCAAGGGGAGATGATAGAAAACGGTCTCAAGACAGGGAGAATTACGGACCCCTACGCCAAGACTGGAGAGTATACCGCCAACATAGCCAAGAAGGTGGCTACTACAAGGGGCACGATCAAGAAGGAAAGTGAGGTATTTGCCATCCTGTCTAGCTAACCACCTCAATACCGTCCGCCACTACAATCACACCCTATCCTACCCTTACCCACCTTAATAATGTCTGTTCCAACCTCTAACTATGGACCCACTGGGGCACGACCCAATTTTAATAGACTTGCTCGACGCATCCATACCTTCAACACCTTAGCCTATACCCAAACTGAGGCCTACCATAGCTTGCTGAAGAGCAGTATCCTGAAGTCTATACCTGCTCGCCCATTGCCAAGCCCTCTACCCCCAACCTTTAATGCCACTCTTACATGTGAATACCATTCGGGTGGCCAAGGGCATGACACCGAAAGCTGCTTCGCTCTCAAGTACAAAATTCAAGATTTGATCGACAATAAGACCATTGATCTGTAACCGGTACAACCTGCTCCGACCCCCAATGTGACCACTAACCCTCTGCCAGATCACATCGTCAACATGATATTAATAGAAATGGAAGGCAAGGGAGATTTAGACGAGCTTAAAGCGGAAGGTTGTGAGGACGATTGGGAGACCGATGAAGAGGATGACTGGGGGGAGGATCTCCCGCTATGCCCGACCTATCTCTATAACCCTAACGAAGTGCCTAATGCTTTTGATTGGCCAGTTGAAGAGCCAGTGTTTCCAGAAGAAGAGCTTGTTGAAAATGTGGTTGTTGATGGATGGGGTGCTAAGTTTCTACACCCAAAGTATGCTGCAGCGGAGCGTCAATTACTAGAGAATCCTTGGCCTGTAATCGAATGCAGCTATGAAGATCTAGGTCGGGAGCAAAAAAGAACCAAAGACACCAACAGAGCCATTTGAATTGGAGGGAGGCGAGTTTGCCACGCTATTTTTAGAAAGTCCACCACCAACGACATCAAAGGGATCAATGAAACTGCCAACTGCATTATCGCTGCCAACATGCCCGGAGCCCTACAAGAAGCCTTTGCCTGTCTCGCCTTGGCCGACGATCCGGGTCACGAATGGAGTATCAAAAATGTGGGCATTGTTCCAAGGCCTTACTGAAATTGGTTCCCTTTAAAAGCGTGCAAGTGAGGGGTGTTCTCACCCACTTTCTTTCTATCCCTTTTACTTCCTGTCTTTAAATTGATGTTTGCATTTTCTTAACTGCTTAAAAACTTTATGCTTTTCATAAAAATGATGATAATTGAATGATAGTTCTTTTATTCTCTATTGTCATCTTATATGTCTCTTGTGAATAGTAACTACTTCCTTCGCAAGGGGCATGGTGTATCTTATGGAATGATCCAACTTGATGGGATGATAGCATGAGTTAACCACTCACCAAAGGATCAGCTTTCCAAAGACAGAGAGGATAAGGATGAGTGAGGATACTACCCAAATGCAACACTTACAAGACACCAAAGCTAAGCGATGTGCGACCAGATTATCAAAGTGAAGGGGAGCCATCTTTCATTTTCCAACATATAAAAAATTGTAATAATAAAAAAAAATGCCTATATTCCCTTTGCTTAACCCCTAGTGCCTCGTGGAAAGTGTAAATTTTTCTTGTTAACCTCGATCCAAGACTGTCCTCCCCATACTGGGGCAAACAATATTTGAGAACTCTAGGAATGGTATCCACCCCACTGTGCTAAAGTAGCACAGGAAGCTCTATAGATCAAGCAATCTAGTTCAAAGTGAAAAGAGGCTATCATTTTATTTTTTATATAGTCAAAAGCAACCCCTTGCCAAACCTGTTGAGCCATATATCTTTTCTTAACAAAACCCCAACCTAGGGATCACCGCCCACATTGGGTAGATTGAACTGCCAAGAAAAAGGCCTAAGGAAAAAGGGTTAAAGAATTGTTTCGTTTCACAAAAGAAAAGAAAAGAAATAGAAAGAAAAAGCAAAGGAAATGAGTTGCCAAGAGGCAAGAGGCCAAACAAAAAAAATAATAAATAAAATAAAATAAAATCTCTTAGTGAAGGCCTGAAGATGTCCACAATTGTGCCACAATAAGAAGATCGAAAGAGAAGAAAATCATATTTATCTCAAAAAGCATATAGAAATGGTGAAAGAACAAGGTCATTTTCACCCTGAGAAGTCATGTAAAAAGCAAGGAGGAAATTTTAAAGGTGATCCTAGGTTACAAAGAAACCCAGTAGAAACAATAGCTTCGAGCCTTTACCCTTTATTGCAAAACCCCAAAACCATGACCTCCGCAACAACCCTACTAAAGTCCACTCTGATTGAAAAATAGATTGCTTGATCTAGATGAGCTGAACACGTTGCCAAAGCCAAGAAGGATGCTAGCCCTACGGAGAAAATAGTTAAGGATGGTATGGATCTAAACCCTGCTAAAAATAACATCGAATTTGGGCCTATATATCCTGTTGTTTCAAAAACCCCTTAACTTAGCCTACATTACGGTCTGAAACAAAGTCTCCTCAGATTGAAAGGACTGGCCACTTATCGCTCTGCTAAGGATCAGGTAAGCTATTGCTAAAATCCTGAAAGTTGAGAGTTCTAACCCAATAATCATATACACTAACCCTGAAACTGAGAATCAGAGAGGGTCAAAAGGTTGAGAAAGGGTTGAAGTGCTATCGTCCAATCAAGGTAGGGTTGAGCCAAAGGAGAGGCTAGACCCCTAAAAAGGAAGAAGTTACCATTCCAAAGATGCCAAGTTCGACAGCATCCCTTGTCATTCTGTTAGCTAATGTATTTCTAACATGTGCATATGTAAAAATATATATATATATATATATCAGCATGAGTTTTGCACACATAGGGTATAACTCCATGTAAAAACAGAAGTCACTAATATCAACTCATTTAATAGATACATAACATTATCATCCATCACATACATCTGATCATATGCATAGCTGTAAAAATCATAAATGTATCTGCCTATCCATGCATCTAAAAGCCATAAATATCCATCTTTGTACAAAACTTACAAAATAAGACTGTCTAACATAAATACATCTCAGGAATCGGGGCAAGGGAAGATCAGAATCTCCACAAGGGGCATCTATCACAGGTCAAAGTCAATGTCATCTGGATCGAAATTCCCGAAACCCGGTATCGGAGGAGGCGGATAACTACTCGAACCACCGCCATCCTGTAGGGAAGATAGAACCAAAATCAGCAGCATGAAAGAAGAACTAAACAATAGTAGAGTGAACAGAAGAAGCAGAGAAAGAATAACATACCCCCCCCCCCCACCACCCAACTGAGATAACCGAGCCATCAGGGAAGCTACCTCGGCCTGGTACTAATCCCGCTCCATCTGATACTGATCCCTCTAGTCTCTCACAGCAGTAAACTCAGCCTGGGGCACATATCCTTCGGCACGGTGCCACAAGTCAACTACCTCCTAGCCCACAGCATACCCACCAACTACTACCTCAAATCTAGTGAAGGCATCGACTGAATGAGCCCCAAAGTGCGCAGCATAATCTGTATTCGGAGGAAGCAAGAACTCGGCACCCGGCTGACGCTCCTGATAGGGGATAGGCACTCCTGCCACCAAGGCTCTAAACATATACTCCGGCGGAGCTCCTGCTGATCGGAACTCCTCATGAAACTGCCGCCAGTGTTGTTCTCCGAGATAGGACTCCTAAGTGTTATCACTGCAAAAAGCCGCTCTCGACAAGGATAACAGGACCAAGTACCGGACTGTCTCATAATGAACTGATCCAATGAAGGGCCGCCAAGTCACATCCCTCGCCTTAATCAGCTCCAAGTTAGCCCGGAGCATCACAAAATCAGTAATCTCTGATCGCTGGGCTACCCGGTCACGAGCCCACCTCAACGCACGAGGATAGAGATCATCCTCAACAACTGCAGGGCGACGAACCGGAAGGTACTCGTAGCTCCACCAGATGAGAAAAGGCCAGAAACTAGTCATGCTGCCCCAACGGGAAGAAGTCCGGACCCGCATAGACCGAAGGAAGTAGCCAAAGGAGAAGGACCCCCAGTCCAGCTCAAATAAAGCTCCAAGATCAACTACTATACTCACCAACTGACATGGCACGAGCGACTTGTTGTTGTTGCAAAAGCAGCTAAAAATGATGTACAAAACAAGTCGCAGTCTTATAATGTCCCGCCTGGCAGGCGACGGCTCAATAGTAAAGGTACGAACATCCTAGCTAATCTAAGAGACTGGGAAGGCAGAACACTCAGGAAGAGGCAAGTCCAGCAGAATGCATGCCTCGTCTCTATTGATTGACCGTAGAATGATCCGTTGGCCAACGAAGGAAAGCCCTGTGATGATCGCCTAATCCAAGGGAGTGGGGCCTAACTCGAAGCCTACAAAATGGAAGGTCCCGGTCTCTCCAAACCATCGCTCAACCAGCACCAGTACCAAATGTCGGTTCAGGCGATTAGCCTGTAATCCCATGAAGGCTCCGAATCCGATCTCAGCCAAGAATGCACGATACAACGGGGCAGCTCGCTGCATAGTCACAAAGACCTGATGAACAACCCCTCTAAAAGCTGTGTGTACCCACAGAAAGGGCATATGCTGTCTGCAGTATACACTGGGGTGATAAGCCAGATCCCCGAGCGGTGGAACATCTGGTACCCACAGATCTCCCATGTCGGCATCCGTCTGCCTGTGCCTAGAGGAGGCTCTCCCATAGCCAATGACCTGGTCGCCCAGACCTGGCACCTCCTCCTTTGCGCCAATCTTCTCTACAAAAGCCTGCTCAACCAAAGGAAAGGGGTTGACAGGTGGCCTACTTCGCCGACCATTCTGACTAGACGCTGCCTGCCCAGTAGACCGTCAGCTACCCCTAGATCGACTAGAGCCACTAGGGGAATCTGTCCGAGCCACCTTCCCCGAGCAGCATCTCCTCTCAAAACCATCATCACCCGCATCTGTCATCCTGAAAAGGTAAGCCAAGGTAAGAGGTGTTAATGTACCGCACATGCAGATAAATAATAACATAATAAAGTAAAACAAAATATACAAACAAAAAAAAGATAAAAAAATAAAAAAATAAAAGATTTCTAATGATAAGTCAAAACGAAATTCCTACACCTTTTGATTTTCTAACTTCAAATCAAATCTCAAGGGTCTTCCGTCTTTCTCCTTCAAAAAGATTTTATTTCTAAACCTTTTCCAATTCTTCCCCTGATTTCTAAAAAATTTTGGCAGAGTCTCGTTTAAAAATGGTCCCTACAATACCCGTGACATCAACACAAAACACAAAACACAAAACGTGCACTTTTCAACGTTACAATCACACAACATCAGCACTTGTGCACACTTGTCAATTTTTCAAAATTCTCAAAACATATGTTTTATTTTTCCAATAAATCAATGGTTTTCTAAGTTGTCCTAAAATTTCTCAAAAGCACCTAAAATGTTTTCTAAACATATTCCAATATTTTTCCAAATTTCAAACTCTAAAAATTTCACCAATCTCTCAAGTTTTCTTAATTTTCCTAATTTCTAAATATTTTTCTATTTTTCAAAAAAATCAAAAATTCACCAAGTTTTCAAAAAATCACAAAACTTCACACGGTTCTTAAACACATTTTTCTAAAGCATATTACACAAAAAATGCAATGCTCAAGCCTGTAGGAACAAATTCACTATTCTTACAGAAAATTCTCTTCACATAATCACGTAAAATCACTCAAATTCAATCATACAAGCAACAAAATGCAAAAATAACATCACCATAATGTCTAAAATATATCAAAACATCAATTTTCACTACTCACATGATTTAACCAAAGTTTTATACATCAAAATCAACAAAAATTTGAAAACTCACTTTTTAGGAGTTCTCCAGCGAAATCTTCTCTTCCGACGACTTTTCCGGCGACGTGGTCTCCTTCCGGCAATCACCCGTGGTCTCCAAGAAGTGCTCCTTCAATGTCTAAGTCAGTTTCCTCGCAATGTCTCTCGGATTTGCAAAAACTCTCTCAAATACCGCAAGTGTTCGAACCAGAAAATTTTCTGGTTTTGTTCCTAAGCCTGACGCCCCTAGCAAAGTTGCCATGCCTTCTCTACCAAAGGCGCCACTCTTAGTGGCGCCAGCTTCCAATTCTGGGCAACTTTGCCCTTTTTCTCACCAAAACTCGTTTCTGAAGGCCTTTTGGGCCCAATACCCATTTTCGAACCCCGGTTGTCGAAAAAATTTCAAAGTCCATCCTTCCAACTGCCTCGCGGTCAACATGGGACACTTACTCTATCATTTTCTGTCTTTAACAAGTAAAGACAGAAAAAGAGGGGCAGTTGTAACCACCCCATTTTTGATCGCTAGGCAGTCTACAGTCCGCCTAGATTTGTACTCAAATCAATATAGACTATTCCAATCGAAGTCAACTCTCTAAGTCTAATCCCATCTATCCATCGCTTCGTGGGCCCACTTGGCCCAAATAGAGGCAAAATGACCAAAATACCCTTAGGGGCATTATCCTTTCCAAATCTAAATCAGGCGCGTCTTTCCGAATACGCTAAGTCCCCTTTCCAATTCCAAATCAGGCATGTCTTTCTGAAGATGGTATGTCCCCTTTCCAATCCTATCAGGCATGTCTTTCCGAAGACGGTAAGTCCCCTTTCCAATTCCAAAACAGGCACGTCTTTTCGAAGACGGTAAGTCCCCTTTCCAATTCCAAATCAGGCACGTCTTTCCGAAGACGGTAAGTCCCCTTTTCCAAATTCTATAAGGCACATCTTTTCGAAGACGGTAAGTCCCCTTTCCAATTCCAAAATAGGCGCGTCTTTTCGAAGACGGTAAGTCCCCTTTTCTAATTCCAATTCCAATCCCTCTCTCGAGACACTTGATTCCTTAAGACGGTAATCTAGCACGTTTTCTGAAGAAAATCTCTTCGGAACGGTAAGTCCCTTTAAACCTGTCGAAGGGGATGAGACCCCAAGTCCCCTAGATGGTAGAACGGTTCACCTTTGGCGTCTGCTAGACCGCTAATGCACACCTTTCGAGAAAGTTGACTTCTCAGGTGCTAAGTCCCTTTAGTAGCTTCTCGAGATCAGGTAATCTCGGGAATGATCGCAACCATCAGAGTAGCGAAAATACTCGCAAACAGGTCGATATAGGGAATTGCCAACAAACCCTTGTATCACGAGACTGCCGTCAAAGTGGCAGAAACACTCAAAACCCAGGTCAACACCGGTGCCCGCTAGCCCACGCTGGTGAAAAATGACCAAACTGCCCCTAGGGCCATTTTTTGGCATGTTTCTCGAGAGCACACCTAAGCCCTCAGAATGACAAGTCCACCTTTCTAGATTGTCTTAAAAGCAATCTGGCATGATTAGGTGCCCTCTAGTCCGTTTCGGGTCAATTCCGAGACTTTTCAGTTAAGATGACCATTTTGCCCCTAGGCATCCGAACTCCCTGGGGACCGCACCGGCTCTGGGTATCAAACCGGTAACCTCTCGAGAATGCTTCTTATAGTATTCTCAGCCTCTCTTTATCTTTCCGGATCATTCGGAGTCAGTTCTGGCGAACCCGGTGCAAAATGACCGTTTTGCCCTTGGTGGGCCGATCACCTTTTCTAACCACACTGGTTTTGGGTATCAAACTGGCAACCTTTGGGAACATTCTGAATAATGTTTCCAAATCTCTCAAATACCTCCGGGACCATGTTCTAAGGGGGGGTTCCTTCCCCTTTTCGGCCTTTCGGGCCATTCCCAGTCCCTTAAATCATTCCCAGACCTTCCGAAGTCACTCATAGTAAAGCCAGGCTAGAAATTGCATGGTAGTCACTAGTACAGGCGCCCAAATCTTCCCAAGATACGTTGCTTGCCAACTTAACAAACTTTCCTAACTGGTTGGCGCCACTACAAGCCAAGAAATAACCTGGCGCCACTCCTAATGGCGCCAAGAGGAATTTTGCCCTAACGCCACTACAACAGGCGCCAGGTCTATCTCGTGTCTATAAATATAGAGCCTCTTCCAGCGCGAAGGAGGTCCGCAAACTCAGTCTAAACACGCTAATATTCAATATACAGAGCTCCTAGCCTCCTTAAACCCTAGCTTTCCTGGGTTTTCCAAACCCTAGCCACCATACACAAACCCTACCCTCCTATACACTCATACACACCCCTATACGCTTATACACTAGCATCAGCCCTCCATTGAAGACTTGGATTGCTGCAACTCGAAGCCCTTGAAGACCAAGACAAAGCACTCGAAGACTGAAGCGAAGACCGAAGAAAAAGCAAGAAAGCAATGCGCGCAAAGCCAAGTGAAATAAACAAGACATACGGTAGGTTTTCTCTTTAAGTTTCTGCACTTCCCCCTCTCTCTTCTCTCTCCTAACCCACTTAGGTTTTCTTCTATTTTAATCCCCCATCTTCTTCCCCCCCTTTCTTTGCATGCTTAACATAAGGGGATTCCGGGTCCATGTGTAGGATTAGACTATTGGAAGGTCACCGTGTCGGGGGCTTTCTTTTACTCTAACCAAAGACCACGTGGGTTCGGCCCCCTTGATTATGTGGTGAAGCCTTAACCTTGTATGTTCACGACCCCAATTTGCATTGTGCATATCATTATCTTGCATTCTTCCAAAAATCGTTTTCAAACTCGTTTTCAAAGCTTGTATTAAACTTGTTTTCAAAATTGTATCAAAATCTCCTTTTTCAAAACTTGTTTTCAAAATCACAATCCTAGGGTGATTCTAGCCTTTCCATGGCTAGGTTTGCTTTAGAAAAGTGTTACATTTAAAGTGACTGATATGGTCTATATTTTTAATATTTTCAACTCCTTGTTGTTTTCAAAACCACTTTCTTAAAGTGGTTCTAACCTTCTTATGGTTAGAATCGCTTTAGGAAAGTGAGACGTTTTTATACTTTCCAAAAAACTATCTTTTCAAAAGTCTCTCTTTCTAAAACCTTCCTTCTCAACATGCTTTCTAAAAACTCTTTTTTCCAAAATTATTTTCTAAAAGCTCTCTCCAAATATCTATTTTCAAAACTTCCTTTTCTTAATTCCTTTCCAAACACTTTCCTCAAAATTCCCTTCCTAAAAACACTCCCTAGGTTTCCTTCTTAGAAAATCCCCTCCAAACTCATTTCCAACAATCTCTTTCCAAAAAACGTCTTTTCTACAAGTTCCCTTCCAAAAACGTTTCCTTCAAAGTTCACTTTCCAAAGATGCTCCTTACGTTTCCTTCATAAACAACTCTTCCCGAAAATTTCTTTCTTAAAACTCCTCACTAGGATTTCTTTCCAAAAACTCTCTCTCTTCAAAAATACACTTTCTAGAAACTCCTCTCTAGGATTTCCTTCCAAAAATCCCTCTTTCCAAAAAACCCAATTTCCAAAAACTCTTTCCTTAGAGTCCAAGTCAAGCCCTAGAACCCACAATTAGGAAATCCTAATTTTCTTTCCAAAAACGTAATTTTCAATCTTGCCTTAAAACCTAGGTTTCCAAAACCTCTTACTTTCTACATCAAAACTATACATATTTTCAAAACCTATTTTCTACATCAAAACTATAGTCTTCCAAATCTAGGGTTTCTAAAACTTCCTCTTCCAAATCTTTGTCAAATCAAATCTTCCCTTCAATAAGCCAAATCCAATCTTCTTGTTTAGGAAACTAGATCCAATCCTCCATTTTTTGAAACAAAATCAAAATACTTCTTCTTAGAAATAAAATCCAAATCTTTTCTAATTCAACTCCTTCTTAATCTTTAAATTTCCAAAACTTGAACATAAAAATCTTTCCTAAATTTTAAAACTCAACTTCCACATCTTTCCTAATTCAACCCTTTCCTAATTCTATCCATTTTCAAATCTTAACTTTCCAAATCTAAGTTTTCAAATCTTTCCTAAACTCAAACCTTTCCTAATCTCAAGATCTTCTCAAACTCTAAAACTTTCTAAATCTCAAATCTTTCCAAATTCAAAGTTTTCTAAATTCAAAATTTTCTTAAGTTAAATCTCTCTAAACTTCCAAACTTTCTAAATTCTAAACTTTTCAACTTTCAAAACTTAGCTATTTCAAAACATTCCAAAATCAAAACTTTCCTATTTCGAAAACTTTCCTAAGTCAAAACCTTCCTAAGATGAAACCTTCCTAATTCGAATACTTTCCTAAATTGAAACTTTCCTAAGACGAAACTTTTCAAAAACGACACTTTCCTAAAGTGAATCTTTCCTAAAACGGAACTTTCCTAAAATGACACTTTTCTATTTCAAAACTTTCCTAATTCGAACCTTTCCTAAATCCAAGCTTCCCTAATCTTCCGAGTCCAATATTCTAGTCAATTCTTTTCAAAAATCTTTTCAAGTCAAGTTCAATCTTTCTTTTCTAAGTTCCTAAGTCTAGGTTTCCTAAAACCAAGTCTTTCAAAACCAATATTTTCAAATCTTCCAATCAAAGTCCAAATTTCTTAGTCTTCCAATTCCAATTCGAATTCCCACTCCAACTCTTTTCCAAATCAACTCTTCTATTTTCAATCGGACTCTTGTTCGAACTACGACTGACCTGATTCCTCCAAAAGGATACGTAGGCAACCCTCATGGGCGCAGTCATAACATTTTTCAAGTTTCTATTTCCATAAAACCTTTCCAAATCTCCAATCTATTTTCAAACTTCCAATTCCAAATTTCTATTTCCAAATCTCTGTTTTCATTTTCCAAAACCGTCTTGTCGCGCCCAGATTTTTTGCACTCAAGGAACACACACACAAGCAGGAAAAACACTGTGCTCTCTCGTTAGAACTCACCCTCCTAGAAGAATGAGTGCGACTAAGTTTGAATTGAAAATAGATTTGAATAAAGGGCTTTTAGAAAAGATTTGGAGTCGCCACCTAACTTGATTAAGGTGAGTTAGGTCACCTAAAAACTAAGCATAATCCGAAGACTACACTTAGGGTTTTCGAAAACGATTTTGAAAATATTTCCTCAAGAGAGAGTTTTGAAGAAAACAGGTTGTTTGGCAATCTTTGAAAAACTTTTAAGCCGTTTTTTGAAAAATAACTCCGTTTGGTCTTTCAAAAACAGTGATTTAGGTTCGGAGGTTGGTTACGTGTAGGGAAGATGCACTAAGCCATCACCCTACCCCGCCCTTTCGGTACCTATATGTCTAATCACCCTATATTCAACCATGAGAGTCTTCAATTAACATGTGTCTAATTCTATTCACTTTAGAAAATGAGTTTAGAAAACATGATGTATGATATGCAAATGCGAGAATAAGAGAGTTTGAAAATAGATTTGAAAAGAAAGGTTTGATTTTAGAAAATAGATTAGAAAAGAGATTGATTTGATTTTTAGAAAAGAGACTTAAAAAGATGGAAAAGATTTGAGAAGATAGATTTGATTTGATTTTGGAAAGAAAGTTTTGAAAATTAGAAGTAGAGATTTGAAAAAAGAGGATGTGGAATTGGAAGATTTAAGAAAAAAAAGGTTGTGGATTTGGAAAGTTGAAAAAGATTGTGGCCGCACCCATGAGGGTTGCCTACGTATTCCTTTGGAGGAATCAGGTCAGCCGTAGTTCGGACAAGAGTCCGATTGAAAATAGAATGTTGGATTAGAAGAAAAAGATTTTGATTAAAAAAAGGATTTGATTTGAACTTAGAATAGGAATTTGGAATTTGGAATTTGGAATTGAAAGGATTGGACTTTGATTTAGAAAGATAGAATTTTGGAAAACCTAGACTTAGGAAAGACTAGAGACTTAAGAAAGCTTTGACTTGGAAGAGTTTTGAGAAAAGATTTTGACGCAAAGATTGGACTTGAAAGATCGAAGAAAGATTGGATTTAGGAAGGGTTCGAATTAGGAAAGTTTCAAAATAGGAAAGTGTCATTTTTGGAAAGTTT
This sequence comes from Euryodendron excelsum, assembly GCA_033060915.1. Lineage (NCBI taxonomy): Eukaryota > Viridiplantae > Streptophyta > Magnoliopsida > Ericales > Pentaphylacaceae > Euryodendron > Euryodendron excelsum. The sequence goes on from CM065389.1 coordinate 35,366,055, forward strand.
CGTTTCAGGAAAATTTTTGAATTAGGATAGTGTTCGAATTAGAAAAGTTTTCATTTCAGGAAAGTTTTCGAATTAGAAAAATTTTGAAATTAGGAAAAGTTTTGAAATTATGAAAGGTTTCGTTTTAAGAAAGTTTTCGAATTAGGAAAGTTTTCGAATTAGGAAAGTTTTTAATTTAGGAAAGATGTCAATTTAGGAAAATTTCAACTTAGGAAAGTTTTAGGTTTAGGAAAGCTTTGAAATTGGAAAGTTTCATTTTAAGAAAGGTTTTGAAATAGGAAAGTGTTGAATTTAGAAATGTTTTGAATTAGGAAAAGTTTAGTTTAAGAAAGGTTTAGAATTTGAAAAGTTTCAACTTAAGAAAGTTTTGAATTTGGAAAGCTTAGAATTTTAGGAAAGTTTGAATTTGGAATGTTTTGAAATAGGGAAGTTTTGAAAATAGGAAAGCTTTGAGTTTAGATTTGGAAAGATTTGAAACTTTAGGAAGGTTTAGAATTTAAAAAGTTTGGAAGTTAAAGTTTTTTAAAATCTTGAAATTAGGAAAGGTTTGAATTTAGGAAAGATTGGAAAACCTAGATTTGGAAAGTTAAGATTTGGAAAGGGATAGAATTAGGAAAGGGTTGAATTAGGAAAGATTTGAAATAGGGAAGTTTTGAAAGTTTTGGGAAACCTATGGTTTAGGAAGGTATGAGATTAGGAAAGTGTGAATGAAGAAAGGTTTAGACTTGGAAGGGTTGAGATTCCTATTTTCGAAAACAAGGGATTAGATTTTGTTTCTAAAAGAGAAGGTTTGATTTTGTTTTCAAAAACAGAGGATTGAATCTAGTTTCCTAAACGGGAGATTGGACTTGGTTTCCTAAAGGGAAGGTAAGATTTGACAAGGATTTGGAAAAGGAAGTTTCTAGAAACCCTAGATTTGGAAGTGTATAGTTTTGACATAAAAAATAGGTTTTGGAAATATGTATAGTTTTGATGTAGAAAACAAGAGGTTTTGGAAACCTAGGTTTTGAGGCAAGTTTGAAAACCATGTTTTTGGAAAGAAAATTAGGGTTTCCTAATTGTTAGCTCTAAGGCTTGACTTGGGCATCAAGAAAAGAAATTTTTGGAAAGTGCATTTTTAGAAACGAAGATTTTAGAAGGAAAATCCTAGAGGGGAGTTACTAGAAGGAAGATTTTGGGAAGAGAGTTTTTAGAAAGATTTTTGGTAGAAGATTGTTGGAGAGAGTTTTTGAAAAGATTTTTAGGGAGCGTTTTTTAGAAAGTGGATTTTGGGGAGAGTATTTTGGAAAGGAGTTGAAAAAGGAAGTTTTGAAAAATAGATTTTTGGAGGGAGTTGTTGAAAACAACTTTGGAAATGAGAGTTTTAGGAAAGTATGGGAAAGGAGATTTTTAGGAAAAGAGACTTTTGGAAAGAGAGTTTTTAGAATGTATAAAAATGTCTCACTTTCCTAAAGTGATTCTGACCATAAGAGGGCTAAAACCACTTTAGGAAAGTGGTTTTGAAAATAACAATGGTTTGAAAATATGGACCATGAAAGTCACTTTAAATGTAACACTTTCCTAAAGAAACCCTAGCCATGGAAAGGGTAGAATCACCCTAGGATTGTGATTTTGAAAATAAGTTTTGAAAAAGGAAATTTTGATGCAATTTTGAAAACAAGTTTAATGCAAACTTTGAAAACGAGTTTGAAAATGATTTTTGGAAGATGCAAGATCATGATATGCACAATGCAAGTTTGGGGTCGTGAACATACAAGGTTAAGGCTTCACCACATAATCAAGGGGGCCGAACCCACGTGGTCTCTGGTTAACCTAAAAGAAAGCCCCCGACACGGTGACCCTCCAATAGTCTAATCTTACACATGTCCCGGGAGTTCCTTTGTTTCAAGCATGCAAAGAAAGGGGGGGAAAGAGATGGGGGATTAAAATAGTGAAAACCCAAGTGGGTTAGAAGAGAGAAGAGAGAAGAGAGAGGGGGAAGTGCAGAAATTTAAATAAGAAGCCTACCTTGTGTCTTCTTTATTTTGCTTGGCTTTGTGCGCCTTTCTTTCTTCGGTCTTCGCTTCACTTCAGTCTTGATCTTCGAGGGCTCGTCTTCGGTCTTCAAATCTTCGTAGTTGCAACAATCCAAGTCTTCAATGGAGGGTTGGAGGCGAGTGTATAAGTATATAGGGGTGTGTATGAGTGTATAAGAGTGTAGGGTTTAGTGTATGGTGGCTAGAGTTTGGAAAACCTAGAGAAGCTAGGGTTTTGGGAGTGTACGAGCTCTGTACATCAAAATTTAGGATTTTTAGACTGAGTTTGTGAACCCCATTCATGCTAGAAGAGGCTCTGTATTTATAAAGGTAGGATAAACCTAGCGCCTATTGCAGTGGCGCCAGGTCAAAATTCCTCTTGGCGGCACTAGGAGTGGCGCTAGCCAATTAGGAAAGTTTTAAGGTCGGCAACCAACGTATCTTTGACTAGATTTGGGCGCCTGTACTAGTGACTACCATGTAATTTTTAGCCTGGCTTCACTAGGAGTGACTCCAAAAAGTCCGGGATTGATTTGAAGAAGCCGGGAATGACCTGGAAGGCCGGAAAAGAGCAGGAACACTTAGAATAGTGTCCCAGAGGTATTTGACTTGAAAAATGAGGATAAGATGTGTCGGAAGGGTTGACCGGGCCTTTAGGGGCAAAACGGTCAAACGGATCGGGAAGCTACTGGGACGAACCCGTAATGGACTGGAAAAAGACTCGAGACTTGGAAACATTATTTAAAATATTCCCAAGAGGCTACCGGTTTGATACCCAGAGCCGGTGTGGTTGGAAAAAGTGACCAACTCACCAGGGGCAAAACGGTCATTTTACACTGGGTTTACCGGAACGGACTCGAAATGATTCGGGAAGGTAAAGAAAGGTTGAGAATACTATAAGAAGCAAACTCAGGAGATCACCAGTTTGATACCCAGAGCCGGTGTGGTCGGAAAAGGAGACCGGCCCACCAGGGGCAAAACAATCATTTTATACCGGGTTTGCCAGAACTGACTCGGAATGATCTGTAAAGGTAAAGGAAGATTGAGAATATTATAAGAAGCAATCTCAAGAGATTACCGGTTTGATACCCAGAGCCAGTGTGGTTCCTAGGGCGTTCGGATGCCTAGGGGCGAAATGGTCATCTTGACCAAAAAGTCTTGAAATTGACCCGAAACTGACTAGAAGGCACCTAATCATGCCAGGCTGCCTTTGAGACAATCTTGGAAGGTTGGACTTACCGTTCTGAAGACTCAGGTGCATTCTCGAGAAACGTGTCGGAAAAAGCCCAAGAGGCAGTTTGGTCATTTTTCATCGAAGTGTGCTAGCAGGCACCGGTGTTAACCTGGGTTTTGAGTGTTTCCGCCACTCTGACGGCGGTTGCATGATACAGGGGTTTGTTGGCAATTCCCTATATCGACCTGTTTACGAGTATTTCTGCTACTCTGACGGTTGTGATGTTTGTGAGTATTTCCGCTACTCTGATGGTTCGCAATCATTCTCGAGACTGCCTGATTTTGGGAAGCTACTAAAGGGACTTAGCACCTAAGAATCAACTTTCTCAGAAGGCGTGCCTAAACGGACATTTCTGCATTGGCAGGCTAGCAAGCGCCAAAGGTGGACCGTTCTACCATCTAAGGGACTTGGGGTCTCGTCCCGTTCGACAGGTTTAAAGGGACTTACCATTTCAAAGAGATTTTCTTCGAAAAACGCACCGGACCATCTCGAGGAGTAAACTGTCTCGAGAGAGGGATTGGAATTGGAAAGGGGTCTTATCGTCTTCGGAAAGACGCGCTTGATTAAAGTAAATTTACCATCTCGAGGAATCAACTGTCTCGAGAGAGGGATTGGAATTGGAAAGAGGTCTTATCGTCTTCGGAAAGACGTGCCTGATTTGGAATTGGAAAGGGGACTTACCGTCTTCGGAAAGACGTGCCTAATTTGGAATAGATTTACCGTCTCGAGGAATCAACTGTCTCAAGAGAGGGATTAGAATTGGAATTGGAAAGGACAATGCCCCTAAGGGCATTTTGGTCATTTTGCCTCTATTTGGGCCTAGTGGGCCTGCGAAGCGATGGATAGAGGAGATTTGGATTTAGAGAGCTGGTTTCGATTGGAATATGTCCATATTGACTTAAGTACAAGTCTAGACAAAGTGTAGACTGCCGAGCGGTCAAAAATGGGATTCTTACAGTTGCCCCTCTTTTTCTGTCTTTGCTTGTCAAAGACAGAAAACGATAAAAGTAAGTGTCTCATGTTGACCGTGAGGCAGTCGGAGGGATGGACATTGGGAATTTTTCAACAACGGGGGTCGAAAATGGATACCGGGCCAAAAAGGGCCTTCGAACATAAGATTTGGTGAGAAAGAGGGCAAAGCTACCCAGAATTGGACACTGGCGCCACTAGGAGTGGCGCCTTTGGCAGAAAATGCTTGGCGCCTCTGCTAGTGGTGCCAGGCTTGGAAACAAAACTAGAAAATTTTCTAGTTCGAACAGCTGCGGTATTTTGGAGAGTTTGTGGAGAGCCGAGAGTTTCTGGCTGGAAATCGACTTGAACCTTGAAGAGGCACCTCTTGGGGATTGTGGGTGATTGCCGGAAGGAGACCACGTCGCCGGAAAAATTACCGGAAGAGAAAATTTTGTCGGAGAACTCTAAAAAAGTGAGTTTTCAAATTTTATTGATTTTGATGTGTAGAATTTCGTTTGAATCATGTGAATAGTGAAAATTGATGTTTTGATATGTTTTGACATGATGGTGAAATTATTTTTGCATTTTGGTGCTTGTATGATTGAATTTGAGTGAGTATGTGAAGGGGGTTTTCTGCAGGAATAGGGGATTTGTTCCTACAAGCTTGAGCATTGGGTTTTCTGGCTAGATTTTTATGCCATGTGCCTTAGAAAAATGTGTTTATTAACCGTATGAAGTTTCGTGATTTTTCGAAAACTTGGTAAATTTTTTATTTTTTGAAAAATAGGAAAATACTTAGAAAATTTAGAAAAATGAGAAAACTCAAGAAATTGATGAAATTCCTTAGAGTTTAACATTCAAAAAATGTAGGAATATTTTTGAAAAACATTTGAAATGATTTTGAAGAATTTTAAGGCATTTTTGAAAACCATTGATTTATTAGAAAAATAAAACATGTGTTTTGAAAATTTTAAAAAATTGACAAATGTGTGCGAGTGCGGATGTTATGTGATTGTAACGTTGTGGAGTGCATGTTTTGTATTTTGTGTTGATGTCATGGGTGTTGTAGGGGCCATTTTTGAACAAAACTCTGCCGAAATTTTTAGAAATTAGGGAAAGAGTTAGAAAAAGTTTTTAGAAATAAAATCTTTTTGAAGGAAAAAGACAGAAAACACTTGAGATTTGATTTGAAGTTAGAAAATCAAGATATGTGGAAATTTCATTTTTGACTTATCATTTGAAATCTTTTTATTTATTTATTTTTTTTTGTGTTAGTTGTTTATTTTATTTTGCTTTATTATGTTATTATTTATTGCATATATGGTACATTCACACCTCTTACCTTGCGTTACCTTTTCAGGATAGCAGATGCGGGCGATGGTGGCTTTGAGAGGAGACACCGCTCGGGGAAGGCGGCTCGGATAGATTCCACTAGCGGCTCCAGTCGGTCTAGGGGTAGCCGACGGTCTACTGGGCAGGCAACATCTAGTCAAAGTGGTCAGGGGAGTAGGCCACCTATCGACCCCTTTTCCCCAGTTGAACAGGCTTTCGTAGAGGAGATTGGTGCTGAGAAGGAGGTACCGGGCCTTGGGGATCAGGTGACCGATTATGGGAGAGCTTCCTCCAGGCATAGGCAAACGGATGCTGACTTGGGAGATCTACAGATACCGGATGTCCCACAACTCGGGGATCTTGCTTATCACCCCGGCGCGTACTCTAGACAGCATTTGCCCCCTCTACAGGTACATACAGCTTTCAGAAGGGCTGTTTATTAGGTTTTTGTGACCATGCTGCGGGCTGCCCCATCATATCGTGCCTTCTTGGTGGAGATTGGATTCGGCGCCTTCATAGGATTACAGGCTAACCGCCTGAACAGGCATTTAGTATTGGCGTAGGTTGAGCGGTGGTTTGGAGAGACCGGGACCTTCCACTTTGTCGGCTTCGAGCTCGGTTCCACTCCCTTGGATTAGGCAATCATCACAGGGCTTTCCTTTGTCGGCCGGCAGATCACCCTGCATTCAATTAGTAGGGACGAGGCTTGTTTGCTGTTGGACTTGCCTTCTCCTGAGCGTTCTGCCTTCCCAATCTCTTGGATCAGTTAGGATGACCGTACCTTTGCTATTGAGCCATCGCCTGCCAGGCGAGACATCATGAGACGACGACTTATTTTGTACATCATCTTTAGCTACTTCTGCAATAACAACAACAAGTCAGTCGTGCCATGTCGTTTGGTGAGTATAGTAGCTGATCTTGGAGCTTTATCTGAGCTGGACTGGGGATCCTTCTCCTTTGGCTGCTTTCTTCGGTCGATGCGGGTTCGGACTTCTTCCCGTTGAGGCAGCATGACTAGTTTCTGGCCTTTCCTTGTCTGGTGGAGTTACAAGTACCTTCCCATTTGTCGCCCTGCAGTTGTTGAGGATGACCTCTATCCTCGTGCCTTGAGGTGGGCTCGTGACCGGGTAGCCCAGCGATCGGAGATTACTGATTTTGTGACGCTCCGGGCTAACCTGGAGCTGATTGAGGCGAGGGATGTGACTTGGCGGCCCTTCGTTGGATCAGTTCATTATGAGACAGTCCAGTATTTGGTCTCGTTGTCCTTGTCGAGAGCTACTTTTCTCAGTGATGATACTTGGGAGTCCTATCTTGGGGAGCGACAATGGCGGCAGTTTTATGGGGAGTTCCGATCAGCAGGAGCTCTGCCAGAGTATATGTTTGGAGCCCTAGTGGCGGGAGTGCCTATCCCTTGTCAGGAGCATCAGCCAGGTGCCGAGTTCTTGCTTCCTTCGGATACAGATTATGTTGCCCACTTTGGGGCTCATTCGGTCGGTGCCTTCACCCGATTTGAAGTAGTAGTCGGTGGGTACGCTGTGGGCTAGGAGGTGGTTGACTTGTGGCGTCGAGCTGGAGGATATGTGCCCTAGGCTGAGTTTACTGCTGTGAGAGACTAGAGGGATTGATACCAGATGGAGCGGGATCAGTACCGGGCCGAGGTAGCTTCCCTGACGGCTCGGTTATCTCAAATGGGCGGTGGGGGGGGGGGGGGGTATGTTGTCTTTCCCCTCCTTCTTCTTGCTCTACTGTTGTTTTAGTTCGTCTTTCATGTAGCTGATTTTGGCTCTACCTTTTTTGCAGGATGCAGGTGCTTCGAGTAGCTATCCGCCTCCTTCGATGCCGGGTTTTGGGGATTTTGATTCAGATGACATTGATTTTGACCTGTGATAGATGCCCCTTGTGGAGACTCTGATCTTCTTTTACCCCTTGTCCCTTAGATGTATTTATGTTAGACAGTTTTATTTTGTAAGCTATGTACAAGGATGGATATTTATGGTATTCAAATGCATGGATAGACAAAGACATTTATGGTTGATTTTTTTTTCAGCTAGGTATATGATCATGTGCGTGTGATGGAGGATGATGTTATGTATCTATTATATGAGATGATGTTGGTGACTTCTATTTTACAGGGAGTTATATCCTATGTGTGCAAAGCCCATGCTGATTTTTTTTTTTTTAAAAAAAAAACATATACACATGTTAGAAATACATTAATAGAATGACACAGGGTGCTGTTAAACTTGTAGTCTTTAGGATGATAACTCCTTCCTTTTCGGGGGTCTAGCCTCTCTTCTGACTCAACCCTACCTTAGTTGGATGATAGCACTTCGCACCTTTCTCAACCTCTTGATCGCCTCCAACTCTCTGTCTTAGGGTTAGTGTATATGGTTACTGGGCTGAGACTCTCGACTCTCGGAGTTTTAGCAACAGCTTACCTGACCTTTGGCAAAGCGATAAGCGGCCAGTCCTTTCAATCCGAGGAGACTTTACTTAGGACTATAATGTAGGCTAGGTTATGGGGTTTTCAAAACAATCGAATATATAGGCTCAAATTCAATGTTGTTTTCAACATGGTTTAGATCTATACTGTCCTTAACCATTTTCTCAGTAAGGCTACCATCCTTATTGGCTTTGGCAACGTGTTCAGTTCATCTAGATCAAGCAATCCATTTTCAACCAAAGGAGACTTTACTAGGGTTGTAATGTAGGCTATGGTTTTGAGGTTTTGCAAGAAAGGGTAAAGGCTCGAACTTATTATTTCTACTGGGTTTCTTTGTAACCTAGGATCACCTTTGAATTTCCTCCTTGCTTTTTACATGACTTCTCAGGGTGAAAATGACCTTGTTCTTTCACCATTTCTATATGCTTTTTGAGATAAACATGACTTTCTTCTCTTTCGATCATCTTATTATGCTTTTGAAGATGACTCAATCATGATTTTCTTCTTCTTTTTTTTTTTTCGGCCTCTTGCCCCTTGGCAACTCCTTTCCTTTGCTTTTTCTTTCTATTCCCTCATGAAATGAATATTTCTTTGACCCTTTTTCCTTAGGCCTTTTCCTTGGCAGTTTAATATACCCAATGTGGGCGGTGATCCCTAGGTTGGGGTTTTCTCGGGAAAAGGATAGATGGCTCAACAGGTTTGGCAAGGGGTTGCTTTTGACTGTATGGGAAATGAAATGAGGGCCTCTCTTCCCTTTGAATTAGATTGCTTGATCCATAGAGCTTTCGACACTATTCTAGCATGATAGAGGTGGACACAACTCCTAGAGTTCTCAACTACTGTCTGCCCCAGTGTGGGGAGGACAGTCTTGGATCGGGGTTGACAATGAAAACTTCGTTTGTTGCGAGGCTCTAGGGGTTAAACAAAGGGAATATAAGCATATTTGTTTATTTATTTAGTGATTTATTCCTCTTATTTATATATGGGGAAGTAAAAGATGGCTCTTCTTCACTTTGATATACTGGCCACACATCGCTTAGTTTCAGAGTCTTGCAAGTGTCGCCGTTAGGTAGTATCCTCACTCATCCTTATCCTCTCTCTCTCCGTGGAAAGCTGATCATTTGGTGAGTGGTTAACTCATGCTATCATCCCTTCAAGTTGGACCATTCCATAAGATAAACCATGCCCCTTGCGTAGAAAGTAGTCACCATTCCCCAGGGAAGACAAGCCAACAGCAATGGAATAAAAGACTATCATTTGATTATTATTATTATTTTTACGGAAAGCATAAAATTCTTAAGCAATAAGAAAATGTAAACATTAATTTAAAGATAGAAAGTAAAAGGGACAGAAAGAAAGTGGGTGAAAACACCCCTCTCTTGTACGCTTTTGAAAGGAACCCATTTAAGTACGGCTTTGGGACAATTCCCACGTCTTCGACACTCCATTGGCAAACTCGGATCCTTGGCCAAGGCAAGCCAGGCAAAGGATTCTCCTAGAGCTCCGACGATGTTGACGCTGCTAGCGCGGTTGTCAGCCTCCTTCTTATTCTTTGTAGTGGGTTCTTTTGTGAACAGAGTGACAAGTTCATCGCCTTCGAACTCGAACGGTGTAAGCACCCCATTTTTGACCGCTCGGTAGTCTACACTTTGTCCAGACTTGTACTCAAGTCAATATGGACGTATTCCAATCGAAACCAACTCTTTAAAATCTAAATCCCGTCTGTCCATCGCTTCGTGGGCCTACCAGGCCCAAACAAAGGTAAAATGACCAAAATGCCCTTAGGGGCATTGTCTTTTCCAATTCCAATCCCTCTCTCGAGATAGTTTATTTCTTGAGACGGTAAATCTACTCTAATCAAGCACGTCTTTCTGAAGACGATAAGACCCCTTTCCAATTCCAATCCCCCTCTCAAGATAGTTTATTCCTCGAGACGGTAAATCTACTCCAATCAGGCACGTCTTTCCAAAGACGATAAGACCCCTTTCCAATTCCAATCCCTCTCTCGAGACAGTTTATTCCTCGAGACGGTAAATCTACTCCAATCAGGTACGTCTTTCCGAAGAGGATAAGACCCCTTTCCAATTCCAATCCCTCTCTCGAGACAGTTTATTCCTTGAGACGGTAAATCTACTCCAATCAGGCACATCTTTCCGAAGACGATAAAACCCTTTTCTAATTCCAATCCCTCTCTCGAGACAGTCCGGCGTGTTTTTCAAAGAAAATCTCTTCGGAGCAGTAAGTCCTTTTAAACCTGTCGACCGACACAAGACCCCAAGTCCCCTAGATGGTAGAACGGTCCACCTTTGGCGCCTGCAGAAATGTCCATTTAGGCATGCCTTTTGAGAAAGTTAATTCTCAGGCGCTAAGTCCCTTTAGCAGCTTCCCGAGATCAGGCAGTCTCGGGAATGATCACGAACCGTCAGAGTAGCGGAAATACTCACAAACATCACAACCGTTAGAGTAGCGAAAATACTCACAAGCGGGTCGATAGAGGGAATTGCCAACAAACCCCTGTATCGCACGACTTCCGTCAGAGTGGCAAAAACACTCAAAACCCAGGTCAACACTAGTGCCTGCTAGCCCACTTTGGTGAAAAATAACCAAACTGCCCCTTGGGCCTTTTCTAGCACGTTTCTCGAGAACACATTTGAGTTTTCAGAACAGTAAGTCCAACCTTCCAAGATTGTCTTAAAGGCAATCTAGTATGATTAGGTGCCTTCTAGTCAGTTTCGGGCCAATTCCGAGACTTTTCGGTCAAGATGACCATTCCACCCCTAGGCATCCGAACGCCCCAGGAACCACACTGGCTCTGGGTATCAAACCAGTAACCTCCCAAGAATGCTTCTTATAGTATTCTCAACTTTCCTCTATCTTTTCGGATCATTCCGAGTCAATTTCGGTAAACCCGGTGCAAAATGACCATTTAGCCCCTAGTGGGCCGGTCGCCTTTTGCTAGCCACACCGGCTCTAGGTATCAAACCGGCAACCTTTGAAAATATTCTAAATAATGTTTCCAAATCTTGAGTCTTCTTCCTGGACAGTCCGAGTCCGTCCCAGCAGCTTCCCGATCCGATTGACCGTTTTGCCCCTAAAGGCCCGGTCAACCCTTCCGACACATTCTATTCTCATTTTTTCAAGTCAAATACCTCCAGGACACTATTCTAAGTGTTTCTGCTCTTTTCTGATCTTCCGGGTCATTCCCGGTCTCCCAAACTCCTTCTTGGACTTTTCGGAGTCACTCCTAGTAAAGCTAGGCTAAAAATTGCATGGTAGTCACTAGTACAGGCGCCCAAATCTAGTCAAAGATACGTTACTTGCTGACCTTAAACATTTCCTAAATGGGTGGCGCCAAGCCAAAAAATGGCCTAGTGCCACTCCTATTGGCGCTAGTGTACTTTTTGGCCTGGCGCCAGTGCATTCCTCTTTCTATAAATACAGAGCCTCCTCCAGTATGAAGGAGGTCCGCAAACGCAATCTAAGAATCCTATATTTTGATATAAAGTGCACGTACACTCCCAAACCCTGGTTTCCTTAGATTTTCTAAACCCTAGCCACCATACACAAACCCTAAGCCTTATATACACTCATGCACACCCCTATACATTTATACTCTAGCCTCCCACCCTCCATTGAAGACTTGGATTGCTGCAACTACGAAAATTTGAAGACCGAAGACAAGCCCTCGAAGATCAAGACTGAAGTCAAGACGAAGACCGAAGAAAAGCAAGACGTTCAAAATAAACAAGACACAAGGTAGGCTTTCGTTTTACGTTTCTGCACTTCCCCCCTCTCTCTTCTCTCTCCTAACCCACTTGGGTTTTCTCTATTTTAATCCCCTATCTCTTTCCCCCCTTTTCTTTGCATGCTTGAAACAAGGGGACTCCCGGTCCATGTGTAGAATTAGACTATTGGAGGGTCACCGTGTCGGGGGCTTTCCTTTAGGCTAACCGGAGACCACGTGGATTCGGCCCCTTTGATTATGTGGTGAAGCATTTACCTTGTGTGTTCACGACCCCAAACTTGCATTGTGTATATCATGATCTTGCATCTTCCAAAAATCATTTTCAAACTCGTTTTCAAAATTTGCATTAAACTTGCTTTCAAAATTGCATTAAAATCTCCTTTTCAAAACTTGTTTTTAAAATCACAATCTTAGGGTGATTCTAGTCTTTCCATGGTTAGGGTTGCTTTAGGAAAGTGTTACATTTAAAGTGACTTTTATGGTCCATATTTTCAAATCTTGTTGTTTCCAAAACCACTTTCCTAAAGTGGTTCTAGCTCTCTTATAGTTAGAATCGCTATAGGAAAGTGCAACATTTTTATACCTTCTAAAAACTCTCTTTTCAAAAATATTTTCCTAAAAATCTCTTTTTCAACGTACTTTCCTAAAACTCTCATTTCCAAAGTTGTTTTCAAAAACTCCCTCCAAAAATCTATTTTTCAAAACTCCCTTTTTCAACTCCTTTCCAAAATGCTCTCCTCAAAATCCACTTTCTAAAAACGCTTCCTAAAAATCTTTCCAAAAACTCTCTCCAACAATCTTCTACCAAAAATCTTTCTAAAAACTCTCTTCCCAAAATTTTCTTTTTAGAAACTCCACTCTAGGATTTTCCTTCTAAAATCTCTTTCCAAAAACTCTATCTTCAAATTCACTTTTCAAAAACTCCTCTCTAGGTTTTTCCCTTCTAAAAATCTTCGTTTCCAAAAACACACTTTCCAAAAATCCCTTTTCTTGATACCCAAATCAGGCCCTAGAACTAGCGATTAGGAAACCCTAATTTTCTTTTCAAAAACATGGTTTTCAAACTTGCGTTAAAATCTAGGTTTCCAAAACCTCTTGTTTTTTACATCCAAACTATACATATTTTCAAAACTTATTTTCTATGTCAAAACTCTGCACTTTAAAATCTAGGGTTTCTAAAACATCCTCTTCCAAATCCTTGCCAAATCCAATCATCACTTTAGGACACCAAATCCAGTCTCCCATTTAGGAAACTAGATCATATCCTCCGTTCTTGGAAACAAAATCAAACATTTCCTTTTAGAAACAAAATCCAATCCCTTCCTAATCCAAATCTTTCCTAGTTCAAATCCTTCCTAATTCTCTACTCTCCTAAATCTTAAGTTTCTAAAACTTGAAAAAAAAATCTTTCCTAAACTTTAAAACTCAACTTCCACATCTTTCACAATTCAACCCTTTCCTAATTCTATCTTTTTCCAAATCTTAACTTTTCAAATCTAAGTTTTCAAATCTTTCCTAAACTCAACCTTCCCTAATCTCAAGATTTTCTAAAACTTTTTAAATCTTAAACTTTCTAAACTTCAAATCTTTCCAAATCTAAAAATTTCTAAATCCTAAAGCTTTCTAAATTCAAATCTTTCCTAATTTAAAATCTTTCTAATACTCTAAGCTTTCCAAATTCAAAACTTTCTTAACTTGAAACTTTCCAAATTCTAAACCTTCCTTAAACTAAGCTTTTCCAAATTCAAAACATTTCTAAATTCAACACTTTCCTATTTCAAAACCTTTTTTAAAATGAATCTTTCCAATTTCAAAACTTTCATAAATCGAAATCTTTCCTAAGTTGAAACTTTCCTAATCCAAAAACTTTCCTATTTCGAAAACTTTCCTAAAATGACACTTTCCTAATTTCAAAGCTTTCCTAATTCAAACCTTTTCTAAAACTCTTTCAAGTCAAGTCGAATCTTTCTTTAACCCTTCCAAGTCAAATCTTTCCTAAATCCTTTCTTTCCTAACTCTAGGTTTCCTAAACCTCCATCTTTTCAAAACAAGTCTGAATCTTTCTTCCAAGTTCTATTTTCCAAATCAAAATCGAAACTTTTTAATTCCAAAATTCCAAATTCTAATTTCTAATCTTCTATTCTAAATTCAAATCAAATCCAAATTCCAACTCCAACTCTTTTCTAAATCAACTCTTCTATTTTCTATCGGACTCTAGTCCGAACTACGACTGACTTGATTCCTCCAAAAGGATACGTAGGCAACCCTCATGGGTGCAGTCTCCACATTTTTTTTTCAAATTTCAAATTCCACAACATTTTTCAAGTTTCTATTTTTACAACTTCTTTCAAATCTCCAATTCTACAATCTTCTTCAATCTCTAATTCCATATCTATTTCAAGTTTCCAATTCCAAAAATGTATTTTTAAATCTCCATTCTCAATTTCTAAAACTTTTCAATTTCAAATTTATTCTTTCAAATCTCTCTTCTAAAATCAAATCAATTTCTTCTCAAATCTATTTTCAAATCTACTTTTTAATTTTCTTGCACTTGCATATCATGCATCATGTCTTTTTAAACATTGTTTTATAAAGTGGATAGGATTGAACATTAGTTAGTTAAAGACTCTCATAGGTGAATCTAGGGTAGATTGACATGTAGGTACCAAAAGGGCGGGATAGGGTGGTGGCTTAGTGCGTCTTCCCTACACGTAACCAACCTCCGAACCTAGAATCACTGTTTTCATAGACCAAAACGGAGTTATTTTCTAAAAAGGGCTAAATATTTTTCAAAGATTGCCAAACAACCTATTTTTCTTAAAAATCCTCTCTTGAGGAGGTATTTTCAAAATTCTTTTTCCAAAAACCCTAAGTGTAGTTTTCGAATTATGCTTAGTTTTCATGTGACCTAACTCACCTTAATTAAGTTAGGTGTCGACTCCAAATTTTTTCTAAAAGCCCTTTATTCAAATTTATTTTCAATTCAAACTTAGTCGCACTCATTCTTCTAGGAGGGTGAGTTCTAAGGAGAAAGTACAGAATTTTTTCCACTTTTGTGTGTATTCCTCGAGTGCAAAAAATCTGGGCGCGACAGCTGGCGACTCCGTTGGGGATACTTAGAGGGTTAGGCTGTAGTCATGTCTTTTTACCCTTCACCCATGTAGAGTCTTCAATTAACTTGTTCAATCCAATTCACTTTAAATATTTAAAACCAAATTTTCAAAATTGTTTTAAAAAAAAAAACATGCATTTATTCATATTATCTTGTATTATGTTTGTCATCCACATACTAAAACTTGCATCTTGGTTATATAGGTACACATTTTGTTTAAATTTTGTTAACTGCTATGTATGAATATGATGAACAGGATGAATGGGAGTTGTTGGGCTCTTTTCTCCATGTAAGCACCGCATTTTTGCCTGCTCGGCAATCTCCAACCCGACCGGGTTTAGTTTCCAATGTCACAACACATGCAGGTTCAAGGAATACTCACACAAGTGGGAAAAATGTTGTACTCTCTCATTGGAACTCACCCTCCTAGAAGAATGAGTGCAACTAGATTTGAATTGAAAATTGATTTTAAATAAAGGGCTTTTAGAAAAAATTTGGAGTCACCACCTAACTTGATTAAGGTGAGTTAGGTCACCTAAAAACTAAGAATAATCTGAAGACTACACTTAGGGTTTTTGGAAAACGATTTTGAAAATATCTCCTCCAGAGAGGGTTTTTAAGAAAACAGAATGTTTGGCAACCTTTAGAAAACATTTAGCCCTTTTTGAAAAATAACTCCTTTTTGGTCTTTGAAATCAGTGATCTAGGTTCGGAGGTTGGTTACGTGTAGGGAAGATGCATTAAGCTATCACCCTACCCCGCCCTTTCGGTACCTACATGTCAATCTATCCTAGATTCACCTATGAGAGTCTTCGACTAACTATAGTTCAATCCTATTCACTTTAAAAACAATATTTGAAAAGAAACTAACATGATGCATGATATGCAAGTGTAATAGAAGAGAGAATTGAAAAATAGATTTGGAAAGATATTTCATTTGATTTGAAAAGGAAGAGATAGAAGTTTGAATTTGGAAAGAAGATTTTGGGAATTAAAAATAGAGATTTGGAAATAGAAATTTGAAATTGGAAATTTGAAAATAGATTGGGGATTTGGAAAGATTTTGGAATTTGAAATTTGGAAAATATGGAGGAATTTGAAATTTGAAAGAAATTGTGACCGCACCCATGAGGGTTACCTACGTATCCTTTTGGAGGAATCAAGTCAATCGTAGTTCAGACTAGAGTCCGATTAAAAAGAGATTGATTTGGAAGAAAGAGATTGAATTGAAAATTGGATTAGAAGATTGAGAAATTGAACTTTGATTGAAAGATTTGAAAAGACTTGACTTTGGAAAACTCGGTTTTAGAAAACCTAGACTTAGGAAAGAGAGAATTTAGAAAGGACTTGAGATTAAGAAAGATTGGACTCGAATGTTGGACTTGGAAGATTTAGGAAAGGATTAGATTTGGGAAAGATACGAATTAGGAAAGGTCCGACTTAGGAAAGTTTCAAATTTGAAAAGTTTCATTTTTGGAAAGTTTCAAATTAAGAAAGTTTTTAAATTAGGAAAGTTTTGAATTTGGAAAGTTTTCAATTAGGGAAGTTTTCAAATTAAGAAAGTTTCAACTTGGGAAAGTTTTGAACTTTGAAAAGTTTAGAAAACAAGGAAGTTTTGAAAATAAGAGAGTTTTGAGTTTAGAAAGTTTTAGATTTGGGAAATTTTGAAGGCTTAAGAAAGTTTAGAATTTAGAAAGTTTTAGATTTAGAAAGTCTTAACTTAAGAAAGTTTTAAACTTGGAAAGCTTTGGATTCGTAAAGATTTTGAAATTCAGAAAGTTTTAGAGTTTTAGAAGATCTTGAGATTAGGAAAAGTTTGAGTTTAAGACAGATTGGAAAACCTAGTTTTAGAATGTTAAGATTTGAAAAGGGGTAGAGTTAGGAAAGGGTTGAATTAGGAAAGATTAGAAAGCGAAATTTTAGAATTTAGGAAAGATTGTTATGTTCAAGTTTTTGAAAGTTAAGATTTACGAAAGTAGAAGATTAGGAAGGAGTTGAGTTAGGAAAGAGTTGGATTAGGAAGGGATTGGATTTTGTTTCTAAAAGGAAGGTTTGATTTTGTTTCCAAAAACAGAGGATAAGATCTAGTTTCCTAAACAGGGAGATTGGATTTGGTTTCCTAAAGGGAAGATTTGACTTGGCATGGATTTGGGAAGGGGAAGTTTTAGAAACCCTAGATTTGGAAGGCTATAGTTTTGATGTGGAAAATAGATTTTGGAAACTTGTATAGTTTTGGTGTAGAAAACAAAGGGTTTTGGAAACTTAGGTTTTAAGGCAAGATTGAAAATCATGTTTTTGGAAAGAAAATTAGGGTTTCCTAATTGTGGGTTCTAGGGCTTGACTTGGGCTCCAAGAAAAAGGATTTTTGGAAAGTGCATTTTTGAAAACGAAGATTTTTAGAAGGGAATCCTAGAGAGGAGTTTCTAGAAGGAAGATTTTGGGAAGAGTTTTTAGGAAAGAGTTTTAGAAGGAGATTGTTGGAAATAATTTTAAGGAAAGATTTTTAAGGAGCATTTTTTGAAAGTGGATTTTAGGGGGAGAATTTTGGAAAAGAGTTGAAAAAGGGAGTTTTGAAAAATAGATTTTTGGAGGGAGTTTTTAGAAAACAATTTTGGAAAGAAGAGTTTTAGGAAAGCACATGTTGAAAAAGAAGGTTTTAGAAAGAGAGACTTTTGAAAAGAGAGTTTTTTTAGAAGGTGTAAAAACATCTCATTTTCATAAAGCAATTCTAACCATAAGAGAGCTAGAACCACTTTAGGAAAGCAGTTTTGAAAACAACAAGATTTCAAAATATGGACCATATTGGTCACTTTGAATGTAACACTTTCCTAAAGCAATCCTAGCCATGGAAACGCTAGAATCACCCTAGGATTGTGATTTTGAAAACATGTTTTGAAAAAGAGAAATTTGATGCAATTTTGAAAACAAGTTTGAAAACGATTTTTGAAAACGATTTTCCGAAGATGCAAGGTCATGATATTCGTCTTGATCTTCGTCTTCAATCTTCAAGAGTCATCTTCAATCTTCAAACTTCAGATTGCAGCTCTTAAAGTTTTCAAAGGAGGGTTGGAGGCTAGTGTATAAGTGTATGGGGGTGTATATGAGTGAATAGGAGGCTAGGGTTTAGTGTATGATGGCTAGGGTTTGGAAAACCTAGGGAAGCTAGGGTTGAGGGAGTGCACGAGCTCTGCATATCAAAATATATGATTTTTAGACTGAGTTTACAGACCCCTTTCACGTTGGAAGAAGCTCTGTATTTATAGAGGTTAGACAAACCTAGCGCCTATTGCAGTGGCGCCAAGGCAAATTGCTCTTGGCGCCACTAGGAGTGGTGCCAGGCCAATTCTTGGCTTGGTGCCACTACTAGTGGCGCCAGCTAGTTAGGAAAGTTTGTAAGTTAGCAAGCAACGTATCTTTGACTAGATTTGGACGCCTGTATTAGTGACTACCATGTAATTTTTAGCCTGGCTTCACTAGGAGTGACTCCGGAAAGTCCGGGAATGATTTTAAGAGACTGGGATTGACCCGGATGGCTGGAAAAGAGCAGGAACACTTAGAATAATGTCCCGGAGGTATTTGACTTAAAAAAATGAGGATAGAACGTGTCGGAAGGGTTGACCGGGCCTTTAGGGGCAAAATGGTCAATCGGATCAGGAAGCTGCCGGGACCAACTCGGACTATCCCGGAAGAAGACTCAAGATTTGGAAACATTATTCAGAATGTTCCCAAAGGTTGCCGGTTTGACACCCAGAGCCGATGTGGTCGGAAAAGGTGACCGGCCCATCAGGGGCAAAATAGTCATTTTGCAATGGGTTCGCCGGAACTGACTTGGAATGATCCGGAAAGATAAAGGGAGGTTGAGAACACTATAAAAAGAATTCTCGAGAGTTTACCGGTTTGATACCTAGAGCCGATGTGGTCGAAAAAAGAGACCGGCCCACTAGGAGCAAAACGGTCATTTTGTACCGGGTTGGCCAGAACTGACTTGGAATGATCCGAAAAGATAAAGAAAGGTTGAGAACACTATAAAAAGCATTCTCGAGAGGTTACCAGTTTGATACCTAGAGCCAGTGTGGTCGGAAAAGGAGACTGGCCCACCAGGGGCACAACGGTCATTTTTCATCTAAGTGGGCTAGCAGGTACTGATGTTGACTTGGGTTTTGGGTGTTTCCAGCACTCTGACGGCGGTCTCCTGATACAGGGATTTGTTGGCAATTCCCTATATCAATCTGTTTGTGAGTATTTCCGCTACTCTAACGGTTGCGATGTTTGCGAGTATTCCCGCTACTCAGATCATCTCAAGGAATAAACTGTCTCGAGAGAGGGATTGGAAAGGGGTCTTATCGTCTCCGAAAAGACGTGCCTGATTTGGAACCGTCTCGAGGAATAAACTATCTCGAGAGAAGGATTGGAAAGGGGACTTACCGTCTTCGGAAAGACGTGCCTGATTGGAGTAGATTTACCGTCTCGAGGAATCAACTGTCTTGAGAGAGGGGTTGGAGTTAGAATTGGAAAGAACAATGCTCCTAAGGGCATTTTGGTCATTTTGCCTCTATTTGGGCTTGGTGGGCCCGCGAGGCGATGGACAGACGGGATTTGGACTTAAAGTGTTGGTTTCGGTTGGAATATGCCCACAATGACATGAACACAAGTCTGGACGGAGTGTAGACTGCCGAGCGGTCAAAAATGGGGTGCTTACAGTCGCTTCTCGGGCCCACAAGGACCCGCTGAAGCCATAAGCACCATTATTCCAAGCAATTTTCTAAACCGGGCGGTCCCGAAAACCAACGCCATCCAGGTAGCTTCCCAAGATCGGGTGATCTCGGGAACCAACACCTCATCAAATTCCAGACGGTTCACTTCTGGCGCTTGCTAGCCCGCCAATGTAGAATGTCCGTCATTCGGTAGTTCTCCGGGACCAGGCGCTCTCGAAGACCAACACCACCCTTACAGATAGCTTTCTGAGACCAGGCATTCTCAAGAACCAACACCACCCTACAGGTAGCTCTTTAAGACCAGGCGTTCTTAGGGACCAACACCGCACAGGTAGTTTTCCGAGACCGGGCGGTCTTGGGAACCAACACCTAGGTCAACACCGGCGCTTGCTAGCCCGACTCAGTGAAAAACGGCCAAACTTGCCCCTTGGGCCTCCAGGCACATTTTGGGAAAGTTCAAAATCCCTCAAAATGATAAGTCATCCTTCCAAAATGTAGTTAAACCATTAGGCGTCCCTCACACGCCATTTGGTCCAAATTCGGTCCTATTCCGGCCCACTCAGGTCAAAATGACTATTTTGCCCCTAAACACCTCAGCACTGCACAAACCCCGCCGAACGGCAAAAGACTCTTCCAAAACCATCCTTGAACAACCCTACACACTTAACACAACATACCAAATCATTCCTGACCATGTCCAGCCAACCTTGGTCAAAATGACCGTTTTGCCCCTAGAAGTCCAAATATGCCTCGAAACAACACTGGCCTTGGGATTTCGAGCAGAGGGTTTCACCACACGCCCTTGTTTAACCCAAGGAGCACCCTACGACACTAAACTCACACGACTCGATAAAATTTCCCTGGAGCGTCTCACAGACGCTCCGCCCAAATTGTCTTTTCTCCCGATTCCCTGGTTATAACGCACCGTCAACTGACTTGAGAAATACGTAAATCAGGGAATTCTCGAAAGCTCGTCCATAGATCTTTCCATCGATATGGTTTGATAGAATAGATCGCTTCTCGAAGCCCTACATCGTACGGTGTGAAAACTATAACTTTCAGCAACCCCTGGAGCGTCTTACAGACGCTTCGTCAAGGTTGACTTTTTCTCCAATTCCCTAATCAAAATGCATCGTCAAACGACTTGAGAAATGCATAAATTTGGGATTTCCTAAAAGTATTTCCAGAGTACTTTCCATCGGTATCGTCCGATCGAATAGATCGCTTCTCGAAGGCCTCGATCACACGAAACGAAAATAGCCACTTTCAAACATCCTCAAAGCGTATCACAGGCGCTCTGCAAAAGTGACCTTTCTGGCACACTTCCTAAGACGATATCCCACACTTCCAAACATAATTCAAACTTCTTGAAAACATGAGAGTTCACCGGAAGC
Source organism: Euryodendron excelsum (assembly GCA_033060915.1). Taxonomy (NCBI): domain Eukaryota; kingdom Viridiplantae; phylum Streptophyta; class Magnoliopsida; order Ericales; family Pentaphylacaceae; genus Euryodendron; species Euryodendron excelsum. Next base: position 35,386,996 of record CM065389.1, read on the forward strand.
CTTGGGAGGATATCTTGAGTGCGACAGATTCCCCCGAAACCTTCCTGATTGACTCAATTATTGAGGCAAAGTTTGGACGAACCTTCCCGGTGATGGAGCGTATGCCACATATGCTCAAATTTTGATTAGATCGACCGACTTTCGATCAACAGTTGAGATTTATCTAGTGCATAGGGTGCCATGCGTCATTCTGGCAATAGAACAGTACCTGCGCATGTCCTACATGAGCAAGGCCAAATTTTGGCCATGCGCATGAAGCACATGCGCCAGGCCTGTTCCAGATTGCCTATAAATAGAGGTCTTTCCCTTTGTATATTCCAAGTCTAAAATTGATGCGAAGTTGTACTAAAATCACTCTAGAAACTCGAATCCTTCCATATATTCCACCCCTCCAACACTTAGGCTAGATTCTACCTCTCTCAAGCCTATACACTCCACACACAAGGCCTCATACACACTTACACACTCCACTCTAGCCTCTCAAGCCCTCTTGAAGTCACTTAAGCTCTAATCAAGACATCAATTAAAAACTACAAGTGTGTTGAAGGCAAAAGGTGGTATCCCTTTAACATTTGTGCTCTCCCCCACTTTTCTCTTCTCCCTCCTAGCCTACTTGGGCTATTCTCTATTTTAATCCCCATCTTCAACCCCTCTTTCTTGCATGCTTGAGCCACGAGGGCTCTTAAATCATGCCTAGAGGAAAGCAAGTGAGAGCCACTGTGTAAGGGGACCTCTCACTAGCCTACTTTGAGATGGTATGGCCTAGGAGCCCCTTGTTTATGTGGCGTAGCCTAAAAGCCATGTATGTGAATCATGACCCCTTGCATATTACTATTTTGATCATGTCTTGTATGCTTGGCTTCATTTTATGCTTATTGCCATATTTCACAATGCTTACATTGCTCTTAATTTTATGACATTTCCAAGTTTTACATTTTTTCCAAAAATTGTTCCAAGAGTTCGCTCCTTGAAGCTTAAGATGGGACCTTAGAAATTATGCCTTAGAAGAGCCCCTACTAACCCCCTAACTCTCATTTTGGCATCATTGTATTTTAACTTGCATGAAGGTTGCTTTCCATTTCTCTAATTTTCAAGATTTCCATTCTTTTAAGTGTAGTGGTTGGAATGGCCCCATGGAACCCTCTCTTAAGTGGTCTCCCGTTGTTTGGCCATATGAACCTTTTCTTGATGGAATGGTCCCCCTGAAAAGTGATTTTCAAAATCCTTCTCAAAAGATGATTTTCAAAAATACATTCTCTCCATCATTACATCAAAAATGATTTTCCAAAAATTGTCATCATTATGTTAATTTTTGAAACCTCCACTCTTGTCAAGATAAAGGTTATAATGGCCATTGAGGAAACCTCCCTTGGAATGGTTTCCAAACACCAACCATACAAACCGTACTCTTGGCTAGAGTCAAACTTTTCATGGAAATGATCTTCAAGAAGATTGCCAACCAAAGTCCATTGCATGCCATGTTTCGTTTTCAAAACTCTTTCCAAGAATGCATCAAAACAACTTTCAAAACCATTCTCCAATCTAACTAGGTTAACTTGACCCTAGTTGTCTAACCCTACGTTAACTTGACTCTAGTTCACTAACCCTAGGTTAACTTGACCCTAGTTCACCAACCTTAGGTTAACTTGACCCTAGTTTACTCACCTTAGGTTAACCTAACCCTAAGTAGTCCTAACCTTAGGTTAACCCAACCTTAGTTAGTTAACCGTAGGTCATCTTAACCCTAGGTTAACTTAACCTAACCCATGTTAGTTGACTTTAGGTTACCCCTGACCCTAGACCAACCCAATCCAGGTTAGTATGCTCCAAGGTTCCAACTCTTGAACCCTTTTTCTAAATGATCACTCAATTCTAAACTATTCTCATAACCTATTTTTCCAAAACCTGCTACTCTCTTGATTTCAAAGAAATCAACTCCATAAACTCTTCAAATGTTCCAACACTCCATCTTCAAGACATTTCCAAAAATGTTTTCAAAAGGTCACAAACCTAAGGTGTCCCTAGCCTTCTCATGGTAAGGGATTCCAAGGACAAGTGATAAATCAAGATCAACCTCTAAGGTTGTCCATGTTAGGATTCCAAACCCTTAGCCACTTCCAAAAACCATTTTCAAAATCTAATTCATCCAAACATTCTAAATTCATGCCTCCAAGGTATTCAAAACAAGACCTCAAAAACACTTTCAAGCTCTCTTGAGACATGACAAAACATTTTTTCAAAACTCCCTCAAGTTGATCCAAAAACATTTTTAAGAAACACTCCACCATTCAATTTTAACTCAAAACCTCCAAAGACCTCAAAGTGTCTTAAACTTTTCCAAAGACCTCAAAGTGTCTTAAACTTTTTCAAAGACCCCAAAGTGTCTTCAAACCTTCCAAAGGCCCTAATGCACCTTTTTTCCATCGGGCTCTTGCCCGAACTACGATTGATTTGATTATCGCCAAATGAGATACATAGGCAACCTAAAATGGTGCGGTCATAACTTCTATTTCAACTCCAATCCCCTTTTCAAAACTTTCAATCAATCCAAAGTTCTCATTTCAAAATCCTTCAAAAATCTCGCATTTTCAAAACTTCTTCCAAAACTTGCATCATGCACCATTCATCCAAAAAGTGATGACTAAACTCCATTTTCAAAATTACAAAGTGGATATTAAGTGGACAATGGTAGCCGGTTATTCTAAGTGAGTGAACAAAGGGTGATTAGACTTGTAGGTACCGAAAGGGTAGGGTAGGGTGATGATATTAAGATATCTTCCCTACACGTAACCTCGAACCATAGATTTCTATTTTCAAATGACCAAAATGGGGTTATTTTCCAAAAGGGCTTAAATCTTTCCAAAGGTTGCCAAACAACCTATTTCCTTAAAAACCCTCTCTTGAGGGAGTTTTCAAAAGCTTTTCCAAAAAATCCTAAGTTTAATCCTCGGATTAACACTTAGTTTTAGGTGCCCTAACTCACCTGAATCAAGTTAGGTAGCGACTCCTATTTTTCTGAAAAGCCCTTAGTCAAACTAATTTTCAAACATAGTCGCACTTGTCCTTCTAGGAGGACGAGTTCTAGTGACAGAGTTCTGTGCTTTAGGGTCTTCGAGCCGAAAGGATCTTGGACAACCCAAAAACCGAGGCGCAACAGTTGGCGACTCCATTGGGGACATTTAGAGGGTTAGGCCATTAACATGTCTTTTTGCCCTTCACTCACCCAGAATCTCCGGTTACTTTGTCCAATTTTATCCACTCTTTGAATTTTTCAAGTTTCCAAAGCAAACCTTATTTTTCAAAATGATTTTCAAATAAGTGTCATCACTTGCATTCATTGACTACATTCATGCTCTTGCATTGACCATCCATTTTATCTTGTATTAAGTTTTTCAAAAAGTTACTAACTCTTTGCATTCTTCTTTTGTAGGTGGACCTTTGTTCACATTTTTGTTTCATATCTTATTTATTGCCATGTATGTGGATGAATGGACAGGATGTGATGTGTGTTGTTGGGTCCTTTCCTCCATTTTTCAAAAAGTCCACACACACTTGGTGCGTTCACTTGCATTTGCATCTTACATGTATTACCTAGTTACTACCCTTCTAGATAGAAGGGGGAACAATATATTGACTGTAGGTGGATGTTGTGTCAGTTTGTTAGCCTACGGTCTCTTGATAGTTCCCCTGCTCAAACCACCAATCAAAGATGGAGTTCACCCTTCCAGGGGTGGACCCCGGAGGTTTGAAGGTTCTGGAACCGAGCTTTTTAGGAAGCATTAGTAAACCCCCAACCTCATGCTCATATAGCACCCCAATGCATAGCCGAACCTCTGCCGAATTTAGGACACATGCATCAATTTCAAAATCAATAAGGAAAGGGCGACCGCTTTATTTTTCCTTATAAATTTTGTTTAATTCCTGCCATTATGCCATCTAATTCTTGCTGCCTCTATGTACATGCATCACAACTATTCATGCACCGAAACTCATTTTAAGATAAGAGTTCTTACAGTAACTCAAGTCATTACATCTTCATGCATCCAATCAACCCCTAGACAAAGGCTCAAAGACCTTCTCGCTCAATTCAAGCCAACCCAAAATTCCTAAGGGTACCACGAGACCCTAAGGATTCATAGCATGCATCAAAGTCATCTCATAAAGAAGGACCCTAATCCCTCTTCGCTCATAGAGATAAGGTTGCCAAGAAGACAATGGAGCAATTCAAATCAAGGGCTCCTGCCAACAAAGCAGATCTAGAGGCTCAAGAGTAGTTTGGGATCCTATAATGTAAACGTAGAAATAGGTGGAAGTCCCAAGGAAAATGTTCCCCCTCCCCATTTCTATGTATTTTTGAGAAAATTCTATGTACCAAAAAGAATTCATCTTAATAAAATCGTCCTTATTGTCAAATGAATGAATGAATCTACGAATGGCTGAATGAATAGGGACAAGTATAGTATTTGCATGCAGGGGCAATCTCTTATCTCCAGACATGAGCCAAAGCATCATGCTTAGTTCCCCTCAAAAGGCAGGGGTATCCTTAAGACACGCATCGCATAAAGCCTTCCCAAATCGAGAACCTAACATGCAATCTTTTTTTGTTTTGTTTTTCTTTAATTTCTTTTCCACCCCCATCTCATCAAAGTTGACTAGGCTTTCGTTTTACGTTTCTGCACTTCCCCCCTCTCTCTTCTCTCTCCTAACCCACTTAGGTTTTCTCTATTTTAATCCCCTATCTCTCTTCCCCCCCCCCCCCCCCTTTCTTTGCATGCTTGAAACAAGAGGACTCTCGGTCTATGTGTAGGATTAGACTATTGGAGGGTCACCGTGTCAAGGGCTTTCCTTTAGGCTAACCAGAGACCACGTGGGTTCGGCCCCCTTGATTATGTGGTGAAGCCTTTACCTTGTATGTTCATGACCCTAAACTTGCATTGTACATATCATGATCTTGCATCTTCCAAAAATCGTTTTCAAACTCGTTTTCAAAATTTGCATTAAACTTGTTTTCAAAATTGCATCAAAATCTCCTTTTCAAAACTTGTTTTTAAAATCACAATCCTAGGGTGATTCTAGTATTTCCATGGTTAGGGTTGCTTTAGGAAAGTGTTACATTTAAAGTGCCTTTTATGGTCCATATTTTCAAATCTTGTTGTTTCCAAAACCGCTTTCCTAAAGTGGTTCTAACCCTCTTATGGTTAGAATCGCTTTAGGAAAGTGCGACATTTTTATACCTTCTAAAAACTCTCTTTTCAAAAATCTTTTCCTAAAAATCTCTTTTTCAACGTACTTTCCTAAAACTCTCATTTCCAAAGTTGTTTTCACAAACTCCCTCCAAAAATCTATTTTTCAAAACTTCCTTTTTCAACTCTTTTCCAAAATCCTCTCCTCAAAATCCACTTTCTAAAAACGCTCCCTAAAAATCTTTCCAAAAACTCTCTCCAACAATCTTCTACCAAAAATCTTTCTAAAAACTCTCTTCCCAAAATTTTCTTTCTAGAAACTCCCCTCTAGGATTTTCCTTCTAAAATCTCTTTCCAAAAACTTTATCTTCAAATTCACTTTCCAAAAACTCCTCTCTAGGTTTTTCCCTTTTAAAAATCTTCGCTTCCAAAAACGCACTTTCTAAAAATTTCTTTTCTTGATGCCTAAATCAAGCCCTAGAACTAGCAATTAGGAAACCCTAATTTTCTTTTCAAAAACATGGTTTTCAAACTTGTCTTAAAACCTAGGTTTCCAAAACCTCTTGTTTTCTACATCCAAACTATACATATTTCCAAAACTTATTTTCTATGTCAAAACTATGCACTTCCAAATCTAGGGTTTCTAAAACATCCTCTTCCAAATCCTTACCAAATCCAATCATCCCTTTAGGACACCAAATCCAATCTCCCATTTAGGAAACTAGATCCTATCCTCCGTTCTTGGAAACAAAATCAAACCTTCCCTTTTAGAAACAAAATCCAATCCCTTCCTAATCCAAATCTTTCCTAGTTCAAATCCTTCCTAATCCTCTACTCTCCTAAATCTTAAGTTTCCAAAACTTAAACATAAAAATCTTTCCTAAACTTTAAAACTCAACTTCCACATCTTTTCCAATTCAACCCTTTCCTAATTCTATCTCTTTCCAAATCTTAACTTTTCAAATCTTTCCTAAACTTAATCTTCCCTAATCTCAAGATTTTCTAAAACTAAAACTCTAAAACTTTCTAAATCTTAAACTTTCTAAACTTCAAATCTTTCTAAATCTAAAACTTTCTAAATCCTAAAGCTTTCTAAATTCAAATCTTTCCTAATTTAAAATCTTTCTAAAACTCTAAGCTTTCCAAATTCAAAACTTTCTTAACTTGAAACTTTCCAAATTCTAAACCTTCCTTAAACTAAGCTTTTCCTAATTCAAAATCTTTCTAAATTCAACACTTTTCTATTTCAAAACCTTTCTTAAAATGAAACTTTCCAATTTCAAAACTTTTCTAAATCGAAATCTTTCCTAAGTTGAAACTTTCCTAATCCAAAAACTTTCCTATTTCGAAAACTTTCCTAAAATAACACTTTCCTAATTTCAAAGCTTTCCTAATCCAAACCTTTTCTAAAACTCTTTCAAGTCAAGTCGAATATTTCTTTAACCCTTCCAAGTCAAATCTTTCCTAAATCCTCTTTTTCCTAAGTCTAGGTTTCCTAAACCTCCATCTTTCCAAAACAAGTCTGAATCTTTCTTCCAAGTTCTATTTTTCCAAATCAAAATCCAAACTTTTCAATTCCAAAATTCCAAATTTCAATTTCCAATCTTCTATTCTAAATTCAAATCAAATCCAAATTCTAAGTCCAACTCTTCTCTAAATCAACTCTTCTATTTTCTATTGGACTCATGTCCGAACTACGACTAATCTGATTCCTCCAAAAGGATACGTAGGCAACCCTCATGGGTGCAGTCTCCACATTTTTTTTCAAATTTCAAATTCCACAACATTTTTCAAGTTTCTATTTTTACAACTTCTTTCAAATCTCCAATTCTACAATATTCTTCAATCTCCAATTCTATATCTATTTCAAGTTTCCAATTCCAAAAATTTATTTTCAAATCTCCATTCTCAATTTCTAAAACTTTTCAATTTCAAATTTATTCTTTCAAATCTCTCTTCTAAAATCAAATCAATTTCTTCTCAAATCTACTTTTCAATTTTCTTGCACTTGCATATCATGCATCATGTCTTTTTAAATATTGTTTTATAAAGTGGATAGGATTAAACATTAGTTAGTTAAAGACTCACATAGGTGAATCTAGGGTAGATTGACATGTAGGTACCGAAAGAGCGGGGTAGGGTGATGGCTTAGTGCGTTTTCCCTATATGTAACCAACCTTCGAACCTAGAATCACTGTTTTCACAGACCAAAATGGAGTTATTTTCTAAAAAGGGCTAAATATTTTTCAAAGGTTGCCAAACAACCTATTTTTCTTAAAAACCCTCTCCTGAGGAGGTATTTTCAAAATCCTTTTTCCAAAAACCCTAAGTGTAGTTTTTAGATTATGCTTAGTTTTCAGGTGACCTAACTCACCTTAATCAAATTAGGTGGAGACTCCAAATTTTTTCTAAAAGCCCTTTATTCAAATCTATTTTCAATTCAAACTTAGTCGCACTCATTCTTCTAGGAGGGTGAGTTTTAACGAGAGAGTACAACATTTTTCCCGCTTGTGTGTGTATTCCTCGAGTGCGAAAAATCTGGACGCGACAAATGGCTCTATCTGCTCTCTTGACTCCTTTAGCTCCCAACCCATGTCTTCATAGTTATACTCAGTTGCGGGCCTAGGGTTGTCTAGTAAGTTATGTTCCGCCGCAGCATATTTTAGATGTAGAAATTCAGCACCCCATCCATCAACAGCCGTGTTCTTGGTCATCTCATCTTCCAGAAATATTGGCTCCTCAATGGGCCAGTCAGAAGCATCAGGCACCTCCTCAGGGTTATAAAGATAAATCGGGCACAATGGGAGATCCTCCTCCCAGTTGTTTTCTTCATCAGCCTCCCAATCGTTCTCATAACCTTCGGCCTCGAGCTCGTGGAACTCTCGCTCGCCTTCCATTTCTACTAATATCATATTGATGGTGTGATTCGCCAAAAGGTTGGTGGTCACATTGGGAGTGGGAGCCGGTTTTACCAGTTGCAGATCAATGGTCTTATTATCGATAAAGTCTTGGATTTTGTGTTTGAGAGCGAAGTAGCTTTCAGTGTCATGCTCCTGGCCACCCGAATGGTATTCACATGTAATGGTAGCATTAAAGGTTGGGGGTAGCGAGCTTGGCAAAGGACGAGCAGGCACGGGTTTCAAGATGTTGTTCTTCATAAGGCTATGGTAAGCCTCGGTTTGGGTGCAGGCTAAGGCGTCGAAGGTACGGATGCGTCGAGCAGGTCTATTAAAGTTGGGTCGTGCCCCAGCGGGACCATAGTTAGGGGTTGGAATAGGCATGGTCAAGGTGGGTAAGGCCAGGACTGGGGGTGATTGTAGCGGGGGTCGGTATTGGGGTGGTTGGCTAGGCAGAATAGCGGACACTTCACTTTCCTTCCTGATCGTGCCCCTTGTAGTGGCCACCTTTTTGGCTATGTTGGTGGTATTTTCTCCAATCTTCGCATAGGGATCTATAATTCTTCCTGTCTTGAGGCCGTTTTCTGTCATCTCTCCCTGCATGATGAGCTCGGAGAAGCTTTTTCCCATGCTTGTGCAGAGCTTCTCGTAGAATATACCTTGAAAAGTATGTACAAACAGTTGTACATACTCCTTCTCCTCCAGCGGAGGATTAACTTGTGCAGCAGCCTCCCTCCATCTTAGGGCATATGCTTTAAAGGTCTTCTTCTTACCCTTGCTCATCGTCATCAAGGACCATCGATTGGAAGTGAGGTCGATGTTGTGATGGTATTGGGCTTTGAACGCATTGACTAGCTCCATCCAAGTTGTGATCTTCCTTAAGTCCAGACGAGCAAACCATTGTAGAGCAAACCCTGTGAGACTTTGTTGGAATAGCTGCATAAGGAGCTTCGGATCGTTACCATGTCCACTTAGCGCTCCAGCATATAGACGAAGATGAGCAATGGGTTTACCGATACTGTCGTACTTCTGAAAGTCGGGCATTTTAAACCTAGTAGGTCTCGGGTGGTCAGGGAAGAAACAGAGCTCATCATAGGAAGTGAACCCGTAAGTATCGTGGCCATGGAGACTTCACAACGAATCTTCCAACCCTTGGATTTTCAGACTGAGAGGGTCTAGAGAGGCCTTCTTTATGGCAGGTGAAAGCAACATGGTCTCTTCTTCTTCAGTGTTGACCCCTTTGGCATTTTCCTTAGTCCTCCCAGCATCGTCAGACTGAAGCATGATCCTTGGATTAGCGGGTTCAGGGTCCTTGGATGAAGTCATAGATGATGACGGGACCGCAGTACCATCCTTCATGGCCATAGTTTGAATGAGTTTGACCATCTCATCCATCTTAGTCCTCATTTTGTTGACTTCCTCTCAAGAGACTTGAGAGGATTCTTCAGGGTTAGCAGCCATCAGTGATGCTCTTTGCCGGGTGATAATGGGATCCCTAGGTGGATGTTGCCCTTTCTTGAGAGCAATGTTGACTCAGTGCAGGGGGACCTCTACCAATGAAAAATAAAAAGAGAGAAAGAAGAAGACAAAAACACAAATCACAAGTCAGTTTTTGGTTTTTGGAGAGCTTTATGCAATGCATGTCCTAGGGTGTCCCTATTTAAGAGGGAAACTAATCGTGATGTATTGGCCCTCTTTTGGAGATAGAGGATTTGCCTCTGTATGCAGATACCTTACCGTCAAGTAGGAACCTTCAACCATCCATGCATTCATTCATAAAAGTAAAAATAGTACATTGAATTTTGGGTTTAAGATACAAAAGAGTTGAGATACATTTTAATAGAGGGAAGGGGGAACACTTTCCTTTGGACTTTCACCTATCTAGTTTTACAAAGGGAAAACCTAAACTACTCTTGAGTCTTCGGATTCACCTTCTTTGGATTTGATGTTGAGGAGGTCGCTGAGAGACCTTGCTAATTGGTTGCCCCTTGTTTTTATGGCAACCCTATCTCCGTGAGCATAGAGGGATTGGGGCCGCTCTTATGGAATGAATTGAGATGCATGTTATGAGTCCTAAGGGTTACATGGGAACCCTTAGGGTTTGGGTAGGTTTAATGCAAGGGAGAGTGAACTAGGTGTCACTCTCAATGGGTTGATCATATGCAAGAGAATGCAGTGACTTGAGTTTCTTGGAACTCTTGTCTTGACATGGAATATTGAATGCATGAATATGGGTATGCAAAAAGTATAAGGAGAGAGAATGCAATAGCAAGGTAAACGTGCATGCATGAGCAGTTAGATAGTCATTATAACAGTAAGAATACATGCATTATAACAACAGAAATAAGCAGGTATAAATGAAAGTAAGAGCAGTCGCCCGTTCCTCCGTGGTTTTGGAAAACAGTGCTCGTGTCTTAAATCCGGCAAAGGTTCGGCTATTCATGGTGTCTATATGAGCATGAGGTTAAGGGTTGACTAATGCGTCCTAAAAGGCTCGGTCCCCGGATCTTCAAATCTAGGCCCCTCCCCGAGGTGGTGCCATCATCGGTTGGTGATCCAAGCAAGGGAACCATCAAGAGGCCATAGGCGAAGAAACTAACATAGCATCTTGCCCACAACCAATATACCGTTCCCCCTTCCTAACTAAAAAGGTTAAATCAGGGTAATAGTGCAAGTATACAGAATGCAGGTGAACATGCGGTGTGTGTGTGATTTTTAAAAGAGCAGGAAAGAGCCCAACAACTCCCATTCATCCTGTTCATCACATTCATGGATAGCAGTTAATAAAATTTAAACAAAATGTTTACCTACAAAACAAAGATGTAAGGGTTAGTATGTGGATGACAAACATAATACAAGATAATATGAATAAATGCATGTTTTTTTAAAACAATTTTGAAATTTTAGTTTTGAAAATTTAAAGTGAATAGAATTGAACCAAGTTAATTGAAGACTCTACATGAGTGAAGGGTAAAGAGACATGACTACGGCCTAACCCTCTAAGTCTCCCCAGTGGAGTCGCTAGCTGTCGCGCCCAGATTTTTCGCACTTGAGGAATATACACACAAGCGGGAAAAACACTGTGCTCTCTAGTTAGAACTCACCCTCCTAGAAGAATGAGTGCGACTAGGTTTGAATTGAAAATAGATTTGAATAAAGGGCTTTTAGAAAAGATTTGGAGTCGCCACCTAACTTAATTAAAGTGAGTTAGGCCACCTAAAAACTAAGCATAATCCGAAAACTACACTTACGGTTTTGAAAAATGATTTTGAAAATATTTCCTCAAGAGAGGGTTTTGAAGAAAACAGGTTGTTTGGCAATCTTTGGAAAACATTTAAGCCCTTTTTTGAAAAATAACTCTGTTTGGTCTTTCGAAAATAGTGATCTAGGTTCGGAGGTTAGTTACGTGTAGGGAAGGCGCACTAAGCCATCACCCTATCTCGCCCTTTCGGTACCTACATGTCTAATTACCATATATTCAACCATGAGTCTCTTCAATTAACATGTGTCTAATTCTATTCACTTTAGAAAATGAGTTTAGAAAACATGATGCATGATATGCAAATGCGAGAATAAGAGAGGTTGAAAATAGATTTGAAAAGAAAGGTTTGATTTTAGAAAATAGATTAGAAAATAGATTGATTTGATTTTTAGAAAAGAGACTTGAAAAGATGGAAAAGATTTGAAAAGATAGATTTGATTTGATTTTGGAAAGAAAGTTTTGAAAATGGGAAGTAGAGATTTGAAAAGAGAGGATGTGGAATTGGAAGATTTAAGAAAAAAAAAGGTTGTGGATTTGGAAAGTTGAAAATGGTTGTGACCGCACCCATGAGGGTTGCTTACGTATCTTTTTGGAGGAATCAGGTCAGTCGTAGTTCAGACAAGAGTCCGATTGAAAATAGAAGGTTGGATTGGAAGAAATAGATTTTGATTGAAAAAAGGATTTGATTTAAACTTAGAATAGGAAATTGGAATTTGGAATTAGGAATTGAAAGGATTGGACTTTGATTTAGAAAGATAGAGTTTTGAAAAACCTAGACTTAGGAAAGATAGGTTTTAGGAAAGACTTGAGACTTAAGAAAGCTTTGACTTGGAAGAGTTTTGAGAAAAGATTTTGACGCAAAGATTGGACTTGAAAGATTGAAGAAAGATTGGATTTAGGAAGGGTTCGAATTAGGAAAGTTTCAAAATAGGAAAGTGTCATTTTTGGAAAGTTTCATTTCAGGAAAGTTTTCAAATTAGGATAGTGTTCGAATTAGGAAAGTTTTCATTTTAGGAAAGTTTTCGAATTAGAAAAATTTTGAAATTAGGAAAAGTTTTGAAATTAGGAAAGGTTTCGTTTTAAGAAAGTTTTCGAATTAGGAAAGTTTTGGAATTAGGAAAGATTTCAATTTAGGAAAGATGTCAATTTAGGAAAATTTCAACTTAGGAAAGTTTTAGGTTTAGGAAAGCTTTGAAATTGGCAAGTTTCATTTTAAGAAAGGTTTTGAAATAGGAAAGTGTTGAATTTAGAAATGTTTTGAATTAGGAAAAGTTTAATTTAAGAAAGGTTTAGAATTTGGAAAGTTTTTGAATTTGGAAAGCTTAGAATTTTAAGAAAGTTTGAATTTGGAATGTTTTGAAATAGGGAAGTTTTGAAAATAGGAAAGTTTTGAGTTTAGATTTGGAAAGATTTGAAGCTTTAGGAAGGTTTAGAATTTAAAAAGTTTGGAAGTTTGAGTTTTTGAAAATCTTGAAATGAGGAAAGGTTTGAATTTAGGAAAGATTGGAAAACCTAGATTTGGAAAGTTAAGATTTGGAAAGGGATAGAATTAGGAAATGGTTGAATTAGAAAAGATTTGAAATAGGGAAGTTTTGAAAGTTTTGGGAAACCTATGGTTTAGGAAGGTATGAGATTAGGAAAGAGTGAATTAAGAAAGGTTTAGACAAGGAAGGGTTGAGATTCCTATTTCCTAAAACAAGGGATTAGATTTTGTTTCTAAAAGAGAAGGTTTGATTTTGTTTCCAAAAACGGAGGATTGGATCTAGTTTCCTAAACGGGAGATTGGACTTGGTTTCCTAAAGGGAAGGTAAGATTTGATAAGGATTTGGAAAAAGAAGTTTCTAGAAACCCTAGATTTTGAAGTATATAGTTTTGACATAGAAAATAGGTTTTGAAAATATGTATAGTTTTGATGTAGAAAACAAGAGGTTTTGGAAACCTAGGTTTTGAGGCAAGTTTGAAAACCATGTTTTTAGAAAGAAAATTAGGGTTTCCTAATTGTTAGCTCTAAGGCTTGACTTGGGCATCAAGAAAAGGGATTTTTGGAAAGTGCGTTTTTGGAAACGAAAATTTTAGAAGGAAAATCCTAGAGAGGAGTTTCTAGAAGGAAGATTTTGGGAAGAGAGTTTTTAGAAAGATTTTTGGTAGAAAATTGTTGGAGAGAGTTTTTGGAAAGATTTTTAGGGAACGTTTTTTAGAAAGTGAATTTTGAGGAGAGTATTTTGGAAAGGAGTTGAAAAAGGGAGTTTTGAAAAATAGATTTTTGGAGGAAGTTTTTGAAAACAAGTTTGGAAAGCAGAGTTTTAGGAAAGTATAGGAAAGGAGATTTTTAGGAAAAGAGACTTTTGAAAAGAGAGTTTTTAAAAGGTATAAAAATGTCTCACTTTCCTAAAGCGATTCTAACCATAAGAGGGCTAAAACCACTTTAGGAAAGTGGTTTTGAAAATAACAAAGGTTTGAAAATATGGACCATGAAAGTCATTTTAAATGTGACACTTTCCTAAAGCAACCGTAGCCATGGAAAGGCTAGAATCACCCTAGGCTTGTGATTTTGAAAACAAGTTTTGAAAAAGGAGATTTTGATGCAATTTTGAAAACAAGTTTAATGCAAACTTTGAAAACGAATTTGAAAACGATTTTTGGAAGATACAAGATCATGATATGCACAATACAAGTTTGGGGTCGTGAACATACAAGGTTAAGGCTTCACCACATAATCAAGGGGGCCGAACCCATGTGGTCTCCGGTTAGCCTAAAGGAAAGCCCCCAACACGGTGACCCTCCAATAGTCTAATCCTACACATGGACTGGGAATCCTCTTATTTCAAGCATGCAAAGAAAGGGGAGAAAGAGATGGGGGATTAAAATATAGAAACCCAAGTAGGTTAGGAGAGAGAAGAGTGAGGGGGAAGTGCGGAAATTTAAATAAGAAGCCTACCTTGTGTCTTCTTTATTTTGCTTGGCTTTATGCACCTTGCTTTCTTCGGTCTTCGCTTCACTTCAGTCTTGATCTTCGAGGGCTCATCTTCGGTCTTCAAATCTTCGTAGTTGCAGTAATCCAAGTCTTCAATGGAGGGTTGGAGGCTAGTGTATAAGTGTATAGGGGTGTGTATGAGTGTATAAGAGTGTAGGGTTTAGTGTATGGTGGCTAGGGTTTGGAAAACCTAGAGAAGCTAGGGTTTTGGGAGTGTACGAGCTTTGTATAACGAAATTTAGGGTTTTTAGACTGAGTTTGCAGACCCCTTTCACGTTGGAAGAGGCTCTGTATTTATAAAGATGGGATAGACCTGGCGTCTGTTGTAATGGCGCCAGGGCAAAATTCCTCTTGGTGCCACTAGGAGTGGGGCTATGCCATTTCTTGGCTTGGTGCCATTGCTAGTGGCGCTAGCTAATTAGGAAAGTTTTAAGGTCGGCAAGCAACGTATCTTTGACTAGATTTAGGCGCCTTTACTAGTGACTATCATGCGATTTTTAGTCTGGCTTCACTAGGAGTGACTCTGAAAAGTCTGGGAATGATTTGAAGAGGCCGAGAACGACCCAGAAGGCCAAAAAGAGCAAGAACACTTAGAATAGTTTCCCGGAGGTATTTGACTTGAAAAATGAGGATAAGATGTGTCGAAAGGGTTGACTGGGCCTTTAGGGGCAAAACGGTCAAATGGATCAGGAAGCTACCGGGACGAACCCAGAATGGACTGGAAAAAGACTCGAGACTTGGAAACGTTATTTAAAATGTTCCCCAGAGGCTACCGGTTTGATACCTAGAGCCAGTGTGGTTGGAAAAAGTGACCGGCCTACTAGGGGCAAAATAGTCATTTTGCACGGGGTTTACCGGAATGGACTCGGAATGATCTGGGCAGGTAAATGAAGGTTGAGAATACTATAAGACGCAAACTCAGGAGATTACCGGTTTGATACCCAGAGCCGGTGTGGTCGAAAAAGGAGACCGGCCCACCAGGGGCAAAACGGTCATTTTGTACCGAGTTTGCCGAAACTGACTCGGAATGATCCGGAAAGGTAAAGGAAGGTTTAGAATACTATAAGAAGCAATCTGGGGAGATTACCGGTTTGATACCCAGAGCCGGTACGATTCCTGGGGCGTTTGGATGCCTAAGGGCGAAATGGTCATCTTGACCGAAAAGTCTCAGAATTGGCCTGAAACTGACTAAAAGGCTCCAAATTATGCCATATTTCCTTTAAGAAAATATTGGAAGGTTGGACTTACCGTTCCGAAGACTCAGGTGTGTTCTCGAGAAACGTGTTGAAAAAGGCCCAAGGGGCAGTTTGGTCATTTTTCACCGAAGTGGGCTAGCAGGCACCGGTGTTGACCTGGGTTTTGAGTGTTTCCGCCACTCTGACGGTCGTCGCGTGATACAAGGGTTTGTTGGCAATTCCCTATATCTACCTATTTGCCAGTATTTCCGCTACTCTAACGGTTGTGATGTTTGTGAGTATTTCCGCTACTCTGACGATTCGCGATCATTCCCGAGACTGCCTGGTCTTGGGAAGCTGCTAAAGGGACTTAGCGCCTGGGAATCAACTTTCTCGGAAGGTGTGCCTAAATAGACATTTCTGCATTGGCGGGCTAGCAGGCGCCAAAGGTGGACCGTTCTACCATCTAGGGGACTTGGGGTCTCGTCCCGGTCAACAGGTTTAAAGTGACTTACCGTTTGGAAGAGATTTTCTTCAAAAAACGTGTTAGACCGTCTCAAGGAATAAACTGTCTCGAGAGAGGGATTGGAATTGGAAAGGATTCTTATCGTCTTCGGAAAGACGCACCTAATTGGAGTAAATTTATCGTCTCGAAGAATCAATTGTCTCGAGAGAGGGATTGGAATTGGAAAGGGGTCTTATCGTCTTCAAAAAGATGTGTCTGATTTGGAATTGGAAAAGGGAAATTACCGTCTTCGGAAAGACGTGCCTAATTTGGAATAGATTTACCGTCTTGAGGAATCAACTGTCTCGAGAGAGGGATTGGAATTGGAATTGGAAAGGACGATGTCCCTCAGGGCATTTTGGTCATTTTGCCTCTATTTGGGCCTGGTGGGCCCGCGAAGTGATGGATAGACGAGATTTGGATTTAGAGAGCTGGTTTCGATTGGAATATATCCATATTGACTTGAGTAGAAGTCTGGACGGAGTGTAGACTGCCGAGCGGTCAAAAATGGGGTGCTTACACCTCTTTCCAAATTCAAACTTCTATGTCTTTCTTTTCCAATCAAATCAATTTCTTTCCAAATCTATTTTTCAATTCTCTTTTCTTGCACTTGCATATCGTGCATCATGTTAAATTTCTTTTTAAACATTTCTTTTTCAAAGTGGATAGGATTAGACAGTTTGTTCGTTGAAGACTCTCATAGGTGAATCTAGGGTAAATAGACATGTAGGTACCGCAAGGGCGGGGTAGGGTGATGGCTTAGTGCGCCCTTCCCTACACGTAACCTACCTCCGAACCTAGATAACTGTTTTCGTAAGACCAAAATGGAGTTTATTTTTAAAAATGGCTTAAATATTTTCCAAAGGTTGCCAAACAACCTGTTTTCCTAAAAACCCTCTCTTAAGGAAGTATTTTCAAAATCGTTTTCAAAACCCGTAAGTGTAGTCTTCGGATTATGTTTAGTTTTTAGGTGACCTAACTCACCTTAACCAAGTTAGGTGGCGACTTCAAATCTTTTCTAAAATCCCTTTATTCAAACGAATTTTCAATTCAACCCTAGTCGCATTCATTCTTCTAGGAGGGCGAGTTCTAACGAGAGAGTACAGCATTTTTCCCGCTTGTGTGTGAATTCCTCGAGTGCAAAAAATCTGGGCGCAACAGGTACTTACTTCAAGAGGCTGGCCGAGATAAGGGTGTATAAGATTGATGAGGAGTGCCTTCGCCATGAATTGAGTGAGGCTTCTAATTTTGAAGCCTTGAGCTTTCCTCTAGACTAGCTAAAGGATTGTCTAAGCATCACTGGCTGTTTGGAGCAACATGAAGAGAACTTCATCATTTTGGACTCCTTCGAGATTCCTTTGAAGGAAACTAGGGCCAAGCTGGAGAAGTTGGAGGCCGATTTTCAACAAGCCAAATTTGACTTTGATGCTAGCTTGCAAGCTCTTCCCACAACCGATCTGACCCTAAATTCCATAGTCCTTCCTGATGTCCCTATGGAGCAGGAGGTTATGTAATAAGAGGAGCTTGTGAGCTAGTTGTTTGATGTGGTTCTGCTCCCCTTTTATTTTGCATAAATATTACTTCTTGCTTGAATGAAATGAGAGTTGAATGAAAGAAACTATAGTTCATTTCAATTTGCAATCAGTTGGGCTACAAGGGCTCCATTTTTTTTACATGATCCTCTCTAGAAGAGAGAACTTGTTTCTCCAAACAAAAGGAAGCAAAAAGGATAAAAGAGACAGGGCTCAAAATAGAAACTATAGGGG
This sequence comes from Euryodendron excelsum, assembly GCA_033060915.1. NCBI lineage: Eukaryota > Viridiplantae > Streptophyta > Magnoliopsida > Ericales > Pentaphylacaceae > Euryodendron > Euryodendron excelsum. Next base: position 35,404,758 of record CM065389.1, read on the forward strand.
CCAGGAACCAAATTGGATCAGGGGAAGTACTTCTTGATGAACTGGGCATTGGTTGGGCTTGTTTTAAATCCATTAGCAGTCCTCTGGAGTTTATAGTAACCACTGTGATGTCCTTCCAATACCTTGTAGGGTTGGTCCCATTTAGGAGAGAACTTAAGGAGAGCTAGGTTCCTCATGATTGGTTCCACTATCTTCTAGACTAATTCTCCCTCCTTGAAGGTTCTAAAAACCACCAGACGATTATATGCCTTGGCCAACACGTTTTGATAATTTTTCATTTTCATCCATCATTTTTGTCGTGCTCAGATTTTCCGCACTCAAGGAATACACACTTAAGCAGGAAAAATACTGTACTCTCTCGTTAGAACTCATCCTTCTAGAAGAATGAGTGCGACTAGGTTTGAATTGAAAATTGATTTGAATAAAGGACTTTTGAAAAACAATTTGGAGTCGCCACCTAACTTGATCAAGGTGAGTTAGGTCACCTAAAAACTAAGCACAGTCCGAAGACTACACTTAGGGTTTTCGAAAATGATTTTGAAAATACTTCCTCAAGAGAGGGTTTTTAAGAAAATAGGTTGTTTGACAACCTTCAGAAAATATTTGAGCCCCTTTTTTGAAAATAACTCCAATTTGGTATTCCAAAAATAGTGATCTAAGTTCGGAGGTTGGCTACATGTAGGGAAGACGCACTAAGCTATTAGCCCACCCCGCCCTTGCGGTACCTACATGTCTATTCACTGTAGATTCACCTATGAGAGTCTTCAACTAATAAATGTCCAAAACCACCCACTTTAGAAAAGAATTTTTAAAAAGACACCATGCATGATATGTAAATGCAATAGAAAGATTTGATTTGAAAATAGATTCAAAAATAGATTTGAAGAGAACTTGATTTGATTTGAAAAAAGATTTGAAAAGATAGATTTGAAATTGAAAAGTTTTAGAAATTGAAAATAGAGATTTGAAAATAGATTTTTGGAATTAGAAACTTGAAATAGATTATGGAATTGGAGACTTGCAAAAGGTGATGACCACACCCATGAGGGTCGCCTACGTATCCTTTTAGAGGAATCAGGTCAGTCGTAGTTCGGACAAGAGTCTGATAGAAAATAGAAGGTTTGATTTGAAAAAGAGTTTAAATGGAAAAAGGAGTTTGATTTGAACTTAGAATAGAAGATTCGAGATTGGAATTTGGAATTAAAAAGATTAGACTTTGATTTGGAAAGAGAGAACTTAGAAAAAAAGATTTGGACTTATTTTGGAAAGGTTGCGATTTAGGAATCCTAGACTTAAGAAAGATAGGATTTAGGAAGGACTTGAAATAAAGAAAGATTTGACTTGAATATTGGACTTAGAAGATTAGGGAAAGATTGGATTTAAGAAAGGTTCGAAATAAGAAAGTTCCGTTTTAGGAAAGTTTCGATTTGGAAATATTTGGTTTAGGAAAGTTTTGAAATAAGAAAGGTTTTGAAATAGGAAAGGTTTCATTTTAAGAAAGTATTGAAATTGGAAAGTTTTGAATTTGGAATGTTTCAACTTAAGAAAGTTTCGAATTTAGAAAGTTTTGTATTTGGAAAGTTTTAACTTAGGGAAGGTTTTGTTTTTAAAAAGTTTTAACTTAAGGAAGTTTTGAATTTAGGAAAGACTTGAAATTTAGGTAGTTTAGGATCTTTAGAAAGATTCGAAGTTGGAGTTTTAGAAATTCTTGAAATTAGGAAAGGTTTGAGTTTAAAAAAGATTTAAAGGTTTAAGTTTGGGAAACTTAAGGTTTAGGAAAGTACGAGATTAGGAAGGATTTGAATTAGGAAAGATTTGGATTCCAATCTCCTAAAACAAAGGATTGGATTTTATTTCTAAAAGTGATAGTTTGATTTTGTTTCAAAAAACGGAGGATTGGATCGAGTTTCCTCAATGGGGAGATTAAATTTGGTTTTCTAAAGGGAAGATAGGATTTGGCATGGAATTGGAAAGATGAAGTTTTGAAAATTCTAAATTTGGAAGACTATAGTTTTGATATAGAAAATACGTTTTGGAAACTTATGATTTAGATGTAAAGAATGAGATTTTGGAAACCTAGGTTTTGAGGCAAGATTGGAAATCATGTTTTAAGAAAGAAAATTAGGGTTTCCTAATCGTTGGCTCTAGGGCTTGACTTAGGCTCTAAGGAAAGAGATTTTGGAAAGTAAAGATTTTGGAAATGAGAGTTTTTGGAGAGGAATTTTGGAAAGAGTTTTTGGGAAGGAAACTTAAGGAGCGTTTTTAGAAAGTGAATTTTGAAGAGAGCATTTTGGAAAGAAGTTTTTAAAAAAGTGAGTTTTGTGTAGGGAAGTTTTAGGAAACAACTTTGGAAAGGAATTTTGGAAAGGAGATTGAAGAGAATTTTAAGAAAGTGTATTGGAAAAGAGATTTTTTAGAAAGAGGGATTTGAAAAGAGAGTTTTAGAAAGTATATAAAATATATCGCTTTCCTAAAGCTATTCTAACCATAAAAAGGTTAGAACCACTCTAAGATAGCAGTTTGAAAAACATCAAGGATTTGAAAATATGGACCATATTGGTCACTTTAAATGTAATACTTTCCTAAAGCAACCCTAACCATGGAAAGGCTAGAATCACCTTAGGATTGTGATTTTGAAAACAAGTTTGGAAAAAGAAGATTTTGATGTAAGTATGAAAACAATGTTAATGCAAGTTTTGAAAACGAGTTTGAAAATGAATTTTGGAAGAATGCAAGATCATGATATGCACAATGCAAGTTGGGGTCGTGAACATACAAGGTTAAAGGCTTCACCACATAATCAAGGGGGCTGAACCCACATGGTCTCCGGTTAGACTAAGAGAAAGCCCCCGACACGGTGACCTCTAATAGCCTAATCCTACACATGGACCAACAAGTCCCTTATTTAAAGCATGCAAAGAAAGGGAGAAGAGAAGATGGGTTCGGAGAGAGAAGAGAGAGGGGGGAGATGCGTAAACTTAAATAGAGAGCCTACCTTGTGTCTTCTTTATTTTAATTTGCTTTGCGCTCTTTGTTTTTCTTGCTTTGCTTTGATCTTCGCTTCAGTCTTCGTCTTGATCTTTGGGAGCTTTAGTTTACAGTACTTCAAGTTTCCAATGGAGGCTTTGAAGGCTAGTGTATGAGCGTATAAGAGTGTGTATGAGTGTATGGGAGGCTAGGGTTTCTGTATGGAGGCTAGGGTTTGGAGAATCTAAATGAGACTAGGGTTTTAGGAGGCTATGAGCTCTGTATATCGAAGCGGGGAGTTTTTAGACTGAGTTTGCGGACCTCTTTCACGCTAGAGGAGGCTTTGTATTTATAGAGAGAAGAATGACCTAGCGCCTGTTGTAGTGGCGTCAGGCCAAAAATCTTTCTAGTGCCACTAGGAGTGGCGCCAGGCCAAATTTTGGCTTAGTGGCGCTAGCCACTTGTGAAAGTTTTAAGGTCGGCAAGCAACGTATCTTCAAAAGATTTGGGCGCCTGTACTAGTGACTACCATGTAATTTTTAGCCTGACTTCACTATGAGTGGCTCCGGAAGGTCCGGAAAGGATTTAAGGGACCAGGAATGGCCTGAGAGGCTGGAAAAGGGAAGGAACCCTTAGGATAGTGTTTCGGGGGTAACAGACTTGAAAAAGGATGTCAAGGTTTGTTAGAGGGGTCGACCAGGCCATTAAGGGCAAAACGGTCAATCGGGTCAGAAAGCTGCCGGGACAGACTCAGAATGTCCGGGAAGAAGATTCGAGATTTGAAAACATTATTTAGAATGTTCCCAAAGGTTACCGATTTGATACCCAAAACCGGTGTGGTCGAAAAAGTTGACCAACCCACCAAGGGCAAAAATGGTCATTTTGCACCAGGTTTGCTGGAATCAACTCAGAGTGATCCGGAAAAATAATAAAAGGCCAGGAATACTATAAAAAGCATTCTCAGGAGGTTACCGGTTTAATACCCAGAGTCGGTGTGGTCCCCAGGGCATTCGAATACCTAGGGGCAAAACAATAATCTTGACCAAAAAGTCTCGGAATTGGCCCAAAACTGATTGGAATGCACCTAATCATGCCGGATTGTTTCTGGGATGATCTTGCAAGAGTGGACTTACTATTCTGAGGACCTAGGTACTATATCAAGAAACGTGTCGAAAATTGGCCCTAGGGGCAATTTGGTCATTTTTCACCGGAGTGGGCTAGCAGGCACTTCTGTTGAACTGGGTTTTGAGTGATTCCATCACTATGATGGTAGTCCCGTGATATAGGGGTTTGTTGGCAATTCCCTATATCGACCTATTTACGAGTATTTTCGCTAATTTGACCGTTGCGATGTTTACGAGTACTTTCGCTACTGTAACGGTTCGCGATCATTCCCGAGATTGCCTGATGTCGGGAAGCTGCTAAATGGACTTAGCGCCCAAGAAATCAAATTTCTCAAAAAGCGTGTCGAAACAGACATTTCTGCATTGGCAGACTAGCAGGCGCCAAAGGTGAACCGTTCTACCATCTCCGGGACTTGGGGTCTCGTCCTAGCCAACGGGTTTGAAAGGACTTACTGTTCCGAAGAGTTCACATAGAAATGTGCCGGAAAGGATAGACTTACCGCCTCAAGGAATCAAATTTCTCGAGGGAAGGATTAGAATTGGAATTGGACTTGAAAAAGGGGACTTACCGTCTTCGAGAGGACGTGCCTACTGGAATTGGACCGAACAATGCCCTCAAGGGCATTTCGGTCATTTTGCCTCTATTTGGGCCCTACGGACCCATGAAGCAATGGATGGACTAGATTAGACTTGAAAAATTGAGTTCACTTAGAATATGTCCATATAGACTTGAATATAAGTCTGGACGGATTGGAGACTGTCGAACGGGCAAAAATAGGGTGCTTACAGCTGCCCTTCTTTTTCTGTCTTTGCTTGTCGAAGACAGAAAACGATAGAATAAGAGTCCCATGTTGACCGTGAGGCGGTAGTAGGGATGAAATTTGGAAATTTTGGAATACGCGAGTGTGGAAACGGATATTGGGCCCAAAAGGCCTTTGAAATCGAGTTTTGGCTGGAAAAAGGACAAAGCTACCTGGAATTGACAACTGGCGCCACTAGGAGTGGCGCCTTTGGAAGAAATGGCTTGGCACCACTGCTAGTGGCGTTAGGCCTGGGATCAAAACTAGCATTTTGCTAGTTCGACACTACTGCGGGTATTGAAGGTTTTTCACAAAACCGAGAGGCATTATGAGAAAACTGGCTTGGACATTGAAGAAGCGCTTCTTGGAGACCACGGGGGGATTACCGGAAGTGAAGGCTGTCACCGAAAAAGTCACCGGAAGAGAAGTTTTTGCCGGAGAACTCCAAGAGGTGAGTTTTCTATATTATGTTGATTTGAATGTGTAGAATTCCGTTTAAGTTGTGTGAACAATGGAAACTGATGTTTTGATATGTTTTGAACATTGTTGTGATGTTAATTTTGCGTTTTGATGATTGTTTGATTGAATTTGAGTGATTTTGCGTGATTATGTGAAGGGGGTTTCTGCAAAAATTGGGAGTTTGTTCCTACGAGCTTGGGTGTTGAGTTTTTCAGCGAGATTTTTATACTGTGTGCCTTAGAAAAATGTGTTTAACAGCTGTATGAAGTTTCGTGATTTTTGAAAACTCAGTGAAATTTTAATTTTTTGAAAAATAGAAAAATACTTGAAAAAAATTAAGAAAATTAAGAAAATTTAAGAAATTGAGGAAATTTTAGAGTTTGAAATTTAGAAAAATTAAGGAATATTTTAGAAAAAATTTGAGACGATTGTGAAGAATTTTAGGATATTTTTGAAAACTATTAAATTATTGAAAAAGAAAACATGTGTTCTAAAAAATTCGAAAATGTGAAGATTACGCGCTGGTGTTCATGTTATGTGATTATGACATTGTGAAGTGCACAGTTTGGGTTTGGTGTTGATGTTGTAGGCGTGGTAGGGACCGTTTTTAAGCAAAATTCTGCCAAAATTTTTTAAAATTTAGGAAAAAGGTTGGAAAAGTTTTTGAAATAAAATCTTTTTGAAAGAAAAAGACAGAAAATGCTTGAAATTTTAGAAAACTTGTTTTGACTCGAAGTTGACAAATCAAAATGTATTGGGAATTCATTTTGACGTAGAAGAATAAAATCAAAATGTGTAGAAAATTCATTTTGACTTAGAATTGGATTTAGAATCAAAATGTATAGGAAATTCATTTTGACTTAGAAGTGGAATTTTAAAAATCAAAATGTATAGGAAATTCACTTTGACTTATCACTTGAAATATTTTTTTTTTATTATTATTTATTTATTCTATTTTATTATTATTTTTAACTACATGTACTGTATATTAACACCTCTTACCTTGCTTATCTTTCCAGGATGGCAGATGCGGGTGACGATGGTTCTGAGAGGAGACGCCGCTCCGGGAAGGTGGCCAGGACAGATTCTATTAGCGGCTCCAGTCATTCTATTGGTAGTCATCGATTCACTGGACGTGCCTCTTCCAGTCAGAGCGGACGAGGGAGTAGACCACATGTCGACCCCTTTCCTCTGGTTGAGTAGGACTTTGCCGAGGAGATTGGTGCTGAGGAGGAGGTACCGGGTCTTGGTGACCAGGTGACTAGTTATAGGAGAGCCTCCTTTAGATATAGGCAAACAGATGCTGCTTTGGGTGACCTGGAGGTACCGGACATCCCACCGCTCGGGGATCTTGCTTATCACCCCAGTGTATATCCTAGATAGCATTTACCCCTTCCGCGGGTACACACAGCTTTTAGAGTGGTTGTTCATCAGGTCTTCGTGACCATGCAACGGGCTGCTCCATTATATCGTGCTTTCTTGGCTAAGATCGGATTCGGAGCTTCCGTAGGATTGCAGGCTAACCACTTGAACTGACATATGGTGCTGGCACTTATCGAGAGATGGTTTGGAAAGATTGGTGTAGCGCCCAAATTTTTTACACTCGAAGAATACTCACACACGCAGGAAAAACACTGTACTCTCTCGTTAGAACTCACCCTCCTAGAAGAATGAGTGCGATTAGATTTGAATTGAAAATAGATTTAAATAAAGGGCTTTTAGAAAAGATTTGGAGTCACCACCTAACTTGATTAAGGTGAGTTAGGTCACTTAAAAACTAAGAATAATCCGAAGACTACACTTAGGGTTTTTGGAATACGATTTTGAAAATATCTCCTCAAGAGAGGGTTTTTTAGAAAAACAAGTTGTTTGGCAACCTTTGGAAAACATTCAGCCCTTTTTGAAAATTAACTCCGTTTATGGTCTTTGAAATCAGTGATCCTAGGTTCGGAGGTTGGTTACGTGTAGGGAAAACGCACTAAGCCATCACCCTACCCCGCCCTTTCGGTACCTACATATCAATCTACCCTAGATTCACCTACGAGAGTCTTCAACTAACCAATGACCAATCCTATCCACTTTATAAAACAATATTTAAAATAATATGATGCATGAGATACAACTGCAAGAGAAAGACTTGATTTGAAAATAGATTTAAGAATAGAAGAATTTGATTTATTTTTAGAAAAGATTTGAAAATATAGATTTGAAATTGGAAAGTTTTAGAATTTGAAAATTGAGATTGGAAGAAAGAGATTGAATTGGAAATTGGATTCGAAAATTGAGAGATTGAACTTTGATTGGAAGATTTGAAAAGACTTGACTTTGGAAAACTTGGTTTTAGGAAACCTAGACTTAAGAAAAAGAGAATTTAGAAAGGACTTGAGATTAAGAAAGATTGAACTCGAATGTTGGACTTAGAAGATTGGAGAAAGATTGGAATTAGGGAAGGTTCGAATTAGGAAAATTTCAAAATAGGAAAGTATTGTTTTAGGAAAGTTTTGGAATTAGGAAAGTTTCAACTTTGGAAAGTTTTGAATTAAGAAAATTTTGAAAAAGAAAAGGTTTCACTTTAGGAAAATTTTGATTTAGGAAAGTTTTAACTTAAGAAAGTTTCAAATTTAGAAAGTTTTCAAAATAGGAAAGTTTCGAATTTGGAATGTTTTGAAATAGGAAAGTTTTGAAAGTAAGAAAGTTTTGAGTTTAGGAAGGTTTAGGATTTAGAAAGATTTGAAGTTTAGGAAAGTTTAGGATTTTAGAAAGATTTAGGAAGTTTTAAAGAGATTTAACTTAAGAAAGTTTTGAGTTTAGAAGGCTTAGGATTTAGAAAGATTTCAAATTTAAAAAGTTTAAGATTTAGAAAGTTTTAGAGTTTTAGTTTTAGAAAATCTTGAGATTAGGAAAGGTTGAGTTTAGGAAAGACTTGAAAACTTAGATTTGAAAAGTTAAGATTTGAAAAGGGGAAGAATTAGGAAATGGTTGAATTAGGAAAGATGTGGAAGTTAAGTTTTAAAAGTTAGGAAAGATCTTTATGTTCAAGTTTTGAAAATTTAAGATTTAGGAAAGTAGAAGATTGAGAAGGAGTTGAATTAGGAAAGATTTGGATTAGGAAGGGTTAAGATTCCTATTTCCTAAAGCAAGGGATTGGATTTTGTTTCTAAAAGAGAATGTTTGATTTTGTTTCCAAAAACGGAGGATTGGATCTAGTTTCCTAAATGGAAAGATTGGATTTGGTTTCCTAAAGGGAAGATTGGAATTGATAAGGATTTGGAAAGGGAGGTTTTAGAAACCCTAGATTTGGAAGACTATTGTTTTGACGTAGAAAATAGGTTTTGGAAACTTGTAGGGTTTGGATGTGAAAAGGGAGATTTTGGAAACCTAGATTTTAAGGCAATTTTGAAAACAATGTTTTTCGAAAGCAAATTAGGGTTTCCTAATTGTTAGCTCTAAGGCTTGACTTGGGCTCTAAGGAAAGAAATTTTTGGAAAGTGTGTTTTTGGAAACAAGTTTTTGGAAGGAAATTCTAGAGAGGAGTTTCTAGAGGGAAGATTTTGGAAAGAGAATTTTTAGAAAGATTTTTGGAAGGAGATTGTTGGAGAGAGTTTTTAGGAAAGTGAATTTAGAGAGTGTTTTTAGAAAGTGAATTTTGAGGAGAAAGAGTTTTTGGAAAGAGATCCTAGTGAGGAGTTTTTTTAGAAAGAGATTTTTAAGAAAGAGATTTAGGAAGAAGTTTTTCTAAGAAGGAAGCCTAGGGAACATTTTTGGAAAGTGAACCTTGAAGAGAGCGTTTTGGAAAGGAGTTTAAAAAGAGAAATTTTGGAAAATAGATTTTTGGAGAGAGTTTTTGAAAACAACTTTGGAAATGAGAGTTTTTAGAAAGCACGTTGAAAAAGGAGGTTTTAGGAAAATAGATTTTTGAAAATAGAGTTTTTTGAAAAGTATAAAAATATCTCACTTTCTTAAAGCGATTCTAACTATAAGAAGGCTAGAACTACTTTAAGAAAGTGGTTTTGAAAACAACAAGATTTAAAAATATGGACCATGAAAGTCACTTTAAATATAACACTTTCCTAAAGCAACCCTAGCCATGGAAAAGCTAGAATCACCCTAGGATTGTGATTTTGAAAACAAGTTTTGAAAAAGGAGATTTTGATGCAATTTTGAAAGCAAGTTTAATGCAAGCTTTGAAAACGAGTTTGAAAATGGCTTTTGGAAGATGCGAGATCATGATATGCACAATGCAAATTTGGGGTCGTCAATATACAAGGTTAAGGCTTCACCACATAATCAAGGGGGCCGAACCCACGTAGTTTCCGGTTAGCCTAAAGGAAAGCCCCCGACACAGTAACCCTTCAATAGTCTAATTCTACACATGAACCGGGAGTCCCCTTGTTTCAAGCATACAAAGAAGGGGGGGGGGGAAGAGATAGAGGATTAAAATAGAGAAAACCCAAGTGGGTTAGGAGAGAGAAAAGAGAGGGGGGAAGTGCGGAAATTTAAATAGAAAACCTACCTTGTGTCTTGTTTATTTTGCGCGCCTTGCTTGTCTTCGGTCTTCGTCTTGATCTTCGTCTTCAATCCTCAAGAGTTGACTTCAATCTTTAAACTTCATATTGCAGTTTTTCAAGTCTTCAAAGGAGGGTTGGAGGCTAGTGTATAAGTATATGGGGATGTGTATGAGTATATAGAAGGCTAGGGTTTAGTGTATGATGGCTAGGGTTTGAAAAACCTAGGGAGGCTAGGGTTTAGGGAGTGTTCGAGCTCTGTATATCGAATATTAATGGTTTTAGATTGAGTTTGCAGACCCCTTTCACGTTGGAAGAGGCTCTGTATTTATAGAGATGGGATAGACCTAGCACCTGTTGCAGTGGCGCCAGGCTAATTTTCCTCTTGGGGCCACTAGAAGTGGCGCCAGGCCAGTAAGGAAAGTATTTAGGTCGGCAAGCAACATATCTTTGACTAGATTTGGGCGCCTGTACTAGTGACTACCATGCAATTTTTAGCCTGGCTTCACTAAAAGTGACTCTGGAAAGTCCGGGAATGATTTGAAGAGGCCGGGAATGACCCAGAAAGCCAAAAAAGGGCAGGAACACTTAAGATAGTGTTCCGGAGGTTTTTGACCTGGAAAATGAGGATAAGATGTGTCGGAAGGGTTGACCGGGCCGTTAGGGGCAAAACAGTCAATCGGGCTGGAAAGCTACCGGGATGAACTCGAACTGTCCCAGAAGAAGACTCGAGATTTGAAAACGTTATTCAGAATGTTCCCAAAGGTTGTCGATTTGATTCCCAGAGCCGATGTGGTCGAAAAAGGTGACCGGCCCACCAGGGGCAAAACGGTCATTTCGCACCGAGTTTACCGGAACTGAATCAGAATGATCCGAAAGGATAAAGAAAGGTTGAGGACACTATAAAAAGCATTCTTGGGAAGTTACCGATTTGATACCCAGAGCCGGTGTGGTCAGAAAAGGCGACCGGCCCTCCAGGGGCAAAACGGTCATTTTGTACCGGATTTGCCAGAATTGACTCGGAATGATCCAAGAAGGTAGAGGAAGGTCGGGAATACTATAAGAAGTATTCCCGGGAGGTTACCGGTTTGATACCTAGAGCCGGTGTGGTCCCCAGGGCGTTTGGATGCCTAGGGGCAAAATGGTCATCTTGACCGGAAAGTCTCGGAATTGGCCCGGAACTAACTAGAAAGCACCTAATCATGCTAGATTGCTTTTAAAACAATCCTAGAAGGTTGGACTTAACGTTTTGAAGACTCAGGTGTGGTCTCAAGAAACGTGTTGGAAAAAGGCCCAAGGGGCAGTTTGGTCATTTTTCACCGAAGTGGGCTAGCAGGCACTGGTGTTGACCTAGGTTTTGAGTGTTTCCGCCACTCTGACGGTGGTAGTGTGATACAGGGGTTTGTTGGCAATTCCCTATATCGACCTGTTTGCGTGTATTTCCGCTACTCTGACGGTTGTGAGGTTTGTGAGTATTTCCGCTACTCTGACGGTTCGCGATCATTCCCGAGATTGCCTGATCTCGGGAAGCTGCTAAAGGGACTTAGCTCTTGAAAAGTCAATTTTCTTGGAAGGCGTGCCTAAACGGACATTTCTACATTAGCGGGCTAGCAGGCGCCAAAGGTGAACCATTCTACCATCTAGGGGACTTAGGGTCTCGTCCCGACCGATAGGTTTAAAGGGACTTACCGTTTCAAAGAGATTTTTTTCAAAAAACACGTTGGACCGTCTCGAGGAATAAACTGTCTCAAGAGAGGGATTGGAATTGGAAAGGGGTCTTATCGTCTTCGGAAAGACGTGCCTGATTTAGAACCATCTCGAGGAATAAACTGTCTCGAAAGACGAATTGGAATTGGAAAGGGGTCTTATCATCTTCGGAAAGACGTGCTTGATTTGAAACCGTCTCGAGGGATAAACTGTCTCAAGAGAGGGATTGGAATTGGAAAGGGGTCTTATCGTCTATGGAAAAACGTGCCTGATTTGGAACCGTCTCGAGGAATAAACTGTCGAGAGAGAGGGATTGGAATTGGAGAGGGGTTTGGAATAGATTTACCGTCTCGAGAAATCAACTGTCTCGAGAGAGGGGTCGGAGTTGGAATTGGAAACAACAATGCCCCTAAGGGCATTTTGGTCATTTTGCCTCTATTTAGGCCTGGTGGGCCCGTGAAGTGATGGACAGGCGGGATTTGGAATTAGAAAGTTGGTTTCGATTGGAATATGTCCATATTGACTTGAGTACAAGTTTGGACGGAGCGTAGACTGCCTAGCGGTCAAAAATGGGGTGCTTACAACTGGGGCTTTCCATTTTGTTAGCTTCGAGTTAGGTCCCACCCCTTTGGATTGGGTGATCAACACGGGGCTTTCCTTCGTTGGTCGGTGGATCACCTTGCAGCCAGTCAGCAGGGACGATGCATGCATTCCATTGGACTTGCCCCCTCCCGAGCGTTCTAATTTCCCAGTTTCCTGGCTCAGTCGGGATGACAGTACATTTGCTGTTGAGCCATCCCCTGCTCGGCGCGACATCATGAGGCGGCAATTTGTTTTGTATATCATTTTCAACTGCTTCTGCAACAACAACAAGTCACTCGTGCCTTTTCGGTTGGTGAGCATAGTAGCTGATCTTGGGGCTTTATTTGAGCTGGATTGGGGGTCCTTCTCCTTTGGCTGCTTCCTTCGATCGATGCGGGTCTGGACTTATTCCCGTTAGGGCAACATGACTAGTTTCTGGCCCTTTCTTGTCTGGTGGAGCTATGAGTACCTACCTGTCCGTCGCCCTTCAGTTATCGAGGACGACCTTTATCCTTATGCTTTGAGGTGGGCTCGTGACCGGGTGGCCCAGCGATCAGAGATTACTGATTTTGTGATGCTACGGGCGAACCTGGAGTTAATTGAGGCGAGGGACGTGACTTGGTGGCCCTTCATTGGATCAGTTCATTATAAGACAGTGTGGTACTTGGTTCCGTTATCCCTATTGAGGGCTGCTTTTCTCAGTGACGATACATGGGAGTCCTATGTAGGAGAGCGGCACTGGCGACAATTTCATGAGGAGTTTTGATAAGCAGGAGCTCTGCCGGAGTATATGCTTGGAACTTTGGTGGTGGGAGTGCCTATCCCCTATCAGGAGCGCCAGCAGGGTGCCGGGTTCTTGCTTCCTCCAGATACGGATTATGCTGCACACTTTGGGACTCATTCTGTTGGTGCCTTCACCCAGTTTGAGGTAGTAATTGGTGGGTATGCTGTTGGCCAGGAGGTGGTTGACTTGTGGTACCGCGCAGGGGGATACGTACCCTAGGCTGAGTTTACTGCTGTAAGAGACAAGAGGGATCGATACTAGACGGAGCAAGATTTGTATTAGGTAGAGGTGGCTTCCTTGACGCCTCGGATAGCCCAGATGGGAGATGATGGGGTATGTTGTCTTTTCTCTCCTTCTTCTTTCTCTGCTATTGTTTATTTCTTCTTTCATGTGGCTGATTTCGGTTCTACCTTCTTTGCAAGATGCTGGTGCTTCGAGTAGCAATCCGCCTCCTCTGGATCTAGGTTTCAAGGATTTCGATCCCGTGGATATTGACTTCAACCTTTGACAGATGCCCCTTACCATAGGCCCTGATCTGCTTTTACCCCTATTCTTGAGATGTATTTAAGTTAGACAGTTTTATTTTGTAAATCTTATATGTAAGCACCCCATTTTTTACCACTCAGCAGTCTACACTCCGTCCAGACTTGTGTTCAAGTCATTGTGGGCATATTGAAATCAAAATCAATTTTCTAAAGTCCAAATCCCGTTTGTCCATCGCCTCGCGGGCCCACTAGGCCCAAACAAAGGCAAAACGACCAAAATGGCCTTAGGGGCATTGTTCTTTCCAATTCCAACTCCAATCCTTCTCTCGAGACAGTTTATTCCTCAAGACGGTAAGTCCCCTTTCCAATCCCTCTCTCGAGACAGTTTATTCCTCGAGACGGTTCCAACTCAAGCGCGTCTTTTTGAAGACGGTAAGTCCCCTTTCCAATCCCTCTCTCGAGGCAGTTTATTCCTCGAGACGGTTCCAATCCAAGCACGTCTTTTCGAAGACGGTAAGTCCCCTTTCCAATTCCTCTCTCAGGATAGTTTATTCATTAAGACGGTTCCAAATCAGGCACGTCTTTGCGAAGACGGTAAGACCCCTTTCCAATCCCACTCTCGGGACAGTTTATTCCTCGAGACGATTCCAAATCAGGCATGTCTTTTCAAAGACGGTAAGACCCCTTTCCAATCCCTCTCTCGGGACAGTTTATTCCTCGAGACAGTTCCAAATCAGGCACGTCTTTTCAAAGACGATAAGACCCCTTTCCAACCCCTCTCTCGAGACAGTTTATTCCTCGAGATGATTCGAGTAGCGAAAATACTCGTAAATATCACAACCGTTAGAGTAGCGGAAATACTCACAAATAGGTCGATATAGGGAATTGCCAAAAAACCCCTGTGTCATGACGACTGCCATCAGAGTGGCGGAAAAACTCAAAACCTAAGTCAACACCAGTGTCTGTTAGCCCACTTTGGTGAAAAATGACCAAACTGCCCTTTGGACCTATTCCGAGACTTTCTAATCAAGATGACCATTTTGCCCCTAGGCATCTGAATGCCCTGGGAACCACACCGGCTCTGGGTATCAAACTGGTAACCCTCTGAGATTACTTCTTATAGTATTCTCAACCTTCCTTTACCTTTCCGAATCATTTCGAGTCTGTTCCAGCTAACCTGGTACAAAATGACTGTTTTGCCCCAAGAGGGCCGATCTCCTTTTTCGACCATGCCGGCTCTGGTTATCAAACCAATAACCTTCTGAGACTGCTTTTTATAGTATTCTCAATCTTCCTTTATCTTTTCGGATCATTTCGAGTCAGTTCCAACGAACCCGGTACAAAAATGACTGTTTTGCCCCTGGTGGGCCGGTCTCCTTTTTCGACCATGCCGGCTCTGGGAATCAAATCGGCAACCTCTGGGAACATTCTAAATAATGTTTCCAGATCCCAAGTCTTCTTCCGGGACAGTTCGAGTCTGTCCTGGCAATTTCCCGGTTCGATTGACCGTTTTGCCCCTAAAGGCCCAGTCAACCTTTCCGACACATCATATCCTCATTTTTCAAGTCAAATACCTCCAGGACACTATTCTAAGTGTTCCTGCTCTTTTCCGACCTTTTAGGTCATTCCCGGCTTCTTTAAATCCGTCCCGGACTTTTCGGAGTCATTCCTAGTGAAGCCAGGCTAAAAATTGCATGGTAGTCACTAATACAGGCGCCCAAATCTAGTCAAAGATACATTACTTGCCGACCTTAAATATTTCCTAAATGGCTGGGGCCACTAGTAGTGGCGCCAAGCCACAAATTGGCCTGGCGCCACTGCAACAGGCGCCAGTGTTATTCAACTTCTATAAATACAGAGCCTCCTCTAACATGAAAAGGATCTGCAAACTCAATCTAAAAAACCTATATTTCGATTGACATAGCTTGAGCACCTCCTAAACCCTAGCCTTCTTAGGTTTTCCAAACCCTAGCCACCATACACAAACCCTAGTCTCATATACACTCCTATACATCCCCATACACTCATACACTAACCTTTAACCCTCCTTCGAAGACTTGAAGAGCTGCAATCTAAAGCTTGAAGACAACTCTTGAAGATTAAAGACGAAGATCAAGACGAAAACCGAAGATTGAAGACAAACAAGGCGCGCAAAATAAACAAGATACAAGGTAGGTTCTCCATTTAAATTTCCACACTTCCCCCTCTCTCTTCTCTCTCCAACCCACTTGGGTTTTCTCTATTTTAATCCCCCATCTCTTTCCCCTCCTTTCTTTGTATGCTTGAAACAAGGGGATTCCCGGTCCATGTGTAGGATTGGGCTATTGGAGAGTCACCATGTCGGGGGCTTTCTTCTAGTCTAACCAGAGACCACGTGGGTCCGGCCCCCTTGATTATGTGGTGAAGCCTTAGCCTTGTATGTTCACAACCCCAAATTTGCATTGTGCATATCATGATCTTGCATCTTCCAAAAACCGTTTTCAAAGTTGTCTTCAAAATCGTTTTCAAACTTGTTTTCAAAATTACATCAAAATCTCTTTTTCAAAAACTTGTTTTCAAATCCACAATCCTAGGGTGATTCAAGCCTTTCCATGGCTAGGGTTGCTTTAGGAAAGTGTTACATTTAAAGTGACCGGCATGGTCCATATTTTCAACCCTTGTTGTTTTCAAAACCACTTTCTTAAAGTGATTTTAGCCTTCTTATGGCTAGAATTGCTTTAGGAAAGTGAGACATTTTTATACTTTCCAAAAAACTCTCTTTTTAAAAATCTCTCTTCCTAAAAATCTCTTTTCCAACGTACTTCCCTAAAACTCTCCTTTCCAAAATTGTTTTCTAAAAACTCTTTCCAAAAATCTATTTTTTTCAAAACTCCCTTTTTCAACTCCTTTCCAAAATGCTCTCTTCGAAGTCCACTTTCCAAAAATACTCTCTAAAGATCTTTCTAAAAACTCTCTTCCCAAAATCTTCCTTCTAGAAATTCCCCTCTAGGATTTTTCTTCCAAAAACTTGTTTCCAAAAACTCCTTCTCTTTAAAAATCTCTTTCCAAAAACTCTCTCTTCGAATTTACTTTCCAAAAACTCTTCCCTCTTGAAACTCCTCCCTAGGATTCCCTTCTAGAAAACCTTCGTTTTCAAAAACGCACTTTCCAAAAATCTTCTTTCCTTAGAGCCCAAGTCAAGCCCTAGAACTCACAATTAGGAAACCCTAATTTTCTTTCCAAAAACATGATTTTCGAACTTTGCCCCAAACCTAGGTTTCCAAAACCTCTTGTTTTCTACATCAAAACTATACATGTTTCCAAAACCTATTTTTTACGTCAAAACTATAGTTTTCCAAATCTAGGGTTTCTAAGACCTCCATTTCCAAATCCTTGTCAATTCTAATCTTCCCTTTAGAAAACCAAATCAAATCTTCCCGTTTAGGAAACTAGATCCAATCCTCCATTTTTGGAAACAAAATCAAACCTTTTTCTTTTAGAAGCCAAATTTAATCCCTTCCTAATCCAAACCTTTCCTAATTCAACTTCTTCCTAATTTTCTACCTTCCTAAACCATAAGTTTCCTAAACCTAAACTTTAAATCTTTCCTTAAATTTCAAAATCCAAATCTTTCCTAAATCAAATCCTTCCTAAACTTACACTTTCCTAAATCTTAAGTTTCTAAAACTTGAACATAAAAATCTTTCCTAAATTTTAAAACTCAACTTTCAAATCTTTCCTAATTCAACCCTTTCCTAATTCTACCCTCTTTTCAAATCTTAACTTGTCAAACCTAAGTTTTCAAACATTTCTTAAACTCAAACCTTCCTAATCTTAAGATTTTCTAAAACCCTAAAACTTTCTAAATCCTAAACTTTCTAAATTTCGAATCTTTCCAAATTCAAAGTTTCCTAAATTCAAAACTTTCTTAAGTTAAATCTTTCTAAACTTCCAAACTTTCTACATTCTAAACTTTCCAAAACTTTAACATCTTTCCAAATCTAAGACTTTTCTAAACTCAAAACTTTCTTGATTTAAGACTTTCTTAAGTTGAAACTTTCTTAATTCAAACATTTCCTAAATTGAAAACTTTCCTTTTTCAAACCTTTCCCAAAATGAAACTTTCCAATTTTCAAAACTTCCCTAAGTCGAAACTTTCCTAATTCCAAAACTTTCCAAAAATGAAACTTTCCAAAAATGGACCTTTTCCTAATTCAAATATTTCTTAAATCCAATCTTTCCTAATCTCCTAAACCTTCCAAGTCAAGTCGAATCTTTCCTAAGTCTCTTCTCTTTCCTAAGTCTAGGTTTTCCTAAACCTCCATCTTTCCAAAATAAGTCTAAATCTCTCTTCCAAGTTCTATCTTTTTCAAATCAAAATTCAATCTTTTCAATTCCAAAATTTCAAATTCCAATTTTCAATCCTCTATTCAAAGTTTAATCTCTCAATCTTCCAATTCAATTTCCAATTCAATCCCCTTCTTCAAATCAATCTCTTTTCAATTGGACTCTTGTCCGAACTACGACTGACCTGATTCCTCCAAAAGGATATGTAGGCAACCCTCATGGGTGCGGTCTCCACATTTTTCAAATCTCAAATTCCACAACTTCTTTCAAATTCCAAATTCTACCACATTTTTCAAATCTCAAATTCTACAATCTTTTCAAATCTCTAATCTATTTTCAAACTTCCAATTTCAAATTTCTATTTCCAAATTTTCAAACTTTTCAATTTCAATTCCATCTCTTCAAATCAATTTTCAAATCAAATCAATTTCAAATCAATCTCTTTCCAAATCTATTTTTCAATTATCTTTCCTTGCACTTGCATATCATGCATCATGTTAGTTTTTTTTCAAGCTTTGTTTTCCAAAGTGGATAGGATTGGACATTGGATTAGTTGAAGACTCTCATAGGTGAATTCAGGGTAGATTGACATGTAGGTACCGAAAGGGCGGGGTAGGGTGATGGCTTAGTGCGTCTTCCCTACACGTAACCAACCTCCAAACCTAGATCACTGTTTTCGAAAGATCAAAACGAAGTTATTTTCCAAAAAGGGCTAAATGTTTTCCAAAGGTTGCCAAACAACCTGTTTTCTTAAAAACCTTCTCTTGAGGATGTTTTCCAAAATTGTTTTCCAAAAACCCTAAGTGTAGTCTCCGGATTATTCTTAGTTTTTAGGTGTCCTAACACACCTTAATCAAGTTAGGTGGCGACTTCGAATCTTTTCCAAAAGCCCTTTATTCAAACTAAAATTTCAATTCAAACCTAGTCGCACTCATTCTTCTAGGAGGTTGAGTTCTAATGAGAGAGTACAACATTTTTCCCGCTTGTGTGAGTATTCTTCGAGTGCAAAAAATCTGGGCGCGACATTATACAAAGGTGGATGTTTATCGTAGTTAGATGTATGGACATGCAAAGACATTTATGATTTTGACAACTAAGTATATGATCAAATGCATGGATAGAGATGATGATGGTGTATATTTAACACATGAGATAATATTATACTGGTGACTTCTGTTTCTACAGGGAGTTGAGTCCTACGTATGCAAAGCTCATGCCCATTTTTTATTTTTTTTAGAATGTTTGCACATATTAGGAATATATTAGCTAACAGAATGACAAGGGGTGCTGCTGAACTTGTAATCTTCGAAATGGTAACTCCCTTCTTTTCAGGGGGCCTGGCTGCTCCTTTGGCTCAACCTCACCTTGGCTGGATGATAGCATTTTGTACCTTTCTTAACCTTTCGACCACCTCCAATTCTGTGCTTCAGGGTTAGTGTATGGGATTATTGGGCTGAAACTCTCGACTCTCAGGGCTTTGGCAACAGCTTACTCGACCTTTAACAGAGCGATAAGTGGTCAATCTTTTCAATCTAAATAGACTTTTCTTTAGGACCGTAATGGGGGCTAGGTTATGGGGTTTCTGAAATAATGGGATATGCAGACTCAAATTTGATATTGTTTTTAGCTGGGTATGGATCCGTACCGTCCTGGACTATTTTCCTTCCGGTAGGGTTAACATCCCTTCTCAACTTCGACAACATGTCTAACTCACCAGACCAAGTAATCCGTTTTCAATCAGAGGGGACTTTAGTAAGGTTGTAATGTAGGCTATGGTTTCGGGGTTTTGCAAGAAATGGTAAAGGCTCGAACCTATTGTTTCCACTAGGCTTCTTTGTAACCTAGGATCACCTTTAATTTGCCTATTTGCTCTTACGATACCCTTCACATGGTGAAAATACCTCTCGTCTTTCGACCTTGCTATATACACGTGATTCCCTTCCCTTTCGGCCTTTCCATGGTACAATTTTCTTCAGGCTTTTTCTTAGATATGATATATGCTTCTCTTGATTTTTTTTTTTTTTTTTTTTGTCCTCTTGCCCCTTGGCAACTCTTTTCCTGTGTTTTCTTCTTTTTCTTTTTTTTTTCTTTTCATCTCCTTTCTTTCATTTTATGAAACAAATAGTTTTACAACCCTTTCTTTCTCTAGACCTTCTCTTTAGCAGTCCAATCTAACCCCATGTGGGCAGTGATCCCTAGGTTGAGGTTTTCTTGAAATAGGATAAATGGCTTAACGGGTTTGGCAAGGGGTGCTTCTGACTGTAAGGGAAATGAAATGAGGGCCTCTCTTTATTTTGAACTAGATTGATTGATCTATAGAGCTTTCGATACTATCCTAGCATGATAGAGGGGGATACCATTCCTAGAGTTTCTTGATTATTGTCTGCCCCAGTGTGGGGAGGACAGTTGTGGATCAGGGTTGGCAAAGAAACTTTTTATTTTCTGCGAGGCATTAAGGATTTAGCAAGGGGGATATAAGCATTTGTTTATTTTTTATTTTATTATTTTACTATTTTATATGTGGGAAAGTGAAAGATGGCTCCTCTTCATTTTGATAAACTGATCACACATCGCTTAACTTCAGAGACTTGCAAGTGTTGCCTTTGGGTAATCTCCTCACTCGTCCTTACATTCTCTTTCTTTGGAAAGCTGATCATTTATCGAGTGGTTAACTCATGTTATCATCCCTTCAAGTTCAACCGTTCCATAAAATAAACCATGGCCCCTTGCATAGAAATAATCACCATCCACAAGACACATATAAGATAGTAGCAATGAATAAGAGGACTATCAATTGATTATTATTATCATCATTTTTTATGAAAACCATAATGTTCTGAAGTAGTAAGAAAATGTAAACATCAATTTAAAGACGGGAAATAAAAGGGAAAGAAAGAAAGTGGGTGAAAACACCCCTCTCTTGTACGCTTTTGAAAGGAACACATTTCAATATGGCCTTGGAACATGCTCACATCTTCGATACTTCATTCGTGCTTCGGGTCCTTGGCTAGGGTAAGACTGGCAAAGGCTTTTTCTAGAGCTCTGGACATGACGGCAGAGATGGTGCAGTTGGTTGCTTCATTGATCTCCTTCTTGTTCCTTGTAACAGGTCCTTTTGTAAATAGGATGGATAGTTCACCTCCTTCTAACTCGAACGGCTCCATCTATTCTCTTGACTCTTCTAGCCACCAGCCTATGTACTCGGACGTGGGCCAAGGTTTTTCCAACAAATGACATTCAGCTGCTGCATACTTCGGGTGTATAAACTCAGCACCCCATCCATCAACAGTTATGCTTTCGATATGCTCTTCCTTCGGGAACATTGGCTCCTCAATGGGCCAGTCAGAAGTATCAGTCACCTCATCAGGGTTATAGAGATAAATTGGGCACAATGGGAGATCCTCCTCCTAGTCATCTTCTTCATCGATCTCCTAATCATCCTCATAACCTTCGACCCCGAGCTCATTGAACTCTCCCTCGCCTTCCATTTCTACTAGTATCATGTTGATGGTGTGATCCGGCAAAGGATTGGTAGTCATATTAGGAGTAAGAGCGGGTTTCACCAGCTGCAGATCAATAGTCTTGTTGTCTATCAGGTCCTGAATTTTTTGCTTGAGAAAGAAGCAGCTTTTAGTGCCGTGCCCTTGGCCACCCAAATGGTATTCACAAGTAAGGGCAGCATTGAAGGTTAGGGGTAGAGGGCTTAACAATGGACGAGTAGGTATGGGCTTCAAAATATTATTCTTCAAAAAGTTGTGGTAAGCCTCGGTTTGGCTGCAAGCTAAGGTATCAAAAGCACTGGTGCGTCGGGCAAGCCTATTAAAGTTGGGTCGTGCCCCAGTAGGGCTGTAGTTAGGGGTTGGAGTAGGCATGATTAAAGTGGGAAAGGGCAGGATAGGAGGTGATTGTTGTGGCAATCGGTATTGGGGTAATTGGCCAGGCAGGATAGTATATTGGTGGGATTGGCCAGGCAAAATGGCAGACACCTCACTTTCCTTCTTGATTGTGCCCCTTGTAGTAGCCACCTTCTTGGCTATGTTGGTGGTATACTCTCCAGTCTTGGCGTAGGGGCCCATAATCCTCCCTGTCTTGAGGCCATTTTCTATCATCTCCCCTTGCATGATGAGCTTGGAGAAGCTTTTCCCTACACTTGTGCAGAGCTTCTCATAGTATATACTTTGAAAAGTGTGCAAAAATAGTAGTACGTACTCCTTTTCTTCCAGCGGGGGATTGACTTGTGCAGTGGCCTCCCTCCATCTTAGGGCATATCCTTTAAAGGTTTCCTTCTCACCTTTACTCATCATCATCAAGGACCATCGATCAGAAGTAAGGTCGATGTTGTGACGGTATTGGGCTTTAAACGCATTGACCAGCTTGATCCAAGTTGTGATTTCCTTAGGTCTAGACGGTTGAACCATTGTAGAGCAAACCCAGTGAGGCTGTGTTAGAATAGCTACATGAGGAGCTTCGGATCATTGCTGTGACCATTTAGCGCTCCAGCATAGAGACGAAGATGAGCAACGGGGTTATCAGTGCCGTCATACTTTTGGAAGTCAGGCATTTTGAACCTAGCAGGTCTCGGGTGGTTAGGAAAGAAATAGAGCCCATCGTAGAAAGTGAACCCGTAAGTGTTGTGGCCATGGAGACTTTGCAGCAAATCCTCTAGCCCTTGAATTTTCAGACTGAGAGCGTCTAAGGGGGCCTTCTTTATGACAGGTGAAAGTAATATGATCTCCTCCTCTTCAGCGTTGATCCCTTTGGCATCTTCCTTATTCCTCCCAGTATTATCAGACTGAAGCACGATCCTTGGATTAGCAGGTTTAGGGTCCTTGGACGAAGTCATGGATGATGATGGGATAGCAGCAATATCCTTCATAGTCATAGTTTGAGTGAGTTTGAGCATCTCATTCATCTTGGTCCTCATTTCGTTGACCTCTTCTTAAGAAACTTGAGATAATGCTTTAGGTTTAGCAACCATTAATGATGCTCTTTGTTGGGTGATAATGGGATCCCTAGGTGGATGTTGCCCCTTCTTGGGAGCAATGTTAACTCAGTGCAGGGTGATCTCTGTAAATGAAGAAGAAAGAAACAAAAACAATAACACAAATTACAAGTTAGTTTCTAATTTTTAGAGAGCTCTATGCAATGCATCTCCTAGGGTATTCCTATTTGAAAGGGAAACTAATCATGATGAACTTGGCCCACTTCTTGGAGATGTAGGATTTGCCTCTGTATGCAGATACCTTACCGTCAGAGGGGAATCTTCATCCATTCATATATTCATCCATCCATTTGCTCGAGGAAAATAAAAAAATACATTTTAACTTTGCGTTTACAATACAAAAGAATTAAAATACATTTTAACAGGGGGAGGGGGAACATTTTCCCTTGGGGTTACACCTATCTAGTTATACATAAGAAGTCCTAAACTACTATTGAGTCTTTAGATTTGCCTTCTCTGGATTTGGTGTTGATGAAGTCGCTGAGAAACCTTGTTGACTGATTGCCTCTTGTCTTCTTTGCAACCCTATCTCCGTGAGTATAGAGGGATTGGGGCCCCTCTTATGGAATGAATTGATGTGCATGTCATGAGTTCTTAGGGTTATATGGGAACCCTTAGGGTGTAGGTAGGTTTAATGTAAGGGAGAGTGAACTAGGTGTCACTCTCAATGGGTTGATCATATGCATGAGAATGTAGTGCTTTGAGTTACTTGGAACTCTTGTCTTGACAGGGAATATGGGATGCATGAAAATGGACGCATAGAGTATAAGGAAAGAGAATATAGTTGAAGTAAATATGAATGAATGAGTAGTTAGACAGGAATTATAATAGTAAGAATATAGTCATTATAACAACAAAACTAAACATGTATAAATAAAAGTAAGGGCAGTTGCCCTTTCCTCTATGGTTTTGAAACGATGCGCGTGTCTTAAATTCGGCAGAGGTTCGGCTATGCAAGGTGTCTATATGAGCATGAGGTTGAGGGTTGACTAATGCGTCCTAAAAAGGCTTGGTCCCCGAATCTTCAAACCTAGGCCCACTCCCCGAGGTGGTGCCATGATCTGTTGGTGATCCGAGCGGGGGAACCATCAAGAGGCCGTAGGCGAAGAAACTGACACAGCATCTTGCCGACTACTAATATACCGTTCGCCCTTTCTAATTAGAAGGGTCATATCAGGGTAAAAATGCAAGTATGCAGAATGCAAGCGCACGTGCAGTGTATGTATGATTTTTTAAAACGGAGGAAAGAGCCCAACAACTCCCATCCATCATGTTCATCACATTCATGCATAGCACTTAATAAAATAATATTGTAAATACAAAGCACACCTACAAAACAAAGATGCAAGAGTTAGTATGTGAATGACAAGCTTAATACAAGGTAATATGAATGGGAGGTCATCATGCACTGGGTAAGGGCAGGATAGGAGGTGATTGTTGTGGCAATCGGTATTGGGGTAATTGGCCAGGCAGGATAGTATATTGGTGGGATTGGCCAAGCAGAATGGCAGGCACCTCACTTTCCTTCTTGATTGTGCCCCTTGTAGTAGCCACCTTCTTGGCTATGTTGGTGGTATACTCTCCAGTCTTGGCGTAGGGGCCCGTAATCCTCCCTGTCTTGAGGCCATTTTCTATCATCTCCCTTTGCATGATGAGCTCGAAGAAGCTTTTCCCTACACTTGTGCAGAGCTTCTCATAGTATATACCTTGAAAAGTGTGCACAAATAGTTGTACGTACTCCTTTTCTTCTAGTGGGGGATTGACTTGTGCAGCGGCCTCCCTCCATCTTAGGGCATATCCTTTAAAGGTTTCCTTCTCACCTCTACTCATCATCATCGGGGACCATCGATCGGAAGTAAGGTCGATGTTGTGACGGTATTGGGCTTTGAGCGCTTTGACTAGCTCGATCCGAGTTGTGATCTTCCATAGGTCCAGACAAGCAAACCATTGTAGGGCAAACCCAGTGAGGCTATGTTAGAATAGCTGCATGAGGAGCTTTGGATCGTTGCCGTGACCACTTAGCGCTCCAGCATAGAGACGAAGATGAGCAACGGCGTTACCAATGCTTTCATACTTCTGAAAGTCAGGCATTTTGAACCAAGCAAGTCTTAGGTGATTAGGAAAGAAGCAGAGCCATTGTAGGAAGTGAACCCGTAAGAGTCGTGGCCATGGAGACTTCGCAGCGAATCCTCTAGCCCTTGGATTTTCAAACTGAGAGGGTCTAGGGGGCCTTCTTTATGACAGGTGAAAGTAATATGGTCTCCTCCTCTTCAGCGTTGATCCCTTTGGCATCTTCTTTATTCCTCCAAGCATTGTCAGACTGAAGCACGATCCTTGAATTAGCTAGTTCAGGGTCCTTGGACAAAGTCATGGATGACGATGGGACTGCAGCCGTATCCTTTATAGCCATAGTTTGAATGAGTTTGAGCATCTCATCCATCTTGATCCTCTTTTCGTTGACCATTTCTCGAGAAACTTGAGACGATTCTTCAGGGTTAGCAGCCATTAGTGATGCTCTTTGCTGGATGATAATCGGATCCCTAGGTGGATGTTGCCTCTTCTTGGGAGCAATGTTGACTCAGTGCATGGTGATCTCTGTAAATGAAGAAGAAAGAAACAAAAACAATAACACAAATTGCAAGTTAGTTTCTGGTTTTTAGAGAGCTCTATGCAATGCATGTCCTAGGGTATTCCTATTTGAGAGGAAAACTAATCATGATGAGCTTGGCTCACTTCTTGAAGATGTAGGATTTGCCCCTGTATGCAGATATCTTATCGTCAGATGAGGAACTTCATCCATTCATATATTCATCCATTCATCCATTTGCTCAAGGAAAATAAAGAAATACATTTTGACTTTGGGTTTACGATACAAAAGAAATGAAATACATTTTAACAGGGGGAGGGGGAATATTTTTCCTTGGGGTTACACTTATCTAGTTTTACATAAGAAGTCCTAAACTACTCTTGAGTCTTTAGATTTGCCTTCTCTGGATTTGGTGTCGATGAAGTCGCTGAGAAACCTTGTTGACTGATTGCCTCTTGTCTTCTTTGCAACCCTATCTCCGTGAGCATAGAGGGATTGGGGCCCCTCTTATGGAATGAATTGGTGTGCATGTCATGAGTTTTTAGGGTTACATGGGAACCCTTAGGGTTTAGGTAGGTTTAATGTAAGAGAGAGTGAACTAGGTGTCACTCTTAATAGGTTGATCGTATGCATGAGAATGTAGTGATTTGAGTTACTTGGAACTCTTGTCTTGACATGGAATACAGGATGCATGAAAATGGAAGCATAGAGTATAAGGAAAGATAATGCAGTTGAAGTAAATATGCATGTATGAGCAATTAAACAGGCATTATAACAGTAAGAATACAGTCATTATAACAACAGGAATAAACAGGTATAAATAAAAGTAAGAGCAGTCGCCCTTTCCTCCATGGTTTTGAAAACGATGTGAGTGTCTTAAATCCAACAAAGGTTCGGCTATGCAAGGTGTCTATATGAGCATGAGGTTGAGGTTTAACTAATGCATCCTAAAAAGGCTCGGTCCCTGGATCTTCAAATCTAGGCCCACTCCTCGAGGTGGCACCATGATCTGTTGGTAATCCGAGCGGGGGGACCATCAAGAGGCCGTAGGTGAAGAAACTGATACAGCATCTTGCCCACAACCAATATACCGTTCCCCGTTTCTAACAAGAAGGGTCATATCAAGGTAAAAATGCAAGTATGCAGAATGTAAGTGCACATGCAGTGTGTGTGTGATTTTTGAAAGCAGAGGAAAGTGCCTAACAACTCCCATCCATCCTGTTCCTCACATTCATGCATAGCAATTAATAAAATAATATTGTAAATGCAAAGCGAACAAGGATGCCAGAGTTAGTATATGAATGACAAATTTAATACAAGGTAATATGAATGGAATTAAATGAATGTTTTTTTTTTTTTTTTGAAAAACAACTTTAAAAATTTGATTTTGAAATTTAAAAGTGGATAGAAGTAGACAAGTTAATTGAAGACTCTACATGGGTGAAGGGTGAAGAGACATGACTATGGCCTAACCCTCTAAGTGTTCCCTAGTGGAGTCGCCAGCTATCGCTCCCAAATTTTTTGCACCCGAGGAATACACACACAAGCGGGAGAAATACTGTACTCTCTCGTTAGAACTCATCCTCCCAGAAGAATGAGTGCGACTAGATTTGAATTGAAAATTGATTTGAATAAAAAGCTTTTGGAAAACAATTTGGAGTCGCCACCTAACTTGATTAAGGTGAGTTAGGTCACCTAAAAACTAAGCACAATCCGAAGACTACACTTGGGGTTTACGAAAAGGATTTTGAAAATACTTCCTTAAGAGAGGGTTTTTAAGAAAACAGGTTGTTTAGCAACTTTCAGAAAACATTTAAGCCTCTTTTTTGAAAATAACTCCATTTCAGTCTTTCGAAAATAGTGATATAAGTTCGGAGGTTGGTTACGTGTAGGGAAGACGCACTAAGCCATCACCCTACCCCGCCCTTGCGGTTCCTACATGTCTATTCACCCTAGATTCACCTATGAGAGTCTTCAACTAACAAATGTCCAAAACTATCCACTTTAAAAAATAATTTTTGAAAAGACATAATGCATGATATGTAAATGTAATAAAAAGATTTGATTTGAAGATAGATTCGAAAATAGATTTGAAGAGAATTTGATTTGATTTGAAAAGATAGATTTGAAATAGATTTTTGAAATTGGAAACTTGAAAAAGATGGTGACCGCACCCATGAGGGTTGCCTACATATCATTTTGGAGGAATCAGATCAGTCGTAGTTCGAACAAGAGTCTAATAGAAAATAGAAGGTTTGATTTGAAAAGGAGTTTAAACGGAAAAAATGAGTTTCATTTGAACTTAGAATAGAAGATAGGAAATTGAAATTTGGAATTGAAAAGATTAGACTTTGATTTGGAAAGATAGAACTTGGAAGAAAGATTTAGACTTGTTTTGGAAAGGTTGAGATTTAGGAAACCTAGACTTAAGAACGATAGGATTTAGGAAGGATTTGATCTTAAGAAAGATTTGACTCGAATATTGGACTTAGAAGATTAGGGAAAGATTGGATTTAAGAAGGGTTCGAAATAGGAAAGTTTCGATTTGGAAATGTTTGGTTTAGGAAAGTTTCAATTTAGGAAGTTTTGAAATAAAAAAGGTTTCATTTTAAGAAAGTATTGAAATTGGAAAGTTTTAAATTTGGAATGTTTCAACTTAAGAAAGTTTCGAATTTAGAAAGTTTTGGATTTGGAAAGTTTTAACTTAAGGAAGTTTTGAATTTAGGAAAGACTTGAAATTTAGGAAGTTTACGATCTTTAGAAAGATTCGAAGTTGGAATTTTAGAAATTCTTGAAATTAGGAAATGTTTGAGTTTAAGAATGATTTAAAGGTTTTAGTTTGGGAAACTTAAGGTTTAGGAAAGTACAAGATTAGGGAAGGATTTGAATTAGGAAATATTTGAATTCCTATTTCGTAAAACAAAGGATTGGATTTTGTTTTTAAAAGAGATGGTTCTATTTTGTTTCCAAAAATGGAGGATTGGATCTAGTTTCCTAAATGGGAGATTGGATTTGGTTTTCTAAAGGGAAGATAGGATTTGACATGGAATTGGAAAGATGAAGTTTTGGAAATCCTAGATTTGGAAGAGTATAGTTTTGATGTAGAAAATTGGTTTTGAAAACTTATAAATTAGATGTAAAGAAGGAGATTTTGGAAACCTAGGTTTTGAGGCAAGATTGGAAATCATGTTTCAAGAAAGAAAATTAGGGTTTCCTAATCGTTGGCTCTAGGGCTTGACTTAGGCTCTAAGGAAAGAGATTTTGAAAAGTAAAGATTTTGGAAAGAAGAGTTTTTGGGAAGGAAACTTAGGGAGCATTTTTAGAAAGTGAATTTTGAAGAGAGCATTTTGGAAAGTAGTTTTTAGAAAAGTGAGTTTTGTGTAGGGAAGTTTTAGAAAACAACTTTGGAAAGGAATTTTGGAAAGGAGATTGAAGAGAATTTATAGAAAGTGTATTGGAAAAGAGATTTTTTAGAAAGAGGAATTTGAAAAGAGAGTTTTTAGAAAGTATATAAAATATCTCGCTTTCCTAAAGCGATTCTAACCGTAAGAAGGTTAGAACCACTCTAAGATAGCGGTTTTGAAAACAATAAGGATTTGAAAATATGGACCATATTGGTCACTTTAAATGTAACACTTTTCTAAAGTAACCCTATCCATGGAAAAGCTAGAATTACCTTAGGATTGTGATTTTGAAAACAAGTTTAGAAAAAAAAAATTTGATGCAAGTTTGAAAACGATGTTAATGCAAGTTTTGAAAACGAGTTTGAAAACGAATTTTGGAAGAATGCAAGATCATGATATGCACAATGCAAGTTGGGGTCGTGAACATACAAAATTAAAGGCTTCACCACATAAGCAAGGGGACCGAACCCACATGGTCTCCGGTTAGACTAAGAGAAAGCCCCCGACACGGTGACCTCCAATAGCCTAATCCTACACATGGACTAGGAAGTCCCTTGTTTCAAGCATGCAAAGAAAGGGGGAAAAGAAGATGGGGGATTAAAATAGAAGAAAACCCAAGTGGGTTCGGAGAGAGAAGAGAGAGGGGGGAGATGCATAAACTTAAATAGAGAGCCTACCTTGTGTCTTCTTTATTTTGCTTTGCTTTATGAGCTTTGTTTTTCTTGTTTTGCTTCGGTTTTCGCTTCAGTCTTTGTCATGATCTTTGGGAGCTTTAGTTTGCAGCACTTCAAGTCTTCAATTGAGGCTTTGAAGGCTAGTATATGAGTGTATAAGAGTACGTATGAGTGTATAGGAGGCTAGGGTTTGGAGAACCTAAAAGAGACTAGGGTTTTGGAAACTACGAGTTCTGTATATCGAAGAGGGGAGTTTTTAAACTGATTTTGCGGACCTCTTTCACGCTAGAGGAGGCTTTGTATTTATAGAGAGAAGAATGACATGGCGCCTATTGCAGTGGCGCCAGGCCAAAAATCCTTCTGGCGCCACTAGGAGTGGCACTAGGCTAAATTTTTGGCCTGTAGTGGCGCCAGCCACTTAGGAAAGTTTTAAGGTCGGCAAGCAACGTATCTTCAGAAGATTTGGGTGCCTCTACTAGTGACTACCATGTAATTTTTAGCTTAGCTTCACTAGGAGTGGCTCCGAAAGGTCCGGGAAGGATTTAAGGGACCGAGAATGGCCCGGAAGGCCGAAAAAGGGCAGGAACCCTTAGGATAGTGTTCCCGGGGTAACGGACTTGAAAAAGGGTGTCAGGGTTTGTTAGAGGGGTCGATCAGGCCATTAGGGGCAAAACGGTCAACCGGGCCGAAAAGCTGCCAGGACGGACTCAGAATGTCCCAGAATAAGACTCGAGATTTGGAAACATTATTTAGAATGTTCCCAAAGGTTACCGGTTTGATACCTAGAGCTGGTGTGGTCGAAAAAAACGACCAGCCCACAAGGGGCAAAACGGTCATTTTACACCAAGTTTGTTGGAATCGACTTGGAACGATCCGGAAAGATAATGAAAGGTGTGGAATACTATAAAAAGTATTCTCAGGAGGTTACTGATTTAATACCCATAGCCGGTGTGGTCCCCGAGGCATTCGGATACCTAGGGGCAAAACGGTCATCTTGACCGGAAAGTCTCGAAATTGGCCCGAAACTGACTGGAAGGCACCTAATCATGCCAGATCATCTCTGGGATGATCTTGGAAGGGTGGAATTACCGTTCTAAGCACTTAGGTACTATCTCGAGAAACTTGCCAAAAATTAGCCCCAGGGGCAGTTTGGTCATTTTTCACCGGAGTGAGCTAGCAAGCACTGGTGTTGACCTGGGTTTTGAGTGTTTCCACCACTCTAACGGTTGTCCCGTGATATAGGGGTTTGTTGGCAATTCCTTATATCGACCTATTTACGAGTATTTTTGCTACTCTGACGGTTGCGATATTTACGAGTACTTCCGCTACTCTAACAGTTTGCGATTATTCCTGAGACTGCTTGATCTCAGGAAGCTGCTGAATGGACTTAGCGCCTGAGGAATTAACTTTCTCAAAAGGCGCGTCGAAACGGACATTTCTACATTGGCGGACTAGCAGGCGCCTCAGGAACTATGGGTTTCGTCCTGGTCGACGGATTTGAAGAGACTTACCATTTCGAAGAGTTCACTCGGAAATGTGCTAGACAGACTTACCGCCTCGAGGAATCAAATTTCTCGAGAGAGGGATTGGAATTGGAATTGGACTTGAAAAAGGGGACCTACCATCTTCGAGAAGACGTGCCTATTGGAATTGGACTGAACAATGACCCCAAGGGCTTTTCGGTCATTTTGCCTTTATTTGGGCCCTGCGGGCCCACGAAGCAATGGATTGACTAGATTAGACTTGAAACATTGAGTTGACTCAGAATATATCCATATTGACTTGAATACAAGTCTGGACGAACTGGAGACTGTCGAGCGGGCAAAAATGGGGTGCTTACAATTTTGCTCAAAATTCTGAAAAAGGGTCTTGTTGGTCGCCTCAACCTATCCATTTCCTTAAAGGTAGTATAGAGTGGATTTATGGTGCTTGATGCCATAAGCACTAAACATTCTTTGAATGTGCTTGTTGACAAAAAGAGTCCTATTATCAGATAGTATAACCTTTGGTTTCCGAAATCTACAAATAATATTCTCCCGGATGAAATTTGCGACTGTTACTCTAGCAGCCTTCCTCATTGATGTGGTTTCCACCCACTTCGTACTTACTTCTATTGCTACCAGAATCCATCTATGCCATTTGTAGGGTGTAGTGATGAGACCAATCAAGTCCATAGCTCAGGTGTGAAATGACCAAGGAGCCTTCAATTGATAGAGCTAGGTGCTAGGAGCGTGTATAAGATTGCCATACTTCTGGTAGGGCTTGCATTTCTTGGCAAAACTCACTGAACCAAGCTCCATTGATGGCTAATAATAGCCTAGGTGTAAGAAATGTTGGAAGATCTTAGTACCTCCCTGATGTTTCTACTCGTGTGCTCCTTGCAGGACAGCCTCTATCTCACTCCCGGCCAAACACCTCAATGGAGTGCCATCTAAACTTCTTCTGAATAGCTGCCCCTGGTTAAAGAAGTGTGCAGCTCGCTTTTTGACTCTGGTAGCGTCGAGATTGTTGCTGGGTAGAGATCCTTCCTGCAGGTAGTTGATGTAGATTTGCCTCCAATTTGCAACATCCTCAACAAAATTGCGCTCATCTTCTTTGAAGTAACTCTGGCAGTAGGTACAGCTGGACTGAAGCTTCCTGGCATCTCTCTCCATGTCAAGCCAGTAGTACCCCTGCCTCTGAATTCTTCTGTAGAGGCTCACAATCCCATTCTTGTAGGACTTCTCATAGATTTGAAGGAGCCTTAGGTTTGCTTCTTTATAATCAGCATATCGGGTGAGTAACCCACTAGATCCTCTATAATAGAGATCACCTTAGAGGAGGAGAAACTGAGCTACCTTTGCTATGGGTAGTGTTCCTTCCCCGCTCTTTAGTTGCTGAATGATGTCTCCTCACGAATCATCAGGCACTTCTTCAGGAAAATTTCCCAGGATGGTAGAGGGACTAGTTCTCTTGCTGATGACAATGGTGGTGTCTTTCCCTGGGAAGTTAGTCTTCACTCCAAGTGTTGCTAGGGCATCTAGATGCCTATTCTCAATTCGAGGGGCATGGTCGATGACCACCTTGTGAAATTTGTCTAGCAGTCGTAGGATAATAGTGCAGTAGGTTGCCAAGGTAGGCTCTTTTAGTGCAAAATGTCCTAAAGCTTGTTTGACCACTAGTTTTGAATCACCTTTAATTCTGAGTTGCTTCACCCCCATTCTTTCGGCTACTAGAAATTCTAAGATGAGTGCCTTATATTCTACTTCATTGTTGGAACAACTGAAGTCCAACTGATAGGACAAGCTAAACTCCTTCCCCTTGTCATTTTTCAATAATATTCTTGCTCCTCCCTTCCCCCTACTGCTGGACCCATCAAAGCTCAAGGTCCAAGTATCTTTTGAAAGATCGTCTGCTATTGTGGCAGCTTGGAAGTCATCTCCTAGGAGGGTTTCATCGATAAGTTCATAGGAACCACTTGGGAAGTGGACAAGGAGTTCAGCCAACGCTTAAGGTTTGATCGCGGTAGGGATGACACATTTGATCTTAAATTCTGATAGAGCCAGAAGCCATCGGGCCATCTGGCATGTCATTGTTGGCTTACTGAGCAAGTATATGATGGGTTCATTGTGAGTAACTACCGGATGAGCTAGGAAGTAATGCATGAGCTTCTGCGCGGTTAACACAAAGGCCAGGCAGTGTCGTTCAATAGCAATATACCTCACCTTAGGTCCTTTGATAGTTCTACTAATGTAATACACAAGTTTCTCTATTCCGTCCAGCTCTTCAACAAGAAGCGCTCTGATGGATCTCGGAGTGGACGTTAAGTACAAGATCGATGGCTTCCTTGGCTGGGGAGCAGTCATGGTTTTAGGAGAAGATAAGATAACTTTGATTGCTTGGAATACTTTCTGGCATTCCTCCATCCATTCAAACTTGGCTTTTCCTTTCATAAGAGGGCTGAGGGGTGTTGTGATTTCAGCCAGTGCAGGGATGAACCTCTGTAGGTAAAACACATTCCCAAGGAAACTCTTTAGAGACTTTTGAGAGTGAGGTGGAGGCATGTTGGTTATAGCCTTCACCTTTGCCCCATCAGTATCTATGCCATGTCAATGAACGAGGAACCCAAGGCACTTCCCTGCTGTTACTCCAAAAGCACACTTCACTGAGTTTATCCTCATATTGTACTTCTTGCAATGTTTGAACACTTGCTCTAGGTGCTTCAAATGATCCTCCCTTTTCAGAGACTTGACCACTAGGTCATCGACATAATCTTCCACAGTGTGGTGTAGCATATCATAAAACACAACAGTCATTACCCGTTGATAGGTTGCTTCTGTATTTTTTAGTTCAAAAGGCATGACTGTATAGGAGAAGTTACCTAGGGGCATTCAAAACGCTGTCTTTTTAGTATCTTTAGCAACCATCTTTATCTGGTTGTAACCACTGAACCTGTCTATGAATGAGAACATCTGGTGACCAGCAGTGGAGTTGACCAAAGTGTCTATACGAGGGAGAGGGAACTCATCTTTCGAGCATGCCTTGTTGAGATCACAGAAGTCTACATAGACACGTATCTGCCCGTTTTTCTTCTTGACACGGACAATGTTAGCTAACCAGGAGCGATACCGAATAGATCCGATGAACCCTGCTACCTGAGCTTCTGGATCTCCTCCTCGATTTTCTCTTCCAGGTTTGGGTGGTACTTCCTTGCAAATTGTTTGTATGGACTGGAATTTGGAAAAATGTATAAGTGATGAGACACCATTGTAGGATCTAAGCTGGGCATCTCCTCGTACGTCCAGGCAAACATGTTGGAGTACTTCTTAAGTAACTTGGTCAGAGCCTCCTGCTCTTCAGGAGTTAGCCCTTTGCTTACGAACATTAGCTGGGGAGCTCCTTGGTCACTTTGGAGATTGATCTCTTAGAGCTCTTCTTGCTGGGGTTTAGGACTGTCCTACAGGCACTAGGGTGCTAGTTTAGATTCTTGATGATCTCATCGAGTTCCACATCACCATGCACGCAAGCCTTCCCTTCTGATTAGGAGGGGGGGGGGGGGTAGCACTCATAATAGAGGGCTTTCCCCCTTCGCACCATCATAGAAGTTAAATGGTCCTCCCTCCCTCTTGGAACTTAGTGATCTTTAGGGATGAGTTTTTAGAGGTTCTTAGATTAGATCTTTCTCATCCTCTCTTCTGAAGGACTTCCTCCCCTTCATCCTTAATATCTTCCTATTTGGGAATCTTGGTTCCTTGGTACTTTGAAGTATGTGATGTTGATTCTATAGATAACTCCGTAGAGAAA
Source organism: Euryodendron excelsum (assembly GCA_033060915.1). Lineage (NCBI taxonomy): Eukaryota > Viridiplantae > Streptophyta > Magnoliopsida > Ericales > Pentaphylacaceae > Euryodendron > Euryodendron excelsum. The sequence goes on from CM065389.1 coordinate 35,439,447, forward strand.
ACAACATCCGAGAGGTGTGCCTCACAGGCCTCGAAAGGCCTATCAGAAGCTTCTATGGTAACAATCTTCTTTGCCCACTTCCCTTTCATACACTAATGGTAGTTCGAGGGGATTGTAGCATATCTATGCATCCAGATATGCCCCAAGATGACATGATAATTGGTGGAGCCTCGATGATGTGAAATTTTGTTGGGGCTTGAATCTCCCCTACAGTTAGATCCACATTGATGTAAACCAAGGTGGCCTTGTGTTCTCCCTTAAATCCAATGATGTTGATGGGCTACTTCACAACATACTTCTCGAGGATTCCCGTCATTTCAAACGTTTCAAATGGCATTATGTTGATGGAAGCTCCTCCATTAAGGAAGGCCCTCTTGAATTCGACACTATGAATGGAAGTTATAACATACAATAGCCTATTGTATAGAAATGGGTATTTCCATTTAGCTTTTGAGAAAGTTATAGCACTGGAATCCTCCTAAATGGTTCACGGGAGAGACCTTCTAGACCCATTCATTCCTCATGATGTACCTATATGATGTTGATGATTGACTTAGTGATCTCCAACTTAGCATTGCTCAAAAGCCTAGTTGGTCGAAGAACCATCTGAACTTAGTTGAATTCTGGAGGACCTTTGCTTGCATATCAAGGTCTAAATCATTTACAGGAGGGTAGTAATCTCCAATTTCCTCAAGCACATTGTGGTAAGGTGCCATACAGGTGCTGTATAGCTCTTCCTCATCCAAGAACTCGAGAAACTCTTTACCGACATTGATGGGGCCACAGTAGGCCACCATGTTGACATTCTTCCCCTTATCCTTGTTAGTGGGGTAAGGATTGTTTCGAACATCATTTCCTCCCTTCTTGAAGCAGAGCTGCTTCTCGAAGACCTTCTTATGGACTATCCTTCTAAGGCTTTAACAATCCTTGGTAGAATGCTTAGTAGATCGGTGATAGATGCAGTACTTTTCACTTTCTGTGTCCTTCTTGGGAGGAAGTGTCTCTACCTCAGGTAGGTCGACCTCCCTATTGTTGACTCATTCCTTGAGAAGGGCCTCAACTTTCAGGACGCTAGAAGGCAATGGAGGAGGATCATGCCCCTTTCTCTTCCTTCCTTTAGAACCTTCCTCCCCTTGCCACTGCCGGCCATTGGGGGCAAAAGCTGCAGAGATATTGTTTCTGGAGTTCTTTTAGCCACCAGATCTGGAGATTGCCCTGACGGTAGCACGAAGGTTTCTTGCCGCTTTTAGCAAGGCAGATAAGGTTGGCATGGAGAGGTTCACTAGATGGACTTTGTACTCGTTCTACAGGCCCTTAATACAGATCTTTACCAACTTCTTCTCTTCCATAAGCTCATGGCATTGTCACCGTTTCACAGACTTGGAAGAACTTGGTGTTAAACTTGTTCACCATGTCCTCCCAGGTCAGAACTAACTCGGGAGCCAGATTGACATACCAACTGTAAGCACGATCAGTGAGAGACTTCAAAAACTTCCTTAGGAGAAGTTTCATGCTGGAACTGTGAGCCCCTAGGGTTTCGATTAACTAACCAATGTGCTCATGGGCATTTCCATTCTTTCTGTTAAAACAAAGGAACTTCGGAGGTGCGTAGCCCTCTAGGTATGACAAAGAACAGATGTGAGCAGGATACGGTGGCTGAACGTTGGGTTCTAGAAGAGAGGGCAAGGTTGCCTTAGTGCGCTCTTGTTGCAAGATGGCATGGACATCAGCCATTGTGACGGAATGAGCTGGTATGGCCAGGTGGGCTTACATGTTCTGAGCGACTGAAGCAATGGCGGTGGCCGAAGAAAGGTTTGCTACAGGTTGAGCTGGAATTATGGGAGCTACCAGCCCAGGCATGGGCTGTGTTTGAAAAGCAACAGAAGTTGGAGTAGGGAGTCCCTGTTGAACGTTAGCAGTTGCGGGTCCAATAGCTGAGGTTCCAATAGCATTCGTTGTAGCTAGATTTTCACCAACAATAGTAGGGTTTCCTACCCTAAGAACGGTAGTGGGGTTTGTAGGAGGAGGCAGCAGCGCCACATATTACTAGAAAAGAGGATTTTTCACCAGCAATAGCACATCGTTGTCGCGCCCAGATTTTTCGCACTCGAGGAATACTCACCCAAGCGGGAAAAATGTTGTACTCTCTCGTTAGAACTCACCCTCCTAGAAGAATGAGTGCGACTAGGTTTGAATTGAAAACAGGTTTGAATAAAGGGCTTTTGAAAAAGATTTGGAGTCGCCACCTAACTTGATTAAGGTGAGTTAGGTCACCTAAAAACTAAGAATAATCCGAAGACTACACTTAGGGTTTTTGACAATGATTTTTGAAAATATCTCCTCAAGAGAGGGTTTTTTAGGAAAACAGGTTGTTTGGCAACCTTTGGAAAATATTTAGCCCTTCTTAGAAAAATAACTCCTTTTGGTCTTTGAAAACAGTGATCTAGGTTCGGAGGTTGGTTACGTGTAGGGAAGATGCACTAAGCTATCACCCTACCCCGCCCTTTCGGTACCTACATGTCAATCTACCCTAGATTCACCTATGAGAGTCTTTAATTAACCCATGTCCAATCCTATCCACTTTAGAAAAACAATGTTTGAAAATAAATTAACATGATGCATGATATGCAAGTGCAAATTAAGAGAATTGAAAAATAAATTTGAAAAGAGATTGATTTGAAATTGATTTGATTTGAAAAATAGATTTGAAGAAATAGAATTGAAATTGGAAAGTTTGAAAATTGAAAATAGAAGTTTGAAAATAGAAATTTTGAAATTGGAATTTGGGGTTTGAAAATATGGAGACCGCACCCATGAGGGTGGAATTGAAAGTTTGAAAAGTATTGTGACCGCACCTATGAAGGTTGCTTACGTATCCCTTTGGGGGAATCAGGTCAGTCGTAGTTCGGACAAGAGTCCGATTGAAAATAGATTGATTTGAAGAGAGAGATTGGATTGAAAGAAAGAAATTGAATTGAAAATTGGATTTGGTTTGAGATTAGAAGAGGAGATTGGGAAGTGAAATTTTGGAAAAGATTGGACCTTGATTTGAAAAGATAGATTTCGGAAAGACTTGGTTTTGGAAAGATGGAGGTTTAGGAAACCTAGACTTAGGAAAGGTAGGAGACCTAGGAAAGACTTGAGAGTTTAAGAAAGATTGGATTTAGGAAAGGTTTAAATTAGGAAAGGTCCGATTTAGGAAAGTTTCGAATTTAGGAAAATTTCATTTTTGGAAAGTTTCAAATTAAGAAAGTTTTGAATTAAGAAATATTTTGAATTAGGAAAAGTTTAGTTTAGGAAAGAGTTAGAATTTAGAAAGTTTCAAGTTAAGAAAGTTTTGAATTTTGGAATGTTTCGAAAAAGGGAAGTTTTGAAAGTGGGAAGTTTTGAAAACAAGGAAGTTTTGAAAATAAAAAAAAAGTTTTGTTTTGAGAAAGGTTTGAAAAAGGAGAGTTTTCATTTTCGGAAAGTTTTTGAATTAGGAAAGTTTTGAAATAGGGAAGTTTTGAAAAGTGGAAAGTTTTGTTTTAGGAAATGTTTGAATTAAGAAAGTTTCAACTTAAGAAAGTCTTGAATTTAGAAAATTTTGAATTTAGAAAAGTTTTAGATTTGAAAAGATTTTGAAGTTTCGGAAAATTTAGAATTTAGAAAGTTTTTAGGTTTAGAAAGATTTAACTTAAGAAGGTTTCAAATTTAGAAAGTTTTGAATTTGGAAAGATTTGAAATTTAGAAAGTTTAAGATTTAGAAAGTTTTAAAGCTTTAGAAAATCTTGAGATTAGGAAAGGTTTGAGTTTAGGAAAAGTTTGAAAACTTGAATTTGGAAAATTAAGACTTGGAAAAAAAAGGGTTGAATTAGGAAGGGGTTGAATTAGGAAAGATTTTTATGTTCAAGTTTTTGGAAACTTAAGGTTTAGGAAAGTGTGAGTTTAGGAAGGATGTGAATTAGAAAAGATTTGAATTTTGAAATTTAAGGAAAGGTTTAAAGTTTAGGTTTAGGAAACTTATGGTTTAGGAAGGTATTGAATTAGGAAAGGTTTGGATTAAGAAGGGATTGGATTTGGTTTCTAAAAGAGAAAGGTTGGATTTTGTTTCCAAAAACGGAGGATGGGATCTAGTTTCCTAAACGGGGAGATTTGATTCGGTTTCCTAAAGGGAAGATAGGATTTGGCTAGGATTTGGAAAGGAGATTCTAGAAACCCTAGTTTTGGAAAATTGTTGTTTTGACGTAGAAAAGAGGTTTTGAAAACACGTATAATTTTGATGTAAAAAACGAGAGATTTTGGAAACCTAGGTTTGGGGCAAGGTTTGAAAATCATGTTTTTGGGAAGAAAATTAGGGTTTCCTAATGGTTAGCTCTAGGGCTTGACTTGGACTCTAGGGAAAGTTTTTGGAAAGCGCGTTTTTTAAAACGAAGGTTTTCTAGAAAGGAATCCTAAGGAGGAATTTTTGAAAAGTGAATTTGAAGAGGGAGTTTTTGGAAAAAAATTTTAAAGAGAGGGAGTTTTGGAAAGTGTGTTTTTAGAAACGTGTTTTTTGGAAAGAAGATCCTAGAGGAGAGTTTCTAGAAGAAAAATTTTGGGAAGAGAGTTTTTAGAAAGATTTTTGGAGAGAGTTTTTAGGAAGGTGAATCTAGGGAGTGTTATTAGAAAGCGAATTTTGAGGAAAAGATTTTGGAGAGGAGTTGAAAAAGAGAGTTTTGAAAAATAGATTTTGGAAGGGAGTTTTTGAAAACAATTTTGGAGAGGAGAGTTTTAGAAAAGTATGAAAACGTCTCACTTTCCTAAAGCGATTCTAGCCATAAGAGGGTTAGAACCACTTTAAGAAAGTGGTTTTGGAAAAGAATAAGATTTGAAAATATAGACCAAAAAGGTCACTTTTAATGTAACACTTTCCTAAAGCAACCCTAGCCATGGAAAGGCTAGAATCACCCTAGAATTGTGGTTTTGAAAACAAGTTTTTGAAAAAGAGATTTTGATGCAATTTTGAAAACAAGTTTGAAAACGATTTTGAAAACAACTTTGAAAACGGATTTTGGAAGATGCAAGACTATGATATGCACAATGCAATTTGGGGTCGTGAACATACAAGGTTAAGGCTTCACCACATAATCAAGGGGGGCGGACCCACGTGGTCTTTGGTTAGACTAGAAGAAAGCCCCCGACACGGTGACTCTCCAATAGTCCAATCCTACACATGGACCGGGAATCCCCTTGTTTCAAGCATGCAAAGAAAGGGCGGGAAAGAGATGGGGGATTAAAATAGAGAAAACCCAAGTGGGTTGGAGAGAGAAGAGAGAGGGGGGAAGTGCAGAAAATTAAAGAGAAAGCCTACCTTGTTTCTTGTTTATTTTGCGCGCCGTGCAGTCTTCAATCTTCGGTCTTCGGTCTTAATCTTCACCTTCAGTCTTCAAGGATTGTCTTCAAGCTTTGGATGGCTGCTCTTCAAGTCTTCAGAGAGTGGTTGAAGGCTAGTGTATGAGTGTATGGGGGAGTGTATGAGTGTATAGGAGAGTGTATGAGTGTATAGGAGGCTAGGGTTTGTGTATAGTGGCTAGGGTTTGGGAAAACCTAGGGAGGCTAGGGTTTTGGAGGTGCTCGAGCTTTGTATATCGAAATATGAGATTTTTAGGTTCAGTTTGCAGACCCTTTTCACGTTGAACGAGGCTCTGTATTTATAGAGGGAGGCCAAGCCTGGCGCCTGTTGCAGTGGCGCCAGGGCAAAATTTACATTGGCGCCACTAGTAGTGGCGCCAGGCCATTTTTTGGCTTGGCGCCACTAGGAAACAATTAAGGTCGGCAAGCAACGTATCTTTGACTAGATTTGGGCGCCTGTACTAGTGACTACCATGTAAATTTTAGCCTGGCTTCACTAGGAGTGACTCCGGAAAATTCGAGAATGATTTGAAGGAGCCGGGGATGACCCGGAAAGCCGAAAAGGAGCAGGAACACTTGAAATAGTGTCCTGGAGGTATTTGACTTAAAAAGTGAGGACGAAATGTGTCGGAAAGGTTGATCGGGCCTTTAGGGGCGAAACGGTCAATCGAACTACAGAACTGCCGGGACGGGCTCGGACTGTCCTAGAAAAAGACTTGGGATCTAAAAACATTATTCAGAATGTTCCCAGAGGTTACCGGTTTGATTCCCAAAGCCGGCGTGGTCGGAAAAGGAGACCGGCCCACTAGGGGCAAAACGGTTATTTTGTACCAGGTTTGTCGGAACTGACTCGGAATGGTCCGGAAAGGTACAGGAAGGTCGAGAACATTATAAAAAGTATTCTCGGGACATTACCGGTGTGATACCCAGAGCCGGTGTGGTCGGAAAAGGAGACCGGCCCACCAGGGGCAAAACGGTCATTTTGTACCGGGTTGGCCGGAACTGACTCGGAATGATCCGGAAAGGTAAAGGAAGGTCGAGAACACTATAAAAAGTATTCTCGGGATATTACCGGTTTGATACCCAGAGCCGGTGTGGTCGGAAAAGGAGACCGGCCCACCATGGGCAAAACGGTCATTTTGTACCGGGTTGGCCGGAACTGACTCGGAATGATCCGGAAAGGTAAAGGAAGGTTGAGAATACTATAAAAAGTATTCTCGGGAGGTTACCGGTTTGATACCCAGAGCCGGTGTGGTTTCCGGGGCATTCGGATGCTTAGGGGCAAAATGGTCATCTTGACCGAAGAGTCTCGGAAAAGGTCCTAAGGGTAGTCTGGTCCTTTTTCACCGAAGTGAGCTAACAAACACGGGTATTGACCTAGGTTTTGAGTGTTTCCACCACTCTAACGGTGTGAGTATTTCCGTTACTCGAACGGGGTTTATGATTTGTGAGTATTTCCGTTACTCGGACGGTTGAGTATTTCCGCTACTCTAACGGCTCTGTGAGTATTTCCGCTACTCTAACGGTTGAGTATTTCCGCTACTCTAACGGCTCTGTGAGTATTTCCGCTACTCTAACGATTGAGTATTTCCACTACTCTAACGGCTCTGTGAGTATTTCCGCTACTCTAACGGCTCTGTGAGTATTTCCGCTACTCTAACGGTTGAGTATTTCCGCTACTCTAACGGCTCTGTGAGTATTTCCGCTACTCTAACAGTTCTGTGAGTATTTCCGCTACTCTAACGGTCCTGTGAGTATTTCCGCTACTCTAACGGTTCTGTGAGTATTTCCGCTACTCTAACGGTTGAGTATTTCCGCTACTTTAATGGCTCTATGAGTATTTCCGCTACTCTAACGGTTTTGTGAGTAGTTTTACTACTCGGACTGTCTCGAGGAATAAACTATCTCGAGAGAGGGATTGGAAAGGGGTCTTACCGTCTCCGAAGAGATGTGCCTGGGTTTTGAGTGTTTCCGCCACTCTGACGGTTTTGTGAGTGTTTCCGCCACTCTGACGGTTTTATGAGTGTTTTGCTACTCGGACCGTCTCGAGGAATAAACTGTCTCGAGAGAGGGACTGGAATTGAAATAAGAAAGGACAATGCCCCTAAGGGCATTTTGGTCACTTTGCCTCTATTTAGGCCTGACAGGCCCGCGAGGCGATGGAAAGGCGGAATTTGGACCTAGGGAATTGGATTTGATAGGAATATGCCCAAAATGACTTGAAAACAAGTCTGGACGGAGTGTAGACTGCCGAGCGGTCAAAAATGGGGTGCTTACAATCGTCACACAGCTCCATCATTGTGGCGAAAACCTCTCGCTGTGTATCTTGGACCACCTGGATGGCATCCAAGGTGTAAGTCCAATCTGTGTCAGCGCTCTACTAAGGCGGGCTATGGTTTGAAGACCCTTCAATGTGCTCAGTCGTTGTCACCTCAGGAGTTGTTTGACTACTGCTTCTGGTACTGACCATCCACAGATCCACCTCCCCAGTGGAGTGGCCAAAATGTAGAAGGTCAACATTGGATCGTATTAACTCGTCTGGAAGTTCATTCTTGTAGAGGTTAAGAAAAGTGTCTGGTCAGTAGGGACTCAGAAGTGATAAAGAAGATGGACAGAGGGTGTGACTGGCAGTGCACAGGGAAGGTGGTAGGAGGTTCTTAGAGCGTCTGAGATCGCAACTCTAGAATTAGGGTTGCTGGTTCTAGGGTTTTTCTCGGTTCAACTGGAGAAGAAGAAGATGAATCTCTTAATCTCTCTCTCTTAGCTAATGTATATATGCATATATGCACACATGCAAGCATCTTAGTGCTTGAGCACCAAGAAATCACTTAACATGCGCCAAGTGGCCCAAGGACTGCAAAGAAGCTCCTTGCTCTACTCTGCTAGGCTAGACGTGGCCAGGTGGCACTATACCATAAGCTGCTCGTGGTACTACACATGTATACCACATCATATCTCACACCTTAGCCAACCAAACCAGGACACATCCTAATCCCAATATAATAGGGACCACCAGTAACGATTACTACAATCACTGCCTTGGTCCTCTTGATTATCAAGAGAGGTCCTCACCAGGTGCTGCCACGCGGCCCAATGATTCCCTGTCTGATATTCTCACAAGGAGGTTGATTCTCTCTCTCTCTCTCTCTCTCTCTCTCTCTCTCTCTCTCTCTCTCTCTCTCTCTCTCTCTTACCTTTGAAACTCAGGTATAGGAGAGGGATTCTGGTGTCTGCCATGTCCAGAGAGGGTTGATGGACTCTCAAACCTATTCCTCTAGGACTGGGTTTGGGAAGGCCTGATGGTTCTTAGTCCTTTTATCGTCTGGAGGCCCAATCCATTGATCTTTCTCTAGCGGTGGGGGAATGCACTTCAGAACCGGCACAATTATCCATGGACTGAGATGGTGGGTCTTACTCCAAGAACAAATCTGGGCTAGCTAGCAGGACCATTAAACCATGGTTGACCGAGGACGTATTTGGACTATCTACAGAAGCAATGCACTATAAAGAATAAATACAAGTTAGCAACTTACAAAGAACACATAGAGAACTAATTTTATAAGTTTGTCTTCTCACAAGGTGTTTCCCATGAGGGAAGTCCTCTTCACCTTCGATAAACCCAAGTTCTTACCCAAAAAATAGTTTCCATAAGAATACCAAGTAAAGATAAACCAAGTCAGTCTGGGAATTAGAGACAATTGACAACATTCATCAAGTTCTCCCTTCGAGTGCCATAGTCAGTTTTCAGTTAAGATCAATTAGAAATTCCATCTTGGTCTGGATACTTATTGGTGGTATCGCTTATTGCCATAGAGAGTTTCAGACAATTAATAATCTACCCATATTCTGTAACCTAGGAAGCACGGACACTCCGTTTAGGGTGCCGTATCCGTATCAGACACATGTTGGACACACATACTCCTTAGACACACTGGGACACATGTCGGACAAGCTAATTGGCGTGTCCAATATTTTTATTAAAATTTTTTCTAGTGGACACTTATCGGACACATCGGGGACACGCATGTCCAACTATTGGATACATTTTGGGACACGCTGGAGTTAAAATGTTATTGTTAAAAGTATTAAATAGAGTCTAATTTATAAATTTCAAAACTTTAAAATACCAAAACATAAAACACCCAAATCCAATTCTTCAAATTCTTAACTTGTTAGTAGTTGTATTACAATTGTGAACTTATTTAGCTATTTTCATCTTATTTTTGGTGATTTATGAATTTTATGTTTACATACATAACAAACAAAAAATGTATAAAAATATTTGATTGCCCTTTAAGAGTGTCTGATATATGATTGCCCTTTGGCATCGAATATTGGTTGTCTTGGTTTTTCACTCATTATGCTCTTTGAACCACGTACATGCCAGAGTTTCCTCATGTCTGAAACTCAGTGGAGAATTCTAGTTGATATTTGCTTTGCAGGATCTGACGTAGGTAGCATCTTCAGGTTAGGCATCAAACCCAAATCTTTAGGCTGCAGCTATGGATCTTTAAATTTTTTTGTTTTTTTTTTTGCAAAGCAAATATTTCAATAATATGAAACAGAGAAACGGGGGAGAAGGACGAGCCCAAGGCTATGGGTATTGAATTGATAACAAAGTTGATTTAGGCTAAAAATAAGCTACCATAAGGATGGAGAAAAAAGACTTTGATTTAGTACAATATTAAATAACTACTTGATTTAAAAGCTTAAACTATTAAATAAAGGCTTCAATAAAGTATATCAAGCTAACAATTAAATAATAAGATAACATCTCATAGAAATGAACCGTAAAGGCTCAAAATTCCTCAACAGTAGAGGCTCAAAAGTCCCCCATAAAGGAATTTTCTACAGAAACTCCTCTCTAGATCTCACCAAGTTGAAACTTACTGGTAATTACATAACGCATTGCCAATCCACGATGAAAGAAAGGAAGATTCACTTGTTTCTAGTTTAAGTGATAGTTGGTACGCAGAAATAGAGTAAAGTGGGAATGAAATAAAATAGTTATCGCACTGTTGTTTGGTTGCCAAGATGGAATGTGAGAATGGAAAATGATCACTTCAATCCCAATGTTTGTTTGGGATAGTTCAAAAGTTGCAATGATTGAGAGAGAGAGAGAGAGAGAGAGACCCATTACTTTCACTTTATCTCTTCTCCCTCTTCATTTTTCTTCCTGTCCTAGACACCTACCCACCCTCCGCCCGCTACCAGCTCTCTTCCTTTCTCTTTCCCTCACTCCCAGAGCTCAACTTTCTCCATTTTCTTTGTTATTTTCCTTCGTCTCTTCTTCTCCCTCACTCTCAGAACTCACCTTTCTCCATTTTCTTGGCTATTTTTCATCCTCTTTTCTTCTCCTGCCTTGCCTTTTTTTTTTTTTTTTTTTTTTTTTGTCTCTCAGGCTAAATGGACCAGCCATGGTTGGACACCATTCCTCTATTTTTCCCTCACTACCAAAGCTCACCTTTCTCTCTGTTCTTCCACTATCTTGCTTCCTCTCTTATTTTCACTCTTGCTTTTTCTTCATCTCCAGCAAAAACCACCCACTGGCCACCACCTCTCTTCCTCCCTCTCGCTTGCATAACCCACCGCCAACTTCCGCAGACCTTTGTATTCATCATAGCAAGGCATGGGTTATTCAGGTCTCGAAGAATCATTCAGAAAGAAACATAACTCCAGTCCTTTAACAATCACTCTCCCTTTATATCCCTGTCAATATCCCCAAAAAAAAGGCAGTGATTGGAATCTTTGACGTGTAGTTTAATATTGCCTATATGGACAGTTAGAAGCCAAGGAAGATTCAATTGAACATTACCTCATAGCCTCCATCTAATCAAATTCCAAATCTTTCAAGCCAAAATCAAAAAGCGTTTACATTTTACAGTAACTGATTTATCAAACTAAAGAAAAGTTAAACTACCCATAAAGAAATTACAAGCGTGCTTCAACAATAGACTAGTTTAACATACAAATGCTAAACATTCCTAAGAGTTATGAGTTCTCAAAGAAAAAGAATGGTCCTTGCACCTAACAAAAAGCTTAAAAGGAAGGACAATAAAGGTTTATGAAAGTAGGGCAAAAAAGGGCGGCCTAATGCATTAAATAAAAATGAGATGCAGCTACTGACGACTTTTCAAATGAATTGGACAACTAGCTTCTAGGTTATGTGGTATCTCATTGGTCTGTCTACCTTGATGCTGGGAACTCAAATCCCCTTCTCCTGTTGTCTTGCCTAGCAATGAATAATAAAAAAGAAGAAAAGAAAATGAAAGATACATTAATAAACAAATCTAAGGCCACGACTATTAAAATTCAATGAAATCATAGCCATAGAGTATGCAGTGGGTTATTTTTAAGCTGAAAATTACAAGTAATAAGTCATTTAAACTACAAAACATCACTTTACCTTAAAGTTACTTAATTCGTTATATTTGTCGAACTAGGCACAAAGAAAAAACCAGAAAATCATGATTTTCATTCTAAGGTTTTTGAGATGCGAAGATGTAGAATATTAAATTTACAAACTTCTAAAATATACTTTCAGGTGTATCTCTGGAGGAGGAGTTGGAACAATGACACTAAATGAGTTACAGATGTTTGAAAAGCATCTCGAGATTTGGATCTATCATATTTGCGCATCAAAGGTAAATAATTTTCTTTTCCTAGATGAATTTTACTTACTTATCCACTGACAATCACATTAATTCATTTCTTAAGTTATTATCTGTAGATGGACATCATGTGTCGAGAGATAGAATTATTGAAGAATACGGTTAGCGTAAATCTCCATTGTATGTACGTTAACTAGAAAGCGTGTAATTTATGAAATGATTTGCAAGAACATTTTGACATTATTGTTAAAGACACAAGTCACTTAACAACTGAAGATTGTAACATTGTTAGAATGTATGATCGATATTTTAAACTAGGTTTATAAGCAAAATCAAGGCGTGTTTACTCCATATACCACGATTAGTGGTCAAATCTCACATTAAAGTAGTGCTTACGTCAAACGAAGCTAATTTGTGGGAATTTAAAGCACAAGGATCTAGAAATAAAAGCTATCATGACAATTTCAAGGCAAAGAAATTCTAGTTATCAGGCAGCCTTGGGGTGTCAGCAGTTCTCCCTATATAATTGTGACATGTAGTGTTTTCTTACCTTAGCAAGTTAAATATTTTGAAAAAAATGGACTTTTTAAAAAAAAAATGTCACATGGCAAAATCTAATAAAAATAATTACTACGTAATACTATCTAACCACAGGACTTTTTATCGAATTCCTTGAAATGCTTTGAGCATCCTAAAACAAATCTTCTACAAAATTTTATCATAGTCATTTTGTTGCATTCTTTCATTTAGAAAAAAATTAGTTATATTGTAACCTAACATACTATTTTTAAGACCATAGATTTCATAAACACATTGTTAAATTCAAAACACTGACCTCTTTGAGTATTGCCAAAATCTTACTGCTATCTTGCAAGTTTCAATTTTTCATTTTCTTTTTAACTACAAATCATATATAAGAACGTGTGCGATTATGTTCATTTCCCACTCAAATAGTAGAGAGAATGCTACATTAATTTTATCTGAAATTTAAGTCCTTTTTCTTTCTTATGTTGGAAGAGATAACATTGATTTTACGTGCTTTATGCATTTAAGCCTATAATTGCTATGGGGCTTTACTTGACCTAACATTTCACTTCTACTTTATATCATTCTTCTCTTTTAGCATATTTAAGTAAATGGGGATAAATAATTTTTTCATGTTGAAGGAGAGGATGTTGATGGAAGCTAACAAGTATCTTCAAGAAACGGTAACAGAATATAATTTACGTTTTTGTCTTTTTTGCTTTTATATGTTGAAAATTCCCGACTACCCTACATAGATTAATTCTTTTATGCAGATAGAAGAGCAATATGGGACTACTAACTTTGCATCATTGATTAGTAACCCATACCCGCTAACAATAACTGATGAAATATATCTATTTTGATATATTGACTTCAAATAGTTAATATGCAATTGTGAGATTTGGTGAGTAACATTATGTAAGTTTCCTAATAATTGTCACTAGACTGCTGAAGATATGGCCACTATGCTTTGTAGAATAATCTAAGATGTATTACTACTTTAGTGTGTTATATTCTTCTGACCAAAAAAAAAACTTGTGTTATATTCTTGATATTATGGGATGGTTTGCAACTGAACCTCTCTCTCTCTCTCTCTCTCTCTCTCTCTCTCTCTCTCTCTCTCTCTCTCTCTCTCTCTCTCTCGTGTTCGTCATTTGAATAAGAGTTTGTGAAAGGATTTAATTTTTTTTCTACAAGATTTGTTTTTGTTAAATTTAATAATATTGTTGATGGAATTAGCCTCATTGAATTGTAATGCTCCACGGTGTTTAAAAGTTACTACGTGTATCTAAGGGTTGGCAATTTATTTTGTTTGAAACAGTAAATCATAAATTTAAAATACCTACTCTCTCTTATCTCGATGGAATTAGACTTGTTGATGGACCTTCAGTGATCATTAAACAAATTATAGAGGGTAAAGCCATGTTCACTACAACCTAAACACTTCTTCAAAAAAAAATATATATATATATTGCTATTGTTGCAACCCAAATCCACACTGTTTTAAATTGCATTGTATGTAGTACCGGTCTATACTTATACATATGACGCTTCACTACAATTTTACCAGGCGACATGAGACTCGACTCATGATAACACCTCACCGCACACAAGTTTTGTCTTGTATTGGTTGTCACAGTCCACTGCAACTTTGGGCCACAAGTCCTTGTGTGGGTTACACTTTCGAGTGATGTAGCCTCTAACACCATTTTGGTATGGCACACATCCTCATAGTATAATATTGCCTTATTTAGGCCTTATGCACACAACTTTAAAACACATTTTATCAATGTTAAGCTATGGTGGCATAATTTCCTAATTTTATGGTTTTCTAGTTAACAAGTAACCTTATGTGTTAGTTTCCTATGTTCTATTACTTGTTTACCACTTTTTTTAGGTTTATATTTGAAGGCTCTCTCTTAATGTAATGGATTACATTAATAGAATACAATACATTATGAAACAAATATTCTATTTTTTTTCTAGGGCTTCTTCCTTTTCTGTCTCTGCATCCTATAATTATAACATGGTATCAAAGCCTCTCTACCAACCTCCCGCGAACAATCTCGTGCACACCCCAAGCTTAGCTAGTATAACTCATCACCCTTGCCACAACAGCCGCCCTTTTCCAACCACAATCCGTGCTTGTTCTCGATCAACACAGCAACAGCTTTTGGAAATCAGTGCCTTTTCAAGCAGCTTTGTGAAATCAGTTTTGTGAATTCAACGCAGCAGCATTGTCAATTCTATCCCTTCGCAAGAAAAGCTTCCTGCTAGCAACTTGGTTTGGCCTCACCTCCACACATTGACATCATGCTTCAACAACCAACAAGTGTCCCAACATCGCACCAGTTTTTTGCCAACCCGGCCACCTTCGGCACCATACCATCGCAGTACTGGTACAAACAAAGAACGAAATCCATCTCACAGCATCGCCATCTCAAGCAGTGATAGACCCAAAGAATGGAGCTGCCGCTGCGCTCACCCCGTCTCAAAACATCTTGAGCCACCCCACTGCATATTAGTGCTTCAATCGAACTATTGCAGGATCTTTAATCTTCAATTGTGGAAACAACGCCACTGAAATCTTCATCACTATATGCTGAAACCTATCAGTCTGTCCATTCGATCCATGCAGATATTGTCCATCGGCACAATCATACCAACTCACAAACAGCAAGGCCCTAGTCATCCAGCCCACATAAAACAGTCCAACTCACTTTTAACAACTTAGAGACTAGCCCACTTCCAGAACATTAACAACCCAATTACACTCAGCCCATATCAATATTGGAGGTCCTGGATTTAATCATCCATTTATTTTGTGTGCACCAACTTCTTCCCATTCTCTATGCACATGTACCTCCTTTCAGCGTGTCTCTGTCGCACCTAATTGCTGACTATTGGCTCTTCAATCACAGAGCCTTTCATTCATTCTTAGCTCTCCAACCACCGAGCACCTATCATCAGTTCCAGTCTAATCACCGAGCCTTCATCCACTTTCTCATTCGCTGCACACACAATGTTAGCCCTGAGAGGTGGTTTCAAAGCCTCCCGTCAGAGCTTGTCGTCTCGCACTCACTTTAGAGTTGCCTTCTCACCTCATTGCTCATTTTCAAGTCATTCATCTCAAGGCTCCCAATCAACGAGCCCTTCTGCAGCTACTTCAAGGGCCAAGTTTTGGCTTCCCATCAATGAGCCTTTTATCTATCATTCTCACTAAAAACAACCTTACTTTGTCACATGCTAACACAAGCCGGAGTTCTTATCTACACACTTCGTGTGTCTAGTCACTGAGCCTCTTTAGATCACTTGGGCCCTCTCTTGCCTGAGCCTCTCTAGATCACTTGGCTCCTCTCTTGCCTAAGCCTCTCTGAATCTCCTTGCTTGTCTCTCGCTTCAAAAGTTCTCTGGGCCTGTTACATTGTTTGTGGCACTATTCATGTTTGTTTTCAAGATATTGTTTCCAAACTCAACTTGGTCTTTAACTTACTTGAATTTGAGGGGGAATGTTAAACTATATTAGTATAGTTTTTTAGTTCTATAGTTAAATAGTTACCTTATATGTAAGTTTCCTACATATGGAAGCTCTCTCTCAATGTAATAGACTACATAAATATAATACAATGCATTATGTTACAGATATTCTGTTTTTTTCTCAAGGCTTCTTCTTCCCTATGTGTCTCTCTCTCATATTATTCTAGCAATCAAGTAGGGATCTATGCCTACATATATGACACTGCACTTCACTAGGGAATGTGGGATTCAATACATTTTAACACCTTGCCCCTTAAGTGTTTTGTCTGGTCTTGGCTGTCACAATTATTAATATAGAATTAATTATTGTAAGTATAGTGAAAAACGCTTAAAGAATACAAACTTAAAAAATTGAATATGTTGTAGAAGTACATATGTAAGTGTGGATCATTAGATATTTATATTTTAGATGTTAAAAGTTTTGTTTTGTAGGACTATTTTTATAACCAATCACAAAGATTCTAAAAGAAAAATAACACAAGAATAAGGATGAACAAGTGTAATGTCAGCCAAACGAAACATTGTCACGACCGAATTATGGACCACCTAAATAACTCGTGAATGAGATGGGGCCCGACTTTCCATATGACTTGGAGATTCTATGCCTCCAAATGCACGCGAGGGGTCCTTATCTCTATCCCCATGGTTTGGTTGATTTTAGAAAGGCTAGAAGTTTTGGAGTCGTCACCTGACATTTAAGGTGTGCCAGGTCACCAAAAAGTTTGTTTTTGCAAACATGAATTTTTGGATAAAAACATGGTTTTAATTTAGAAAATATGATATACAAGTTTGGAAATATTCCAAACGTTTGAAAAGGCATTTGTGCCAGCTTTAAAAGGCCTTAGATGGTTTGATTTTATGTTGGTCTGCGTAATTAGGACTAAGTTCGGGAATACTTTTACGTGTTCAAAAGTATATGCGCTCAAATCATTTTACCCTACCCCACCCAAAATTGGCATCACCCCCACTCTGGCAACTTCTTTTCCAAGGTCCATCAAATACATCATCATCATTATGTTTGTATATATGAATCATCTCAATTGTATACAATTAAGAATGATTTTGCTTTTACCTACTTATGTTGTGTGCTGGTGTGTATGTATAATGAATGCATTGATGTTGACGGCATGGCTGTTATGATGCTTATGAATGCAATGTTAATGCATGTTGTTAATTAAAATGAGGCTTATACCTGACTTTGAAAGACTTGTTTTTTAACAGGTCATTTTTACCGCTTTTGAAAGGTTTGTGATGCTGATGCTTTTGATGTATTTTGACCGAGCCTAAAAATAGAATTCGGACTGCCTACTGATCCTATCTATGGAGAAATCAAACCAAGAGTAGTTCGGTCTAACTTTAAATTAAAAGGCTATTTGGACTTGCTGTGTTAGACATACTATATCGTTCCTTGGGCAAATAACTATTAATGGTTTCCCACTCCTTAGGGAAAAGGTGATCGAGCTTAGGAAGACAATTTAGGCTGTCTATGTATCTTGGCTTGGCAAGAATCAGGTCAAACATAGCTTGTCATGACTCTTGAAATGGTTATCACGGTTTTCTCATGTGCTGGGAAAGTACATAATGGCTTGGGATTCATGGACAAAACCCTGGCATAGTATGTTGATACATATCCTGGCTTGGTAAAATTTAGGTCAAACGCATATCGTCAAATGATTTTGAAATGGAAAAGGACTGATGCCTCAAAGCTTTCTAGGTCAAACGCATATCGTTAAGAAAATTATGATTCTTTATGCATGGCTTTGATGAATGATATGAGACTAAATTTTTGAAAAGGGATCTTCCAGATTTTATGCAATTTTGATTAGTTTGTATTGTTTTGAAAAGGCTAAGTTAGTCGGCAGTAGAATTTTATGTTTTTGATATAGAGGTTCCTGCTAGCAATAACCGTAAAGCATACGCACACAAACTCAGGACTGAAGTCTAGCTTATTTTTTGAGAAAATGGTGGTTTTTATGAAAATGATATTCTCGTCATTTTGGCAGTTTTAGCATTTTCGATACAGGAGAGCTATCTGACGGTACCCATAAAGCATTTATGCTATGGTTATAACGTTAGTATATGCTTTTATTGAGAAAATGCTACTTTTCTAAGAAAGGGTATTTTTGTCATTTTGGTAGGCCATGTATTTCTACTACTGAAGATTTGTCTAGCAACTGTCGCGCCCCAATTTTTTGCACTTGAGAAAAATACACATAAGTAGAAAAAATGCGGTACTCTCTCGTTAGAACTCATCCTCCTAGAATAAAGAGTGCGACTAGGTTTGAATTGAAAATTGACTTTGAATAAGGGCTTTTGGAAAAAAAGTGGAGCCGTCACCTAACTTGATTAAGGTAGTTAGGTTACCAAAAACTAAGTGCAATCCGAATATTAAACTTAGGATTTTTAAAAAGGTATTAGAAAACTTCCTCAAGAGAGGGTTTTTAAATAAAACAAGTTGTTTGGGAACCTTTGGAAATATTTAAGCCCTTTTTTGAAAATAACTCAGTTTTGGTCTTTGAAAATGGCGATTCTAAGTTCGATGGTTAGTTACATGTAGGGAAGATATCCTAAAATCATCGCCGTACCCTGCCCTTGCAGTATTTATATGTCTATTCACCTTAGGTTCACTTATTTAGAATTTTTGATTGTCTAATGTTCAATAGTATCCATTTTGAAAAGAACTTTAGAAAGAAGTTTGATATGATGAATGACATGCAAGTGTAAGGAAAAGAATTTGATTTTGAAAATAGATTTGAAAAAAGGATTTAAAGTTTGAAAGAGATCATGGAATTAGAAATTTGAAATAGATGGTGGAATTGAAAATTTGAAAAAGGTTGTGACTGCACTCATGAGGGTTACCTACGTATCCCTTTGTTGGGAATCACGTCAGTCGTAATGTGAACAAGAGTCCGATTGAAAATAGACACCTTAAGATTTTTGAAAAGTTTAACTTGAAAAGGTTTTATTTGAACTTTGTTTGGAAGATCTGAAGTTGAACTTTGATTTGAAATCGAACTTGGATTTAAAATTGAACTTGGAATTGACTTTGATTTGAAATTAAACTTGAGGATTTTGAAATTGATTTTGATTTGAAAATATTGAACTTGGAAGAAGAACTTGGACTTGATTTGGAAAAATTGAGATTTGAAAACATTTTGACTTGAGTTGGAGTTTGAAAACCATCTTGGTTTAGAAAAGAGTTGAAAAGAGTTGAAGCTTCCTAACTTAGGGTTAGGGTTAAACTAGGGTTTGGCTTACTAGCGTTTAGGTAACCTAAGGTTGAAGCATGTACTTAAATTGGAAAGGTTTGATTTAGACTTGAAAAGTTTGATTAAGGAATGTTCCGATTTAGGAAAGGTTCGAATTAGGAAAGTTGGACTTAAGAAAGATTTGATTTGATTTAGAAACACTTGACTTGAAATAGTTACAAAAGATTTGACTTGAGTATTGGACTTGAAAGAGTTTAGAAAGTTAAGGTTTAGAAAAGATTGGATTTTGAAAATCTTTGAAATATGAATGTTTCAAAATAGGAAAGTTTTCAAATTAGGGAAGTTTCATTTTAAGAAAATTTTCTTTTTAGGAAAGTTTCATTTTAGGAAATTTTTGATTTGGAAAGATTTGAGTTTTAAAAAGATTTGATAAGTTGAGGTTAGAAAGTTGAGATTTAGAAAGGTTGGAAATTAGGGAAGATTGGAATTAGGAAAGACTGGATTCCTATTTCCTAAAGTTAAAGATTATATTTTATTTCTAAAAATTGCTGATTTCATTTTGTTTCAAAAATTGAAGGATTTGATTTGGGTTCCTAAATTGGAAGGTTGGATTTGACATGAAATTGAAAAAGTTGAATTTTGAAAATCTTGGATTTGGAGAACTATGATTTGGTATGAAAAGAGGTTTTGGAGATCTATGATTTGATGTAGAAAATAGTTTGGGAAACTTATGATTTGAGGCAAAAGAGGAAGTCATGATTCTAAGAAATGAACTAGGGCTTCCTAACCATGGATTCTGAAGCTTGACTTGGACTCTAAGACAAAGAGTTTTTGAAAAGTGGACCTTTGAAAGAAGTTTTTAGAAATTAGATTTTTGAAAAGAGCTTTTAGGAAGAAGATTTTTTTAAATAGTTTTTAGGAAGTAGATTTGAAAAATAATTTAGAAAGGGGCTTGAATATGAACTTTTGAAATCTTTTGAATATCTCACTTTGCTAAAACGATTCTAACCATGAAATTGCTAGAATCATCTTAAGATTGTGGTTTTGATGAAAACAATTTAGGGTTTACACCCAAAAATTTAGACCTTGGTGATTACATTGAATGTAACACTTTCCCGAAACAACCCTAACCTTGGAATGGCTACAATCACCGTAGGAGTGTGAATTTGAAAGCAAGTTTGAAAAAAAAGATATTTTGAATGCAAGTTTAAAAAAAACTTTGATGCAAGTTTGGAAAACAACTTTGAAAGTAATTTTGAATGAATGTATGAATATGATATATATAATGCAATACGGTCATGAACATACAAGGCTAGGTTTCACCACATAATCAAGGAGGCCGAACCCACACCATCAAGGGTTGAATTTGAAGAAAGTCTCCAGCACGGTAACCTTCAATAATTCTTCCTAAGCATGAACCAAGGAATCCCTTGTTTTAAGCATGCAAGAAGAGGAGGTAGAAGATAGAGATTAAAATAGAAGAAAACCTAAGTGGGTTCGGAGGGAGAAGAAAGAAGGGGGATTACATAAAAGTAAATAGAAAACCAACCTCGTATTCTTCTTGCTTTGATTGCTTGGTTTGCTTTGTTGTATCTTGGATCTTGAGAGCTTTGAAGTTGCAGCACTTGAGTCTTTAATGGATTCTTGGAGTCTTGTGTTTGAGTGTATATGACGTATGGAGGTTAGGGTTTAAGTGTATGGAGGCTAGGGCTTGAAGAGGCTATAGAGGGCTAGGGTTTGGAGAGACTTCGAGCTCTGAATTTCGAGAGACAAAATTTTTAGACTGAGTTTGCAGACCCTTTTCATGCAAGGGGAGGGTCTGTATTTATAGACAAACAAAATAGCCTTACCGCTTGTTGTAGTGGCGCTAGGGCAAAAAAATCACTGGTGCCACTGCTAGTGGTGCCAACCACTTAGGAAAGTTTTAAGGCGGCAAGAAATGTATCTTTCGACCCTTGTGATGCAAGGCAAAAAATTCAGGCACTGTCCTAGTGACTACCATGCAATTTTTAGCTTGGCTCCACTAGGAGTGATTTCAAAAAGTCTGGGAATGATCCAGAAGGTTCTAAGTAACCAGACTCAGCCAGGAATGGATGAGAAACCTCAAGAGAGTGTCTCGGTGGTAACTAGCTTAAGAAGTAATGCCGAAATGTTTGAAAAAGTTAACTGGCCCGCTAGGGACAAAATGGTCAATTGAATCAAAAAAACACTGGAATGGATTCGGAGTGACCCATGAGAAGACTTGAAGGTTGGAAACACTATTGAGAGTGTTCTGAAAGGTTTTTGGTTTGATACCCAAGCCGGTATGGTTAGAAAATGTGACCGACCCACTAAGGTCAAAAAGGTCATTTTGCACCAGGTTTGCCGGAATAGACTCAGAATGATCTAAAAAGGTATTGGAAGGTTGAGAATACTATTCGAAGTATCCTCGAAGGTTACTGGTTTGATTCCCAGAGCTGGTGTGGTTTCCGGAGGCGATCTAATGCCTAAGGGCAAAATGATTATTTTGACTGGATAGTCTCAAAATTTTGTCCAGAACCAACTAGAAGGCACTTGACATGCCGGATTATTTTTGAGACAATCTTGGAAGGGTGAACTTATCACTTTGAGGACTTAGGTACTTTCTCGAGAAGCATGCCAAAAAAGGCCCAACGGGCAGTTTAGTCATTTTTCACTGGAATAGGCTAGAAGGCACTGGTGTTAACCCTGATTTTGAGCATTTCTGTTACTCTGATAGTATGTGAAAAGTTAGCTTCCAAAGTTATCTCGTCCCTTGGTAAACGTGCCACGACCAAGGGACGAATTCAGTCCCATGACATAAGGAGTTTGTTGGCAATTCCCGATGTTGACCTATTTGCGAGTGTTTCTGCCACTTTGACGGTTGCAATATTTGTGAGTGTTTTGCCACTCTGACAGTATGCGTTCATTCCGGAGACTGCCTGATCTCAAAAAGTTGCTAGATGGACTTATCGTCTAAGCGATCAACTTTCTAAAAAAACGTGCCAAATAACAGATATTTTACATTGGTGGCCTGGTAGTCTCTAAAAGTGAACTATTCTTTCATCTCGAGGACTTGGGTTCCATCCCGATTGACAAGTTTGAGGGGACTTACCGTTCAAAGAACGCATCAGACTAGATGAACTTACTGTATAAGGGATTAACTTTCTCGAAAAATGTGCCGGTTTGAGTTTGATTGATTTAGATTGGAATTGAGGTTGAAATGGGGACTTACCGTCCTTAGGAAGGCATGCCAACTGGAATTGGACCGAGTAATGTCCCAAGGGCCTTTTGGTTATTTTGCCTCTATTGGGCCCGGCAGGCCCGCGAAATGATTGATTGACTAGATTGAATTTAGAAAACTGGTTTGGACTTAAATGTGTCTGTGTCTATTTGATTGTGAGTCTGGTCAGACCAGAGATTGTCGAGCGGAAAAAAATAGGGTGCTTACAGCAACAATTGTAAAACCATGCATTATGACGGCTTATAATCCGCCAAAAATGCAACTTCTTGGTTTGAAAATGGGCATTATGATTGCTCTAATAAGTCAATATATGATTTTGTGAGTTTGAAAATGGGCATTATGATGCGGCTTATGATGAGTCAATATGCAATAATGGATGGACATGCTAATGCAGTATGCCAGCTAAAACCAATAGGCCAGTTTAAAGCAATAATCCATCAGAAGTTAAGTAGGGAGTAGAAATAAAGATGCATGGCGTACACGGATTAAAAGCTTATTTATGTACATGGAGTCATTTCGGCAGAGGTCCAACTTAGTTCAGATGCATCTTGGTTATAAGAAATCTGGCAGAGTAACTGCTAGGTAGGGGCTTATTTTGGAATCGAAAAATGGATAAGGTCTGACTATGCTAGAATGATGGTAGGCGTTAGAATTTTCCCCGATAACATCTTAAATTTAGACTAAGCCATGGTTGTAGCATCATAATGGCTTCATTCAGAACCTAAACTGACCGGTTTGAATTACAGCCCTTTGCTGGTGGGATTCTAACAACACTTCGGCCTCGCCAAAGTCTATTTCAACTATTCCCATCAAGCAGAGTTCTGGCTAGTCAGAAGCACTATCTGACCTAGAAATGAAATAGAGTTCTTACTAGTTAGAGGGGATTTCTAAATCCTTGAGCCCAAAAAACAGCATTATTTTGACTAGGCAAAAGCGCTTTCACAACCTCTTGATGGGGCAGAACTTTGGCTAGGCTCAAATGATTTAAGAACAGTCAATTAGATAGAGGTCTGGCTTGGCTGAGGCTAATCGGACCAGTTTTAGCAGCGTGAGGCCAAAGGGCTCACTTTTCTAGAGAAAGAATATAATAGCTTTAGAGAGAGAGGGAGGTTTGTGAATTGGTGAGAAAAATGGAAAGGGGCAAGCCTTCTTTTTATAAGAAATTCGGCTCAAGCATTGCAGTGCCTTGAAGAGCCAGTTTTCTCTTCATGGCACTCCAATGCGATGGTAGGCAATTTTGCCCATCACAGCATCAGAATCTTGTAATGCTCAGTTTTGTTCTGAGGCACAACAGTGCCCAAGCTTTGGAGGGAGGTGATGTGGCTCCACCAAAATTTTGCAACGTATCCCAAGTATGATGTCACGTTAATGATGTCAACATAAAATGTGGCAGTGAGATACAACATAGCATTGGAGGGCCATGATGTGCATCCGGTCAAACTCTGGCTAAGTGATGCTAGAAGATATCAAAGAATTCTGGAGATAACTC
Source organism: Euryodendron excelsum (assembly GCA_033060915.1). Taxonomy (NCBI): domain Eukaryota; kingdom Viridiplantae; phylum Streptophyta; class Magnoliopsida; order Ericales; family Pentaphylacaceae; genus Euryodendron; species Euryodendron excelsum. The sequence goes on from CM065389.1 coordinate 35,463,432, forward strand.
ATCTCCAAAGCTAAGGTTGTTGAAGTCCGACCGGGATGTGATCAACTGGACTCTTGTCACAAATGGATTTTGGACCGCCTAAATATCTTGTGAATGAGATGAGGCCCAAATGGGGTTTTTCATATGACTTGGAGATTCAATTAACTCCTAACCGTATGTGGGTCTTTGTCCCGGCTTGCACGGTTTGTTTGATTTGGAAAGGGCCACTAATTTTGGAAAAGCTTCAGATTTGCCACCTAACAATTAAGGAGTGTCAACACACCAAAAAGTGTGTTTTCACAAACATGAGTTTAGAGGCTAAAAATATGATTTTTAATGTATAAAATGTGATAGGCAGGTTTGGAAATATTCCAATTGGTTTAAAAAGCTATTTATGCCAATTTTGAAAGGCCCTTGATGGTTTGACTCCATGTTGGCTTGTGTAATCAAGTCTAGGCTAGGGGACCCTATTACGTGTTGGGAAGCGCATGTGTTTTAAGCATATACACCCAACCCCGCCTAAAATTGGCATCACCCCCGCTCTAGAAACCTATTTTCCAATGTCTATCAAATTCATCATCATCATTGTAACAACCCAGCTAACCAGACCGTTAAAAATTAAAATGAAGAACCTCAACTCCCATGATGAACTCTCCACTTAGTAGATAAAGCATAATCGTGCCTCAAAAAGGATAATTTCTTCTTCATGTCTAGGAACTCCGAGATAGCAATCACAACTCCAAAATTTGAATACGACATTCCCTTAACTACAAGTGCTCCCAGCAAGATTTAATCATGCTACAACCCAAAATGTACCATTATAAGTGGCTCCGCACTTAATTCTTGAGATAAGATTACAACTTCAAATAACTCACAAAATGATAATAATTCTTCCTAGGCTCCAAGATATTTAAAACCCCAAACGATGACTCTAAACTAAGGTCTTAAAGTGGTACTCGACCAGCACCTCATATTCTCCCATCCTAATGCCAACTTCTGTCGTGATCCGACTTCGCTCTCACTAGGTCGCGACAGTGGGAGTGTTGGGGTTATAAAGTTTAACAAGGCATAATAATCATGAATCTCATCATAAATTGAACGGTTCAATTAACATTACATCAAAGTAGAAAGACTAGTGGAACATTAGCGAAATGTCTCTTCACAAATACAACCCCAAAGAGATCTAATTAACTCAAAAGTTTTAAAGTGACAGCCTAGCAAGGGGAAAACTCATTTCCACTATCATTTCCTTGGAAAATCGGTTGATGCTTCAACTCTTGAAAAATGTCCCATAAACTAGGAGTGAGCTGCGAAGCCAAGTAGAAATCTCATGAATTCTATAAAGCACAGGTTTAAATGCAATGCAGTAAAAAGGATTGCATGGCACACATATGTCCCTTGGAATTCTTTTCTTTTTTATCAATACCAGGATCCTTGCAGGTATGTCCTGCCCGGGGCATCATCAAGCTCAGTGGACCCACCCTTAACCCTTCCCCTCGTCAAGATAGTGGGGGCCCACCCATGATTATCTAGCCCATATCAAGCCCAGCGAAGCTAACCCATGATTGCCCCGGATCAAGTCCAGTCAGGTTCGCCCATGATATTCACTTGGGGTCTTTTCTTTCCAATTGTTCCACCCTTATTCCTCCCCAGTGATGCAAACATACAGTGAATGTATATTTGTTGAAAACAATATAATTAGCAACATAATTAGCAGGAAGGCCTAAAGTGAACACAATAATTTGCAAGTCATCAGATAAGAATAAAATAAGCATGTATTTTAAAGAATGCATAAGTTCCTACCCTGATAATACGTCCTGGTAAAAATAGGTACTGGCTTCACGTACTGTCTGTGAATGAAGGAAATACGAGCTTGTATGTCATAATTATCCAAGATCTCCCAACAATTCTTATAAATTGGTGATTGTTAATTGGAAATATCAAATAATTAGAGAGCCAGTAAGGTTAGAGCTGTCAGCAGGGGTGGGTCGGTTGGGACGAATTCTTTGGAATCCTCCTCATCCCCGATCAAGAACAAAATTGCCCAGTATTAGAGCCTAAGGGTGAAATTCCAAAATTTACTAGGGGACCCATATTTGGGTTCCTCATGATTTTATAGGTCCACTAGTAAATTTTCAGATTTTTTCCAATTACATTTTATTTTCTACGATTTTTTATGTCCAGACAGAGTTAATAATTCACGAAAAATTGTAGAATTACCAGAAAATTCCAAAAAAATTTGGGTAGCCTTTTATGGTCTCTGGGACCATTCCACCAAAAATTGGTGGTCATCGGTGCTTGCACCCGCCCTCACGCACCACCAGCCGCGCATGGGGTAGGAAGACGTAGCCTTCTCCTTCCTCCACTGCGACTGGTGGTGCATCCCGGTTCATTTTCAGCCATCCACCACACTTCCTAGCCATGTATGTGCAACCTAGAGACAGATAAGGACCTGGGCTTTACACTCATGGCCAGAGCTCGGCCGGTGGTGGTCGGAGGTGGCCGGTTTTTGACTGAAAAGCTCAGTTGCACAGGGGAACCCTAGGTTCCAAACCTGCAACTAGGTTTTTTTGGGCCCTTCTTGTCATTTTTTGGAAAAGTGTCCTTCACAAAAGTTGTTCGGATCGTCGAGACGAAGAGGACCCAACTGGCCTCGTCGGATTTGGTGGCCGGTGGCTGAAATTAGGGTATGTCGAAGCTTTTTCAGTGAGATCGGCCTCCCAGGGAGTTTCTGATGCATGCACAGAGGCCTTGGGTCTCCCTAGGACACCCAGAGGGGTCCCTGAGAAGCCCAGAGCTCCTGTGGCAACCCTCAGTCCCTAGTGTTGCCGCTGTGGGTTGGGTGGTGCATTTTTTTTCAATGTCTCTCTCTCTCTTCGCTCGCGGCTGTTATGGTGGATCAATAGGAGTGGTTTTTCTGGGTTTAGGGAGTTCATGGGATGGGGAAGGACTTCCTCTTACCCACTTCAAATGGCCCGACATCCAACCCTTTACTTCTCTCTTTTTTTGTCTCTTTTTCCCCTCGGTTTCTCACTCTCTCTCTTCAAACTCTCCTTCTCTTTTGGTTTTCACTTCCCTGGTAGGTATTTATAGGGCTGGGCATGTGTGGGCTGGTGTTTAAAAAATATGTCTCGGCCTTTAGCTCTCTCCCCTTCTCTCTTACTCTCGGTTTGTGTTGGTTTTTATCGGTTTCTGATGAATACCCTAGACACTCAAATTGCCTACAGAAATAGATGTATTCTAGTGCATTGCAAACGTACATAAAGCCAGTGTCATGCCAAGACAATGCATGAATTGCAAGGTGTCTTAGTACATGACTAAGTTGGTGTCCATGTTGATCTATCCGCTTATATCATAGATTGATATATCTAGTTGTTTTAAATTCATATCTTAGATTAATGTCTTTGTTATTTGAAACGTGAGAATGAGAAGTGCATGGGTGCAGTCATCACAAGGATTTAGTGGAGTCTTGGTTTGTAATTAAACTGGTGGAACCTTGAACCGGTTCATCCATGGTTGCTAATGCATAGGTACAAGACTTGGGTTGGTTCAATAATAAGGTTTTGGAATGGTTCACATAGGGGTTTAACTATTGTAGTGAGATATATTCATTAAGAAAGTGAACCGGCTGAGTACATGTGTATGACCGGTTAAACCGATGCTTGCCTATAGTGGGTCGGTATAGTTAGATTTTTTGACCGGTGTGAATTTAGGTTGGTTCATAGGGAAGGGTTTAGACCGGTGTGTCTAATAGTTCGACGTTCGATAGTTCGACGTTCGATTCTTTGGTCCAAGGAAGAAATAGGCAACTTCTTGAGGATGGTTTTGTTTTAGCGGGAATTTAATGGTGGTGCTTATCCTTCGTGTTTAATCGGACATAAAAACAAAACACAACAACTCTAATCTTTTTAATAGGGATGTAATCCAGTCAAGGAAATTTTAGGGTGTTACAATCATGATCATGCTTGTATGCTTGCATCATGTTAATTGTGTGCAATTGAAAATGATTTTGCTTGTAAATCTATACTATGTGTAGGTGTGTATATGTTGGTTTGCACAAATGCTAGTAGCATGATTGTTATGTTGCTTATAAATGCGATATGAGTGCAATGATGTTAGCTTGGAAAACGGCATATGCCCAACTTTTGAATGACTTGCCTCTCCTCTTGAGGAGGTTTTGAAAAGCTATTCCAATTAAGGAGCAAAATGCTGATGATTATGATGAGTTTTTGTTGATTCAAGGTTGATCCCCATGTTGATTTTGATGATAACTAAACATTGTGTTATTTTACTAATGTATTTATTTGCTGTGTAGACTAATAAAGATTATAATTCAGACTTTGAAGTTTAACTTTAAGTCTAATATATGTCAAAGTGAATACACAACAAGCTAAGATCAAGCAATGCAATCCAAGAGTCATACAATGTACCAAAATAGAACATTGACACCTAATCCAACTTCAAACAAATAATTTGCATTCAAAGAGATTGAAGGTGTTCAAATGAATAATTAATTAAGTATGTATAGACTCAATGAAGTTGACTTGCACTAAAAAAGATTGAAGGTGTTCAAATATAGACTATATCAAAGTGTGCAAAGATCAGTTGACGATGATTTAATTGAGAAGAGATTGAAGATATTCGAGAAGAGAATTCATTGCAAATTACATAATCTCTACAAAAAAAAAAAAAAAATCCAAGTGAAGACTTAATCTGGGATGTAGTGAATCAATGAAGATGATATGTACTCAGAGAAAATAAAGGTGTTCAAGAATAGACTTCATCAAGTTTATAGAAGTCTCATTGAAGTGCTCGGCAATGAAAGAGAAAGCTAGGTAATGAATGAAATAGCTCAGCAATGAAAGAGAAAGGTCGGCAACAAAGGAAAAGAGCTAAGTAATAATAGAGTGAAGTTCTGACAGTGTGGAAATCAAGAAAAGATGATTATCAAATGAAGAATTCTATCCAAATTGAACAGAGAACTATCTTGATGTATTGAAGACTTTGATTAATCATCAAACCCCAAAGAGAAGACTCCTTGAAAATCTTATAGTTATACTAAAACTGAACTTGATCATGAAAAGACAGACGTAAGATTTTTGGGCAATGCATCAACACATGAAAATGAAAAGTCGACACATGAAGACAAAAGTCAAAAATCTGAAGACTGAATGATCAAGTGTCGACACATCAACTCTATGTGTCGACACTTGATAATCATGGAGATAGTGGATAACATCTGGAAAATGCAGACCAGATGTGTCAACACATGGAGATAGTGGACAACATTTGAAAAATGTAGACCAGATGTGTCGACACATGGAACCAAGTGTCAACACCTGGGAGATAACAGCTAGTTTTTCTAACATTATAATGGACTGGACTTGCATTAAATGAGCCCCAACAACCTCCAACGGATGAAATCAATACAAGGGTTTATATACAAGCTTCCAACTGTATTTATAAACAAGAGATACAGGGAAAACAAGTACCACTGACTGATCAAACTAAAAAATCTAAACATTCTTCTTGTCTTCCCAGTGTGAGCTTTTATTGATTCTATCCCCTCTTGATAGAGAGTTTATAGTAGGTTTGTTTATCTTTATACACCTGTAAGTGAGAGTTTGAGAGTTCTCTTGTGGAAAAAAAACTCGTATAAGTTTGAGTGGATCTTGGACAAAACCACTTAGTGGCTGAAAGAACTTGGGAATAAGTTCTTGTGTAAAAGTGAGCTGAGCACTTGGTCAATCAGTATCCATTTTGTAATTGGAGATTGCATAGTGGAGAAAGACTTCAAGGGGATATTGGGGTGAGGACGTAGACCACCAATTGTGGTTGAACCTTGCTAATTCTTGGTGTGCTTTTTATTGCTCTGTTTTTCATTCATCTTCTGATTACATTGCATTATATATAGATTGATTACTGTTATATTGATTAGATTAATTTTAATTAATCTTAATTGCTATTATTTTTTAAAAAACCCAATCCACCCTCCCTCTTAGGTTGCCTTTTGGGCCAACAGTTTTGACTTAGTCTAGAAAGAGGATCTAAACTACCTATGTATCCTAACTGTGTAGGAATCAGGCTAAACGTAGTTTGGACTGACTTTGATTGGCATGGGTATTTGAACCCATTATGCTTAACATGTTTTCCCTCTCCTTGGGAAAATTTTGATGGATGGTTTCCCGCTCTTCAGGGAAAAGGAGACCGAGCTTAAGGAGAGAACTCAAAATACCTACGTATCCTATTGTGTACGAATCAAGTTAAATGTAGTTCAACTTGTTTTGGTGGGCCGGAGTTTATGAAAAGAACTCCAGCTTAGAATGACTGGTTCTCCACATGTTGGGAGAAGGGTAACCGAGCCCTTGCTTGGGCAACCTACATATCTCTATGTCACAAGAATTAGGTCCGGCATAGTTCAAACTGGACTTGAAACGGGAAGAGGCTGACGCCACAGAGCTTCCCGACTTTGACAGAAGGTTCATAAGAAAGTTATGATATCAAATGCATGATTATGTTGAATGTTATAAAACTGGATTTTTGAAAAGGGAAGTTTTTTGGTTTTATGTAATTTTGGCCGATTTGTATTGCTTTTGAAAAGGCAGACTTAGTCCACAGAGGATTTTGGTTTTTCTTATATAGAAAATCTTGCTACCGGCAACAATAAAGTACACGTACACAAAATCAAAAATAAAGTCAGAGCTATTTTTTATAAAATGAGCATTTTTCGAGAAAAGGGTATTTTCATAATTTTGGTAGCTTTACATTTTTGGTATTGAAGATCCATATAACGGTAACCGTAGAGCATACATGCTATGCCTATGACTTTGGTCTATGCTTTTTAGAGAAAAATGATATTTTTTCAAAAAGGGTATTTTCATTATTTTGGCGGGCCACACATTTCTAATATCAAAAGATCTGTGTAACCGGCAACCGTAGAGTATATGTACAGTGCCAAATGATGATGGCCTAGTTATTTATTTTAAAAAAGTTGTTTTAGGTTTTCAACTAGGTATAATACCAGCTTGTAACCGGCCAAAAATTTAGTTTTGGATTTGAAATGAACATCACAACAACTCAAATGAGCTAATATGCACTTTTATAATTTTTGACAATGCGCATTATGACAGCTTATGATGGGCCAAAATGCAGTTATATATGAGTATGCTAATGTAGTATGCCAATTAAAAGCCTAAGTAGGCCATCAGAAACTGAAAAGGAGTAGAATCAACAATACATGGCTTTCAAGGCTTAAATTGTAATTTTGTGTACTTGGAGTGATTTCAGCAGAGTTTCGGCTTAGTACAAATGCAATTCGGTTGTAGAAAACTGGGTAAAGTGATGGCTAAGCGGGAGCTTGTTTGGAGTCAAAAATCAGGCAGAGTGACGGCTAGGCAGGAGCATGTTTTGAGACAACAATCAGGAATAGCGATGACTAGGTGGGAGCCTGTTTGGAGCTAGGAGCTGAGTAGCGTAATAGTTATGTTGGAGTAGGGGTGTTCAAAAAACTCACCCACTCGCCCAACCCGACCTACCTGAACCGACTTGACACAAAACCGACCCAAACCGATCACCCTATAGGTCGAGTATAGTTCTAAAATTCTTCAACCCGATGTGGTCTGTTTGCGTGGCAGCTGACTCCTCAACCCGACTCGACCGACTTGTGAACACCTCTATACTGGTAGGATGGTAGGTGTAGGACTTCACCCTGGATAATAGTTTAGATACCCACTAAGCCACGCTAAATACAGTAGCATTGTAATGACTTCAGTTGGAACTAAAACTGAGTGGTTTGAATAACACCTTGCTATTGGCATTCCGATAGCATTTCAGCCTAACCAGAGGTCGTTTTCACCATTCCTATTAGGCAAAGTTTTGGCTAGTTGGAAGCACTATCTGACCTTAAAATCAAGCAGAGTTTTAACTAATCGGGAACAGTTTTTAAATCCTCGAGCCCAAAAATTAGATAAAGTTTTGGCTAGGCGGGAGCTCTATTAGAACTCATTGGTCGGGCAGAGCTTTGGCTAGGATCAGGTGGTTCTGGACCAGTCAGTCAGACAAGGGTCCGACTAGGCTGAGGCTGACCGGGCCAGATTTGGTGGCGTGAGGCAAGAGGGGCCCTCTTCTCTAGAGAGAGAGATATAGCTTTAGAGAAAAAGAAACAGAGAAGGCAAGTGGATTGGTGAGAAAATGGGAGGGGGGTGCCCCCTTTATATAGGCAATTTTCATAAGGCATTGCAATGCCTCAAAGCATGTGTTTCTTTGTTAAGGTACTACAAAGCCTAGCTTTTTACCACATCAGCAATGGGTGATGTCACCCTAGCGATGTCAACATGACATCAGCATATTGGCATAACAGTGCCTTAGGCTTGGCTTTTGTGCATCATGGCACTGTAGTGCCTAACGCTTAGATTTTATGCTTTACGGCACTACAATGCCAATGGCTTGGAAACTATGTGTAACAGCACTGTAGTGCCTCAAACCTAAGAATTTTTTCTTCATGACACTATAGTGCCATGAAGGGCCATTTTTGGCCTTCATGGCATTACAATGCCGTAAGGCCTCTCCCTAGTGTTTCGGCTTTCTCTGGTGGTCTCCGGCTCAAGGTTTATGTTCCCGATTGATGAACCAGGCTTCGTAAGATGATACCCAGGATCACTGGCCTCTGGTTTAGGTCATCAGAATTTGTCAAGGATCCGACTTATGAGCTTTAGAAGCTTTAGACTCTGGTCTAAGGTGATTGGAGATGACTGATCTTTATGATGATGTCATTAGAGTCTGACTGGGATGCAGCTTCCTGGACTCCGGCTTAAGGTAATCGAAGATGACTAGCCGTCGGTTTAAAATGTCATCAAAGTCGGTGTGATATCTCGAACCTCTATTTATTTATATTAATAAAAATTTCTAGTGTATGCAATGTTTAATGTTAATTATTTCTTCTTTTGGGTAAAAAATGACCAATGAGAGCTTATGTTGTAACTTAAGCCTATAGGGTGAGACACATGAAATTATTCCCATCTGTATCATCTTATATACACTTAAGTGTACACAACTCACACATTTTAACCGGTTGAGAGGGAAGACAAGGAGAAGAGGAGAAGAGAAAGAGGAGGAAGAAGCTTGAAGGAAGTGTTTGGAGACAAAAGAAGACTTAACCAAGCTTGAAAAAAGGTAAGGTTCCATTTTCTTCTACAATTGTATATGTGTATGTATCTATCTTTGTGGGTTGTGTTGTGAGGTTGTTGTGGGTGACTCTTTTAAGTCCCAAATTGGCTAAATATAAAGTATTGTAAACCCCATTGAAAGATTTGAGAGTTTGGGATTGAAATCCCTAACTTATGCAAGTTACGGCTTGGGTTCCGAAAACCCTAGATCCCTTCGATTCACTTGTTTAAAATGTTTCATTCTGAGTTATTGTGGTCTTATTGGGTCAATCTTTATTCCCTAGAAGCATTTGAGGAGTTTGGGAAATGTTTGATGAAGTTTGGTTTTGATTTGAGTGAGATTTGAGGATTTTCGAGTTTAAAATCTGGGTTTTTAGTTGTAGAGTCGACTCTTTTGCCTCAGGAGCTGACCATTTCGTCTAGAGAACTCCCAGTTTCATTCCTTCAGCCCAAGAGTCGACCTTTTTGTCCAGGGGACTCCCAGATTCATTTCTTCAGCTCAAGAGTCCCTTTTGCCTCATGAGTCGACCTTTTGTCCAGTCCCTAGATTCGCTTTCTCAACCCCGACACTGTTTAGTAAAATGGGCATAACTTTCTCTAGAAAACTTGGATTGATGCACCATTTGAAGCATTGGAAAGTATTCTCGTAGACCTTTGTTCTCATATAAAGTTTGTACTCAAGATTCTTATAGATTGAGAGATATTGAATTTTGACATTGACCCAAAATTCTGTTAATAACATTCTTCTTCCAAAATTTTAGTCCATTTTCTATATGACATAACTTCTTCATCCGAAATGTATTTGCGATCCATGACCTATCAAATTAAAGCCCTTTAAGCCTATTTTCAAATGGAATTAACCTAGAGTATGAACGCTTCCTTGAGAAGTGGTTGAGATGTAATGAAGAAGTTATAGTCCCGGCTTTCATGTTCAAACCTCAACCTTATGTTCTCGTTTGACGTTGTTGCTTTGCCTTGGAGTCTTGTATCAATATTTCCATACTTCTATATACATTGTGTGTAGGAGCACCTCATATACCACCCATTCTATCAGAGAGAAGTGAGTAACGATATGCCATGAGTAAAACTCTATTAATTTCCAAATGTTTTATTAAGCAATGCTTTCCACACATTTTCAATGCATCAATGCTATGTTTAATTACAAATGTCATATTTCAAATGCATCCAAGTTATATTTACGTTATGAATGAAAACCATGGACTATAATGTTTAAATGAAAGAGATGCTAAGTTTCTAATGTATGGTGCCAACTCAGGTCTTCTCATGGTAAGACCTTAATCTAGCCCGATAGTCCTACGATAGGGGACAGGAAATAAACTATTTATATTGGGAGACATCCCTGCCCTAAAGAGCCTTAGCGTGACCTACATGGTTACTATGGAGCCTAGCTCATATGTCGAGTTGTAGCACATCTATGTTTTGAACGGAGAACTATGATATGTTCACATGTTTTACGACAAGGTATGAAATGTTACATCAGGAATAATGTTATGTTGCATCTCTTCTTATGATAATATGTTTTAAAATATTGAAACATTTCAAATGATGTTTACGTTACCTATGAGTTCCAAGTCTACGGTTTAAACATTCAAAAGCTTATTTGCTTATGCATAAATGATTATCTATTCTTGTACGTTGGATATAATTGCTAGTCTACGATATTTTCTCGCTCATGTATCATTGCTATTCACTAAGCATTAGCTTACGTTTTCTTAAATGATTTTCAGGTAGCCAATCCGGGAGGCCCTAGAGCGAGGCCATACGTGGATTTTGAGCTATGGCCCATGGGCCTATGTTTTGTAATATGTTTAAGGGCTGGACTGAATGTTTTGTAATGATATAATGCTATAACTTCGGTGGACCTTGATTAGGTTCTTATGTATATTATGTTTTGGATTAGATACAACTCTATCATGTATGACACAGATTATATTTCAAGTTATAAAAGTTTCTGTTCCGCAAATTTTAAATGAGTATGCACAGGTGATCAACCAGTTTATGTAATGCGGCCTCGGGTAGCCTTGCTACTAGCCGGTCATGTACCCCACATCCGCATAGACTAGGTTATAGGGTGTGATAGTCAGATTAGATGCAGTCTTTTGGATTCTAGTTTAAGGTGTCATCGAAGTCTGACCAGATGTGGTCTTCTGGACTCTGGCTTAAGATGTGATGTAAGTCGGGGGTCAAAATTTGGGTGTCAACAGTTGCCCCTCTTTATATAATTTTGTTCATGAAAGATAGACAAAGATAAAGGTAGGACCCAATTTTGTACCTTTGTGATTGATTTATCCGTTCTTGGCGCATGAAGTTTGATCGTGGTGGTGAGACTGTGTTCATATTGATGTGGCTGTGATGGCCTCTTGAACGCGTTATGGGCAAACGCATTACCAGAAACATTATATTGATGACCAATTGATTGGAAGGCTCTGTTGAACACCTAAGTAAATGAGAAGAGTGACCTTCTTGGTCGACTCTAATGTTTTTTACGGTGGCAGTGGCTGGATGGCCACTGTGATTTAGAGGGTCTTATGTGCCTCAAAATACGTGCCAGGGTGTGCATAGGCTTTAGTGATTAACCCGGATTGCCTCGGGGTTTGCTCTAAACTTTGCCCCTAACTAGTGGGGGTGTTTTTGGCTCGCAGTGTTAGACAAAGTTGACTTTATGAAGAATTTTCCTGAGCTTTGGCATTGAAGTGCCGTAAAGCCTAGATTTTAGGCTCACAACACTATTGTGCCATTACAAAGGAAACCTAGGCCAACGATATTAGAGTGCCATTGTGCAAAATATTATGCCCAATGGCACCGTAATGCTGTGAGGAAGGCTGCGTGGCGATGCGTTTTGCTCACTCCATCATGAGCTTTCAACATATTTTCTAGTGTTTCGAGTCGTAAGACTTGTTAGGTATTGTGCTTTGACACTTGGGTGACGCTATGGGCATGACGATACTAATTTTTACCTGTCAATTCTCGAGTTTCGTGCATTCGTACGCAGATTGACTCACAGGTGAGTATTTTTGGAAATTTTGCATTTTCTTTAATCTTAGGCCATCAAAATTGAATTGTGTTCTAATTAAAATGTTCTAAATCATCACATCATGCTATGCCTAAACTTTCATTTCATTTGAGCTTCGTTTGACTGTGTTTTGAACCAAAACAGAAACATTCTCTTAATTATTCTGAACAAACTGATAGAAATGATACAGGCAACACGCCTATTTTTTTTGTTTCAAATTCCAAGCCAGTCGACCCGAGACCCCTATTTTGGACTATCTTTTGAATGTTGTTCGGGCCAGCTCTTAAAAAACACTCGATATTGAACCAGGATCTCCCATAGGCTATATCTAAGCATAATCTAGTCTCATTGAGCCTTCAATGTGCATTTGGGTATGCTTTTTATGCCTTTGAAGTGCTAGAATGTGTGTTTTGCATTCTTTCTATTTCTGCTTTGTTCTTGATTTTTGTTGTAATTTCGTATGTTGGTGCCTCCTTCTGTGCATGCCTAGGCTTTGTTAGAATTTTTATGAGTGCTGATTAGGTCCCTTTAGACTATCTTATGGACTTTAAAATGGCATAAGATGACATACTAGAATTTTGGCCTTCTGTGCCCATTTTTGCACTATTTTGACTAGAGACCCTAGGTTTTCAACCTGTGAGTGGGTGTAATGCTCTTTTAGAGTTGTGCTTTGAAGTTTGGGCATTTTCAATGCATTTTTGCCTTTTTTTTTTGCTTTTGTCAGTGCATTCTTTTGTGCTTTTTGTGTTATTTTTCTTGCATTTGATATTAAAATGCTAGTTTGGAGGCTTACTTGTTATCCTGATGTCAGGATGTCAGAGGTGGCCAGGTCTGGAGCTGTAGGAGGTAGTCTAGGCAGAGAAGGAGATGCTAGTGACAAAGATGGGTCTCGTAAGAGGCATAGGAGTGAGCCTCGAGGTAAGGCCGATACTGTATTAGTTTCAGGGAGTTATAGGGGCTGTGGCACTATAGTAGAGATTAGAGATAGGGTTCTTGAGGAGGCCGAGGTTAGTGATAATGATGATAATGAGCAGCTGGTGAGAGTGCATCCTGCAACATCTCGGAGGGAGCTTAGGGTTAGCACATCTTCTCAAGCTGGGCCTTCAAAGAGGGTTATTCAGGACACTGAGCTACTAAAGGACCTAGAGATCCATTTGTTGGCCCTTTTGAGGAAGGGCACTTTACCGATCAGTGAAAAGTGTCGGGGTGCTTGAAGTGATGCCAGAGTCCCGAGCTTTCCTAACCTGAGTCGGATTGGATATTTCATTATGATTCTTGGATGGAAGATTGACCCATATTACACTCGTGCATTGGTGGAGATGTACTTTGCGCAGACTCAGATGCTTCATTTGGTTTATGGAGAGCTAAGGCCAAAGCCAATTGACTGGCTTATGATCACGGGCCTAAGATTTTAGGGGCAGCCTATTCAGATTAGCAAGATAATCGAAGGGGATGCCCGGAGGATCTGCGGGCTCACTAGTAGGTTCATTCGTGCTAACAAGATATCTGCTAGAGGCCTGAGGGGAGTAATTGATCTCTACACCACAGAGTGTTCAGTCGCATAGTTTGCCATCAAATACAGGCAGCTCCTTTTATATGTGATCTGTTGTTGCTTCCTAGGCCATGATCAGTCACTCTATCCCTAAAGACAATGAGCATGGTTTTTAGGACCAACATAGAGCTATTAGAGACCAACTAGGGGAGCTTCACTTTTGCCACGTTCCTCCAGTCCATGTGTTTAAGGAGTAGCAGGTCATGGGGAAGCCATATAGAATTCTAGTAGTTTTTGACCCTATAGGCTTTTGAGTATATGAGCGTCAGGCGTCCTACCGCGAGTGACCTAAAGACTATTCAGAGGGGCATGAGATGGTATCTGACAGCTATGACTGTGAGGCCCTCCATTATAGATTTTGTTAAGCTGAGGGCTCACTTAGAGATGCTGAGACAGGAGTAATTGTGTGGCAGCCATTTGCGACCAATCTCAGGTATTCTGAGATACTACCGGAGTAACATCTTGTGAGATAGCCTCTGTTATTTGTTAGGATTCCCATGGATCCTCCAATAGAGATGCATGGAATGGAGAGGATGACGCCTGACACTGTGGTGCATCGAGGGGGTCTACCTACTGAGGACTTCTTATGGCCAGCTGGTGAGGACTATGCTACTTGGTTTGCTCTGGTGTCCATTAGGCGACTAACTGCCATGTACCAGATAGTGGGTGGCCGGGCAGTGAGTTTGATGGTTATCCAATTATGACTGAATCATTAGGGAGATGGGGATTCTGAGCTATTTTGGCTAAGGCTAAGGCTGAGATGGCATGATTGAGGGCTGAGTAGATAGTGCTAAAGGTTTCTTTGGATGAGTAGAGAGCTAGGTCTAATGAGACATGGGCTGTCAGAGACAACTTGCATGCTCAGGTAACCATGCTTGCTAAGCGATCAGCTGACACCGAGTCCGACCTAAAGCATGTTAGGACCACAGCCAAACAAGATGTGGAGGCCAAGGTTAGAGTTGGTGTGGATATCCTTCAAGCTAGAGTTGTTGAGTCAAAGCGCACACAACGAGAAAGTTCAATAGAGGCGACAACATTATGAGGTGAGCTGGTTACTCTTTGTTTTCTTCATGTTTATTTTGTTTTCCACTTTCCTTGCTAGGTTCCCTCCCAATTGTTTACATGAGATTTAAGGACGATCAACTGTGTCTAACCTGGGGCTTATGGTCAATATGTTCGATATACTTCGTACCTCAGTTGGCAGTCCAGGCAACGTGGAATTGGTTGGTAGAGGTAGGGGTGTCATTGGCCAATGTTCATTGAGAGGTGTCCCAACTACTGAGCTAAGACTACCCCTGTTGAAGCCAAGTCTAATGATGCCCATGCTAGGGCTGCTGAGAAGGAGGTCTGTGTTGGGGCTGATACTAAGGTTGCCCATGCTGGGGCTTTTGTAGATGGGGCTAGCAGTGGAGCTACAAGTTTGGAGGCTATTGGTGAGACTCTTGAGGATGCTTTTGCTAGTGCCGGCTCTAGAGAGGCTCGTGACTGAGCTTGCTGGATAGTTGTGGGGCGACTTTAGCTCTTTTTGTATTCTAGCCCATTCCCTTGTTCCCTGTTTTGAGAAAGAGATAGAAAGAGTGTGTTTTATACAAAACTAGTTCATTTATAACAATTTTATTTTTTTACATGCTTTATTTTTCTGGTTTTATCTTTAATGCTTTTTATAACATATCAAGAATGCACATTTTACATTGCTATCTGTTTTATGACATATCACACAATAATATATCACAATAGCTTAAGTTTGAGTACTCTCCTTTTACTTAGCTTGTTGGGTATGGATGGCAATCTGAGCTTTCTAAGATGGGTGTAGTTTTTTTGCAACTTCTGTCTATTTGTCAATGATGGGCCTCTAAGATCTTGAGAGGCATCAGTCAGGGATTAGTTTGACGATATGTGCCATGCCAATCTGCAAGAGTTCGAGACAGTGCTTGGTAGCTTGAGAGTTTTACTTGATGTTGAGTTGACTGCTGGCATTGTTAAGGTGGCCAGTTGCTTTTAGCATCTAGATCTAAGTCTATTCCGATTTGGATGGTGTGAAATGACACCTATGCCTGCTGAGTATTGCTGTATGCTGAGATTAAGTCATGACTATGTTGAGGTGCTTGATCTAAGATTGCTGACTATGGGTCGCAGTGCTTTGAGTAGATTTTTTGGACTAAAGAGGGGTGCTCTTGAGTCAACTGTTGACAATGCTTCTTTATTGATTAGTGCTAGATTTTGTCTTTGACTGGTTTGCTTCGAAGGATTGTTTCAAGGCTCGCTCTGTGGCACTTGATGGAGATTAGGATCAGTGGAGGTTTTGCCGCCCTTTGGTGCTTGGCTTCCTCATGATGGGGACCTATCTGTTTCCTCGAGTGACAGGATGATAAATGGTCGGTTACCTTTCTTTGTCTAGATACTTCAAGCTGGACACTCCATGGTACCGACGATTTTAGCTGAGACATACCAGGTATTGACCAGGTTACATTTTGGTTTGGGGGCCACTTTAGTGCTTGCGGAGAGTTGCTATTTCTTTGGCTTACTAGACATATGATCCATAAATGGTCACCACATCATGGCTGGTTCAGGAGAGATGTTACCAGGTAGATGGTTGATGCTAGCCCTAGTCTAGATATCCAATTATGGGAGGCTGCTTGGAGAGAGACTCTATCTTCATTGACTCCATGGAGAGTAGTCTAGCATTTGAGCTTTGCTACTACGAACCAGGATCAAGACTGAGGATTTGGCTTTCGTTCCTTTGATTGGGCTTGGAAGTGTTGTGCCATTCTTCAGGAGTAGAGTCATTCAACAGTTTGGGCAGTTTCAGGTTATCCCTAAGAGCAGTGATGATGCTGGTGAGTTCTATTTTGATTTTACCAAAGGGTTAGCAGCTGGATGCATCGGACATGCTTTGGATCAATGGGGACACAAAGTCTGTCTTGCCATCCCAGGGGTGTCACCAAGGTTGGTGCTTCTTGAGAGTACGAGATTTGGTTGGATGTTCAAATAGTAAGATTACAGCTTAGGTTGTTATGGCCAACTTTGTTGGCTGGGCAGAGCAATATGAAGGTTGTTGTCATAGCTCATGTCTGATGTATAGTTTAGTCATTTTTCTGGGAGGAGCATAGATAGTTTAATTTCTTATTCAGCAGTGCCACAAATAGTTTAGGCTCTTATTTAGAAGTTGCAATGACTTGTTGGATGAGTTGCAGTGTAAAACCCTATCTTGCTTAGCATCATGTTTAGCTTAATAGTATACTTGTGAGTGCATGATTTTCTTAATCAAGGAGCTTGTTTAGCATGTTTTAATGAAGCATGTCATATGGTTTGGGGGGGGGGGGGGGGGGGGGGGGGGGGGGGGGGGGGGGGGGGGGGGGGGGGGGTGGGGGGGTTATTCACTTTTAAGCATGATTACTTAATCCATGATTAATTAACTTAATTAATCTCTATGCTTAGTGTAAGCACCCCATTTTTGCCTGCTCGGCAAGCTCCGGCCCAACTAGGCTCATTTTCACACATCACACGCATATTTGGATTCTAACACAACTTCTAAACTCCAATTTAGTTCACCGGTTGCTTCTTGGGCCCGTAGGGCCCATTTGAAGCTAAATGACCATTTTGCCCCTAGGCATCCAAATGCCCTGGGAACCACACCGGCTCTGGGTATCAAACCGGTAACCTCCCGAGAATGCTTCCTATAGTATTCTCAACCTTTCTTTATCTTTCCGGATCATTCTGAGTCAGTTCCGACAAACCCAATGCAAAATGATCGTTTTTCCCTTAGTGGGCCGGTCACCTTTTCTGACCACACCGGCTCTAGGTATCAAACTGATAGCCTTTGGGAACATTCTAAATAATGTTTTCAAATCTCGAGTCTTTTTTCGGGACATTCCGGGTCCATCTCGGCAGCTTTCCGACCCGGTTGACCGTTTTGCCCCTAATGGCCCGGTCAACCCTTCTAACAAATCCTGTCATCATTTGTCAAGACCTTTGTCCCCGAGACATTATTCCAAGGGTTCCTGTCCCTTTTTGGCTCTCCGGGTCATTCCCGGCCCCTTCAATTCATCCCCGAACTTTTCAGAGTCACTCCTTGCGAAGCCAGGCTAAAAATTGCATGGTAATCACTAGTACAGGCGCCCAAATCTTCTAAAGATATGCTACTTGCCGACCTTAAACATTTCCTAAATGGCTGGCGCCACTACTAGTGGCGCCAAGCCAAAAAATGGCCTGGTGCTACTAGTGTAATTTTTGGCCTAGCGCCACTGCAACAAGCGCCAGTGCATTCCTTTGTCTATAAATACAGAGCCTCCTCCAGCATGAAAGAGGTCCGCAAACTCAATCTAAAAACCCTAATATTTGATGTACAGAGATTGTAGCCTCCCTAAACCCTAGCTTCTCTAGGTTTTCCAAACCCTAGCCACCATACAACAAACCCTAGCCTCCTATACACTCATATACACTCCTATACACTTATACTCTAGCCTCCAACCCTCCATCGAAGGCTTGGATTGCTGCAACTACAAGGTTTGAAGATCAAAGACAAGCCCTCGAAGACTGAAGTGAAGTGAAGACCGAAGAAAAGCAAGGTGCGCAAAGCCAAGCGAAATAAACAAGACATACGGTAGGTTTTCTCTTTAAGTTTTTGCACTTCCCCCTCTCTCTTCTCCCTCCTAACCCACTTAAGTTTTCTCTATTTTAATCCCCCATCTTCTTCCCCCCTTTCTTTGCATGCTTGAAACAAGGGGATTCCCGGTCCATGTGTAGGATTAGACTATTGGAGGGTCACCGTGTCAGGGGCTTTCTTTTAGTCTAACCGGAGACCACGTGGGTTCGGCCTACTTGATTATGTGGTGAAGCCTTAACCTTGTATATTCACAACCCCAATTTGCATTGTGCATGTCATTATCTTGCATTCTTCCAACAATCGTTTTCAAACTCGTTTTCAAAGCTTGCATTGTATCAAAATCTTCTTTTTCAAAACTTGTTTTCAAAATCACAATCCTAGGGTGATTCTAGCCTTTCCATAGCTAGGATTGCTTTAGGAAAGTGTTACATTTAAAGTGACCGATATGGTCTATATTTTCAACTCCTTCTTGTTTTCAAAACCACTTTCTTAAAGTGGTTCTAACCTTCTTATGGTTAGAATCACTTTAGGAAAGTGAGACATTTTCATAATTTCCCAAAAAACTCTCTTTTCAAAAGTCTCTCCTTCTAAAAACACTTCTTTTTCAACATACTTTCTAAAAACGCTTCCCAATCTCCTTTTTCAAATTCCTTTACAAAAACTCCCTCCAAAAATCTATTTTCAAAACTTCCTTTTCAATTCATTTCCGAAACACTCTCTTCAAAATTTCTTTCCTAAAAACACTCCCTAGGTTTCCTTCTTAGAAAATTGTCTCCAATCTCCTTTCCAAAATTGTTTTTCAAAAACTCTTTTCCAACAATCTCTTTCCAAAAACATCTTTCCTAAAAGCTCCTTTCCAAAAATGCTTTCCTCAAAGTTCACTCTCCAAAGACGTTCCTTACATTTCCTTCCTAAGCAACTTTTTCAAAATTCACTTTCTAGAAACTCCTCTTTAGGATTTTCTTCCAAAAATCCCTCTTTCCAAAAACTCTTTCCTTAGAGTCCAAGTCAAGCCTTCGAACCCACAATTAGGAAACCCTAATTTTCTTTCCAAAAACGTGATTCTCAACCTTGCCCCAAACCTAGGTTTCCAAAACCTCCCTTTCTACATCAAAATCATAAGTTTCCAAAAAACGGCTTCTCTACGCCAAAACTATAGTCTTCCAAATCTAGGGTTTCTAAAACATCCCTTTCCAAATCCTTGTCAAATCCAATCTTCCCTTTAGGAAATCAAATCCAATTTTCCCTTTAGGAAACCAAATCCAATCTTCCCATTTAGGAAACTAGATCCTATCCTCCGTTTTTGGAAACAAAAACAAAACATCTCTTTTTAGAAACAAAATCCAA
Source organism: Euryodendron excelsum (assembly GCA_033060915.1). NCBI lineage: Eukaryota > Viridiplantae > Streptophyta > Magnoliopsida > Ericales > Pentaphylacaceae > Euryodendron > Euryodendron excelsum. The sequence goes on from CM065389.1 coordinate 35,483,114, forward strand.
TCCTTTGTTTTAGGAAATAGGAATCTTAACCCTTCCTAGTCTAAATCTTTCCTAATGCAACTCCTTCCTAATCTTCTACTTTCCTAAATCCTAAGTTTCCAAAACTTGAACATAAAAATCTTTCCTATATTTTAAAACTCAATTTCCACATCTTTCCTAATTCAGCCCTTTCCTAATTCCATCCCTTTCCAAATCTTAACTTTCCAAATCTAAATCTTCAAATCTTTCTTAAGTTCAAATCTTTCCAAAACTCTAAACTTTCTTAAATTTAAATCTTTCTAAAATTCTGAACTTCCCTAAACTTCAAATCTTTCTAATCTAAAACTTTCTAAATTTGAAACTTTCTAAATTCTAAACTTTCCAACTTTCAAAACTTCCCTACTTCAAAACATTCCAAATTCAAAAATTTTTAATTTCAAAACTTTCTTAAAAAAAAATCTTTCCAATTTCAAAACTTTCTTAAAACGAAATGTTTCCTATTTCAAAACTTTCCTAATTCAAAAACTTTCCTAAAATGAAACTTTCCTAATTCGAAAACTTTCTTAATTCTAACCTTTCCTAATTCGAACCCTTCCTAAACCCAATCTTTCCTAATCTTCCAATTTCAACACTCGAGTCAAATCTTTCCTAAGTCTCAAGTCTTTCTTAAGTCTAGGTTTCCTAAAACCAAGCATTCCAAAATCAAATCTTTTCAAATCTTCCAATCAAAGTTCAATCTCTCAATCTTCCAATCATATCTTCTATTTTCTATCAGACTCTTGTCCGAACTACGATTGACCTGATTCCTCCAAAAGAATACGTAGGCAACCTTCATGAGTGCGGTCACAATATTTTTCAAGTTTCCAATTTCATAACTCTTTTCAAATCTCTTTTCAATTCCAATTTCAAATTTATCTTTTCAAATCTCTTTTAAATTAAATCAATTTCTTTTCAAATCTTTTTCCAAATCTATTTTCCAACTCTCTTTTCTTACACTTGCATATTTTGCATCATACTTTTTAAACATTCTTTTTCAAAGTGGATAGGATTGGACAGTTTGTTGGTTGAATACTCTCATGGGTGAATCTAGGGTAAATGGATATGTAGGTACCGCAAGGGCGGGGTAGAGTCATGGCTTAGTGCGTCTTCCCTACACGTAACCAATCTCCGAACCTAGATCACTATTTTCAAAGACCAAAAGGAGTTATTTTTCTAAAAAGGGCTTAATATTTTCTAAAGGTTGATAAATAACTTGTTTTCTTAAAAACCCTCTCTTGAGGAGATATTTTCAAAATCATTTTTAAAAAAAACCCTAAGTGTAGTCTTCGGATTATTCTTAGTTTTTAGGTGACCTAACTCACCTTAATCAAGTTAGGTGGTGACTCCAAATCTTTTCTAAAAGCCCTATATTTAAATCTATTTTCAATTCAAACCTAGTCGCACTCATTCTTCTAGGAGGGTGAGTTCTAATGAGAGAGTACAGTGTTTTTCCCGCTTGTGTGTGTATTCCTCGAGTGCAAAAAATCTGAGCGCTACACTTAGCTTAATGTTAATAATGATTAATTAGCTTAAACATGTCTAATTATGCTAATAAGGAGGATTAGTGGTGTGAGGTGACGCAAGGAGGTGCTAGGTGCGCTTATATGTGAAAGCAACCAAGGTGTGTGCATGAAATGTGTGCTTGTGAAAGCCATGTGAAGTGTGTGCTTCATTTGTAGCATTTGTGTCTGTGTGACATGTGGAGAGTTAGATACAAGTTATATCTATAGTTGGCTTCAAGTCAAGGGAAGAGAGAGGAGTGATGAGCTTTTGTAGTAACTTTTGTTTGGCAAAAAAGAAAGGGAGAGAAAAAGAGAGAAAAGGAAAGGGATAGAGGAAAAGAAGAGGAAGGGTTTGAAGGGGAAGTTTGCGTGCATCCTTTGTTTGTGGTGAGATACTTTAAGACAATTTTTGTTTCTTGTATTGAATTGATTGTTTGCAAGTGTTGGATGAATTGTAGCATATAGAGAGATCATTGCATGCTATGAAAGCGAGAGTTGGATTCAAGGATAAGTGGTTTCAAGTAGGTTTTCAAGTTGGAGACCTTAAATTCTTCATGTTATGGATGTTTAAGAGTTTGAGGTCTTGTTTAAGACTTTTGAACTTCATTCTAGGCTTTAGGAGGCTTAAAATTGTGTTGAAGTTGAAAAGGAGGCTTAAAACCATGTTTTGAAAAATTACATTTCAGACCAAGGGCATGGGGGCTCACTAATGCGCCTGGGGGGTGCCTAGTGGCATAGCCCTTTGCTGGAGGGTGCCAAAAGGGCGCCAAAGTACACCTGATGGCAAGGTGGGCTGGTCAGGGCGTGCCAGAAAGGCGCACTGGTGTGGGTCCCTTGGTTGATTCAAGCTGGTTTGACCTTTGCATGCATTTGGACTTCTTACATTGCATTGAGAAGGGTTTAACACTATTTAAAGAGTTTCTAATGTATCATTGATGTATTATCTTTTATGTTTATGAGTTATAAGATATAAACATGCCTTGACTCTCCGTTTATGATAGGGTGCATTCTCATTGAGCTTACCATGTCATTGTAGTATCATTTCTTGATGTTGGAGAGCTATAAGCTTTGCATATACATGATTTATTGTATATAACATTGTAATCTCACAAGTTTGATGTGATGGTGTGTGTATTAGGTTCAAAAGTGATTGAAAACACTCCAATTCCATTAAAGGAGTGATTCCTCTTGGTATAGTAACTTGAGGTGCGAATTTAAGATAGTCTTTTTCGTATTAAATTAGATGTCTTGTTGTGAATGTTGGCGTTAATTGTGGGAAGTTTAAGATAATCCTTCTCTTATTAAATGAATGCCTTGTTGTGAATATTATTGTTGATTGTTGGATTATGATTACGGTATGGGGATATAAGATATTCTTACTTATGTTGAATTGAATGTCTTATTATTTATATTAACGTTGAATGCTGGATTATAAGGTGGCATTGCGTACAACATACATTGTGTGTATATCTTACATTACACGGAGAAGGTTCGGTCACATGGGACCAACCTAAGGTTTAGTCACGTGAGACTAACCTAAAAGAATATCACATGGGATATTATTAGATAACAAGCCATCAATATATTAGGCCAATGTTATCAAGAGATGCACACATATATGGTGACATCAAACATTATATCACAAGAGGCATTGCATTACATGAGTCATTTCTTATTGATGACGATAAGTGTGTGATTATATCATTGTAAGGTGGATTATCTATTGTTGATTGACTCGGTGCTTATTTAGCATTAATGCTTTACGAGTTTGATTATCTGAGCACGTTAATATATAGCTCACGCGCACATGAGTTATTTTGCAGGGTAATTGCAGATGTCTAGTCCATTATTGATATTAATGTTAATGTTGAGTTGGAGAGCTTCGAGTAGCTCTTTAGTTGAGTTGTTGGTCCTGTACATTGTTGTACATTGTATTAAAATCTTCTTTGACTTTTATGGTTATGTAAATATTAACAATTTTGGATTGGTAGTCTTAATTATGAATGTATGGTGATTATGGGATGATTTTATATATAATGATGTTGTTTAATGCTTATAAAATTCTTATCTTTGGGATTGTTGTGAGCTATTGTTCGCAAGTTGATAACTTGTACAATCACACTTGCCCTAAGATGGTGTTAATGATGCCGGATTAGGAGCAAGCATGACATGCAGTTAGTTACCCCAAGTTGATTTGTCAAAGATCTAGCAATGTGCTGGATATTAGAAGACTGAGATGTTATGATCACTAAGCCACGTAATACACAGACGACACGCCTTACGGAGTCAGAGAGTATGCTATGATGATGATTGGCTGATGTGGTTTGTTGAAATAGACTTCCTGTGAATCAAGCTGCACTGAAGGTTTTGGGCTTTTGACCTGCCCCAGTTGGTTATGCTATGGATAACCGGATGCTTGACTTTGTCAAGCTACGACATCAGATTGTTGTGTTTGAGGACACTTAAGGATCCTAAGAAAGCTTAAGGAGATGCCCTTTAAACTTGTACCTATCTCAGTATTTTGTTAGCCAATATCAAGATGTAATAGACTAATCTTAATAAATGAATTATAACATTCATACTTATTGCTTTGCCATGCTAAGTTTAGAAATTTGTTACCAATATAGGTTTTGCACAAGTTGGCATCTCTTGACCAATTGTTGAGGTGTGAGAGGTTTTGGCCACTTTGTTGAGACTGTGTTATTGCTGCTGCTTGGATTGCTGATTGGGAGAGTTGACTCGTTTCTTTTTTTTTCTCTCTCATTTAAACCATTTTTGCTACCCGTGCCCTTATGGGTTTTCATGGATACTGGTTCTACCATTTTTGCACGTCAGCACCCGTTTTTTGGGTTTTCACCTCGTTAGTAGTTTTGTATCTTGCCATGACCCTACTCTTTTATCCATAGTGCCCCAGAGGGTTTTCACTATGTCCTTAGGCCATGCTTTTTCTTTTGATTTCTCTCATTGACGCCGATGAAGACAACTCTTTACTAAATGAGAATAGAAATGCTGAGTGCTTAGGTTTGGAGAAATGGTTAATAATGAAGGTTGTTGCTGATTGATATAGATGCTACTTTGAATGGAGACTATTAATGTTTCTTTTGATAGAGGAAATATTTAGCTTAAAGTTGAGTTGGGATAGAAGTTGTCTTGTCAGAACCCGTTCTGCTGGAGAGAGTATTTTCTAGTGTAATCATCTTCCTTTGAAGAGCAATGGTAGCAACGACCAATCTGAAAAGTCTATATTTTAGGCTGTAATGTAGGCCATAGGTTAGGGTTGTAAGAACTGAATGAATTTTTAAGGCTCAAAGTATATACTATGGCTCTTATTTATCCTATGGACATCCAGTTCATACGGACATGTCTTTAATAAACTTTTAGGTCTTTTAGGGTACACCAAGCTCACTTTTTTTTTTTTTACTTTTGAATTTTGATTTTGATTGATTTTTTTAGAGCCTTTGAATTTTTTTTTTTTTTTTTTTGACTCTTGATTTGAAATTTTTCTTTTTATTTTTTTTAGAGCTCTAATGTCCCTTTTACTATATTTAGGCTTGTCTGTAGGGGCTATTTGAAAGAAGATCATTGACTCAACGGGCTAGCAAGGGTTTATTTTCTATTTTTTGAAAGCATAGTAGAAACGATGGCCTTTCTTCCCTTCAATCATTGCTGTCATTGCTCTGTCAAAGTTTCTGATTACACATAGTAGTGGTTTACGTGTCTGAGTTGATTGGTGCTGGGAAGATTTCACCATCCATCTCTACTAGGACCAATGCCTCTCCTGTCATGACTTTGTGAACCAAGAACGGACCCTCGTAATTGGGGGCGAACTTGTCTTTGGTTCCCTGCTGGATTGGAAGTATCTTTTTAAGAACGAGATCTACTTCCCTAAATTGATGGGGCTTGACTTTCCTGTTGAAAGATCTGCCAATGCGTCTTTAATAGCACTGGGCATGGTAGATGGCTGTCATTTTTTTCATCCAAGAGGCAAAATTGTTCATACTGGTCTTTGATCCAGTCTGCTTCAATGAGTTGAGTTTCCATGAGGATTCGAAGGGAAGGGATTTCTACTTTGACTGGTAGAATTGCCTCGTTATCGTAGACTAATGAGAATGGTGTTGCCCTAGTTGAGACTTTGACTAAGGTTCTGTATGCCATCGAAGCAAAGGGTAGTTGCTCATGCCAATCCTTATGGTTGTTAACTATCTTGGGAATGACTTTTTGGATGTTTTTATTGGCTACTTTAACTGCTCTGCTCATTTGTGGTCAGTAGGCTACCGAGTTCTAATGGTTGATCTTGAAAGTTTGGCAAAGCTTTGTCATCATGTCTTTGTTGAGCTTGCTTGCATTATCTGTGATGATGAATTTAGGGAGACCGAATCTGCAAATGGTGTTGTAGTCAAATGTTGTGAGGACCTTTGGAAGTCTTTAGCGTCAAAAGATGCCAAGCTTTGGATATTCCTACAAGTTTTATTTTCTAAAAAAAGATTTTAACATCATAGAGAAAGCATTTCATGATCAAGAGTCTTTTATTTCATGTTAGTCTATTATTTACTAGATATTTTACAAGGTACTTTAATAGGCTAATATCAAAGGGTCCCTCTGTAGGCTTTACCAGTGCCTTTAGGGTCATGGAACATGAGAGGTGGTCCAGTTGATTAACTCCTTGTCTGATGTAGCTAGATAGATGGAGCCTTGAGGAAGGTGAGTTGATGCTGAAGGATCTTGATTTTCAGTTGAGGGTCAAGACCCGAATTGTGTTCTGTTGATATGCTATTTACTATAGTGGTTGGAATTAGAGCTTGTGCTGGCAAACCTTTTATTCTCATATTGTTGGGTTGCTCAATCAGAGTCCGGCACATCGTCTAGACTAGAATAGTCACGCCACAGGTATCAAGGGATACTGCGAGGTGTTCTCTTAAATTGGACTCTATATACTAGATGATCTGAATTTTCTTCATCATCAAAGTAGGAGTTGTAGAAGAGAAAAATGTAGGTCTGAATTGTCTAAAACAGTCCGAAAGGTATGCATTTAAGTTAAGCTAGGTGGATGTGTCTTGATAGAGCAGATATCTAGGTATGGTTGTTGGATTTATGGAGTTGGCTATTCTCATCTTGTAGGAATCCATTTGTACAAGAGCAGGCGTTTCTTCTTTTTAGGAGGATCGTACTTGCAAATTAAAGGGTAATGTGGGAGGAAGGAAAGATCTCCGAGTGGTCCTAATGCGATGCCATATCTGGAGATATAGATATTTTGAAAAGCAAGGAGGTTCTCCATATTTCTGGATGTTAGAACTCTATTCAAAATTTTGATCGGGAGGCAATAGGGAAGGTTTGTAGAGTCTAAGGTATAATCAGCTAAAATCACAGAAGAGTTCTCTTGAAAATTTGTCGATCCTTCTACAGGTGAATCCATTCTTGATTGTTTTTAGCAGCTTAATTTGGGACTATCAGATGGCAAGTGAATTTAAAGCTTGATCCATTTTTCTGTTTAGACACGATGATGGATTGTTAGATGTCAGACAAAAGGAAGTCCTGTCTCAGTTCTCCAGGTAGTTTCCGGTTCATTTCAATTTATCCTTTTCTCTCTCTTGGAGTGGGACAAAATTTTCAAAATTGGGACATTGCCTCAACAATTAAGCAAGAAATACATGCATGTCTCCTAAGGGGTTTTCTCTGCTAGAGAGAGTCTAATATGATATGTTTTGCAAAAAGTTGGACTTTTTGCCCCTGTCATTTGGATATACCTTATCTATTTCCTGTATCATATATTCATACATTGACAGAATGAGACGGTAATTTTGGTCACTCATTCATGAGGCAGAATTTTTCCTTATAGCAATCCTCATGATTCAATGTACCAAAATTACAAATACATAGGGGAAAAGGGGAACATCTCCTTTGGGAAATTATGAACCTATTCTAGGTCTTCTATGTTCGTCTAGAAATTTGGGCGCCATTTCAACTAATTACTTGTTCTGGGTGGCACGATAGCCTAGATTTGCTGACTCTTGATCTGTTTTTGGCAATGCAACTTCTTGCAAAGAGAGAATATGGGTTCTCTTAAACATACATTCTATATATATTCTATGCAATATCCTTAAGGTATAGACCCTTGGATGTCTAGGTAGGTTGTACCTATAAGAGAGGTTAAGTGTACCCCGTTTACTAAGGTTTTCTTCTATACATGGCCTAAGTCTCTTGGAACTCGTGCTAAGTCATGGTTTTGATGATAAATGCAAACATGATTCTTTGTACATGATGACAGTTTTGATATTTGACAGATATGAAAATAGGGCGACTGCCTTCCAACACATTTTTGAAATTTGCATTGTGTCTTAATAATGTAAGGTTTCAAGGCTTTATCTTAAGGGTGCTATATGCAGTATGAGGATTCAAAGGTTTACTAATGCTTTCTAAAAAATTCTGGTTCCCAGATCTTCAAACCTAGGTCCCCTCCCTGGGGGTGGCCATTATAGGTTGGTGATCCGAGCGGGATGTCATTCGACGTCGAGGCTTATTAGGCACCCCTATCTAGCTACATGGTAGAAATGGTTAAATGTAAATGTTATGTTGTATACTTTGTGCTCTGCGCATGTGTATGCATTTTTGTTTTTTTGAAAATGGGAAGGGAGTCTGACTGCCATGCCACATCCATAATGCATGCACGCAACTTGTACATCCATCCTGGCATACATCCTGCCATACATCCTGTTATACATCCTACCATACATTTGTGGTAGTAAGTAAAGGCAGAAAGTAAATGCTTAAAGTAAAGACAGATATTTAAATTATAGAAATTTAATATGCAAGTATTTAAACTTTCCATGCAAAATCATAGCAAAATTAGTCATGAAATATGACAGCATGTAATGGAAACTATAATATAACGATAGTTAATCAATGGAGATACTGATGATGCTAAATTTGATGGACTCTTGGAAAGGGGTGCTAAAGGGAGTTTTCTATGACTTGAATCCTCTTATAGGGGTCCCCAACAAAGTCATCAACTGTCACAACCGGATTTTGGACTATCTGAATATCTTGTGAATGAGATGGGGCCCAAAATTGGGCTTTTCTTGCGACTTGGAGATTCAATTAACTCCAAATCGTACATGGGTCTTTGTCCCGGCTTGCACTATTTATTTGATTTGAAAAGGGCCATCAATTTGGAAAAGCTTCGGAGTCTCCACCTGACAATTAAGGAATGTCAGGACACCAAAAAGTGTGTTTTCGCAAACATGAGTTTAGAAGCTAAAAATGTACTTTTAATGCAGAAAACAAGATATGCAGGTTTGGAAATATTCCAATTGGTTTGAAAGGGCATTTATGCCAATTTTGAAAGGCCCTTGATGGTTTGACTCTATGTTTATCTGTGCAATCAGGTTTAGTCTTCGAGATCCTATTACGTGTTGAAAAGCGTATGTGTTTTAAGTATAAACACCCAACCCCGCCTAAAATTGGCATCACTCTCTAATGCAGTGAAAGATACATAGGACCGTTAACCAAACCCTAGTCGTTGATTCCGAAGAATGCTGGTTCGGATTTCTTCCCTAAAACCTATAGATTCAAGTGACCACCAGGCAAAGAGGCATCAAACGTTCGTTGATTGGGGTAAATAGTGTAAACTCGCACATAAACTATATTAATCTCCAAAACTACTGAAAATTTCACAAACAAAAGTATAAATATCATGTACGAAACCCTAAGGCCCGAGACAAACTAGGTTAAAAGAAAAACTTACGAAAACCCAAAAAAAATAAGCCGGAAACACTAAACGGGCCAAAAGTCATATTTAGAAGCATTTTTTTCACGTTCGCCTCATCGCTAGCTTTCCAAAAACATTTTGTAATAAGAAAACGGAGTTACAGAGCAAAAGTTATGGCCGATTAAAGTTTACCGACCACCGGTAACTGGTCCACGCGCTGCACGGGCATAACGACGCCCCCGGGTCTCCAAGTAGTCTTCTGCTATGCTATCCGCATCACTCTCACTCTAGAAACCTCTTTTCTAGTGTCTATCAAATTCATCATCATTGTGCTTGTATGTATGCATCATATCAATTGTGTGCAGTTGAGAATGATTTTGCTTATATATTATACTGTGTGCGGGTGTGCATGTGTAGTGAATCCACAAATGCTGGCAACATGACTGCTATGCTGCTTATAGATGCGATATGAACGCAATGCTGTTGGTTTGGAAAATGGCATATGCCCAACTTTTGAAAGACTTGCCTCTCCTCTGGAAAAGCTTTTGAAAAGATATTCCAATTAAGGAATAAAATGTTAATGTTTATGATGAGTTTTGACTGAGCCTGGAAACAGGATTCGAACAAACTATGTATCCTAATTGTGTAGGAATTAGGCCAAACATAGTTTGGACTAACTTTGATTGGCATGGATATTTGAACCCATTATGCTTGACATGTTTTCCAGTCCTTCAAGCAAATGGCTATAGATGGTTTCTCACTCCTTAGGGAAATGTTGATGGATGGTTTTCCGCTCTTTGAGGAAAAGGTGACCGAGCTTCAGAAGAGAACTCATACTGCCTATATATCCTATTGTATAGGAATCAGGTCAAACATAGTTCAACTTGTTTTGGTGGCCCAGAGTTTATGAAGAGAACTACAACTTAGAATGACCGGTTCTCCACATGTTGGGAGAAGGGTGACTGAGCCCTTGCTTGGGCTTCCTATGTATCTTCATAGCGTGAGAATTAGGTTGGGCATAGTTCAAACTTGACTTGAAATGGGAAGAGGCTGATGCCACAGAGCTTCCCAGCTTTAACAAAAGGTTTATAAGAAAATTATGATATCAAATGCATGATTATGTTGAATGTTATGAACTAGATTTTTGAAAAGGAAATTTTTTTTTTATTTTATGCAATTTTGGCAAGTTTGTACCACTTTGGAAAAGGCTAACTTAGTCCCCAAAGAAGTCTTGTATTTTTTATACGGAAGATCTGGCTAGCAGCAGCCATATAGCGTATGTACACAAACTCAAAGCTGAAGCCGTGGCCATTTTTTAGAAAATGAGCGTGTTTTGAGAAAAGAGCATTTTTTTTTTATCATTTTGGCAGTTTTAGCATTTTTGGTATGAAAAATCCATATAACAGCAACCATAGAGCATAGGTGGTATGTCTATAACTTTTTTTTATGCTTTTTAGAGAAAAATGATATTTTTCCAAGAAAGGTATTTTCATTATTTTGGCAAGCCAAGTATTTCTGAGGATCTATGTAACTGAAAACTATAAAGCATACGTATAGTGGCTCATGATGATGGTCTGATCATTTGTTTTGAAAAAGGTGTTTTTTGTTTTTCAACCGGGTATAATACTGGCTTGTAAATAGCCAAAAATGCAGTTTTGAGTTTTAAAATGACCATTACGACTACTCAAATGAGTCAATATGTATTTTTATGATTTTTTAAAACTAGCATTGTTATGGCTCATGATGGGTCAAAATGCAGCTATAAATAAGTATGCTGATGCAATATGCTGGTTAAAAGCCTAAGTAGGCCACCAAAAACTAAGAAGGGTTAGAATCAGCAATGCATGTCTTCTATGGCTTAAATTGTAATTTTATGTACCCATTGTGATTTCGACGGAGTTTCGGCTTAGTACGGATGCAGTTCGGTTGTAAAATTACAGCTATGCTGGAAGGATGGTAGGTGCTAGAATTCACCCCAGGTAACATTTTAGATACCCATTAAGTCATGCTAAACACCATAGCATTGTAATGTCTTTAGTTGAAACCTAAACCGACCGGTATGAATTATACCTTGCTGGTGGCATTCCAGCAGCATTTTGGCCTAGCTAGAGGTCGTTTTCACCATTCCTGTTGGGCAAAGTTTCAACTAGTTGAAAGCACTATCTAACTTAAAAAAATCAAACAAAGTTTCGGCTAGGCGGGAGCGGTATCGGGACCTGTTGGTCTGGCAGAGCTTCAGCTAGGATCGGGTGGTTTTGAACCGGTCAATCGGATAAGGGTTCGGCTAGGATAAGGCTGTCCGGGCCAGATTTGGCAGCGTGAGACCAAAGGGGCCTATCTTCTCTGGAGAAAGAGAGAGAAAGCATTAGAGAGACAGAAAAGGCAAGTGAATTAGTAAGAAATTGGGAGGGGGTACCCCCTTTTCTTCTTTGAGGCATTGCAATGTCTGAAAGCAAAATTTTCTTCTTTGAGGCATTGCAATGCCTCAAATCATGTGTTTCTTCATTAAGGCACTGCAATGCCTAGCTTTTTGGAGGGGGAAGTGTGGCTCCATCAGAATTTTGCCACGTCAACAATGGGTGATGTCACCCTAGTGACGTCAAAATGACATCAGCATATTGGCACAACAGTGCCTAAGGCCTGGCTTTTATGCATCATGGCACCGCAGTGCCTAATGCCTGGATTTTATGCTTTACAGCACTACAGTACCAATGTCTTGGAAACTATGTGTAAAGGCACTACTATGCCGTGTAGGGCCATTTTTTGCCTTCACAGCATTGCACTACCATGAAGCCTCTCCCCTTGTGTTTAGTTTTCTTTGGTGTTTTCCGACTCAGGGTTTGTGTTCCCGATTGATGAACTGGGCTTCGAAGGATGATAGCAGGGATCACTGGCCTCCGATTTAGGTCATCATAACTTGTCAAGGCTCCATCTTATAAGCTTCGAAAGTTTAGGATTCCAGCCTAAGGTGATTAGAGATGATTGATCACTGAGATTATTTCATCAGAGTCCAATCGGGATGTAGCTGCCTAGACTCCTGCTTAAGGTGATCGGAGATGACTGGACTCCGGTTTAAGGTGTCATCGAAGTCTGACCGGATGCGGTTTTCTGGACTCCAGTTTAAGGTGTCAACGGAGTATGACCGAATGAGATTTTCTGTAATCGGGTTTAAGGTGTCATCAGAGTCCGACCAGATGCAGTCTTTGGGACTCTAGTTTAAGGTGTCATTGAAGTCCGACCAGTAATGGTCTTCTAGACTCTGGTTTAAGGTGTCATCGGTGTCTGACTAGATGTGGTCTTCTCCACTTTGATTTAAGGTGTTATAGAAGTCTGACCGAATGCAATCTTCTAGACTTCAGTTTAAGGTGTCATCGGAGTTCAACTGAATTCAGTCTTCTGGACTCTGGTTTAAGATGTGATGTGGGCCGAGGGTCAAAATTTGGGTGTCAACAACTCTAACTTGATATGACTAAAGATGTCTAATCTCTAAAGCTAGGGTCATCAAGGTCCGATCAAGATGTAGTCACCTGCACTCCACCTCGATATAATAAGAGATGTCTAATCTCCAGAGCTAGCGTCATCAAAGTCCGATTGGGATGTAATCGCCTGAACTCTGGCTTGATGTGACAGGAGATGTCTGATCTCTGGAGCTAAGGTCATCAGAGTACAATAGGGATGCAGTTGCTTGGGCTCCAGCCTTATGTGACTGAAGATGTTTGATCTTCAAGAATAAGATCATCAGAGTCCGACTGTGATGCGCTCGCTTGAACTCCAACTTGAAGTTTGATATGTGTGTCGAGCATCAAAATTTGGGTGTCAACAAACACATGACATAAGAGAGAAATCAATTCTCTAAAATATCTCTATTATTTAATCATTAAAAGTTGTATAAGGTAAAACTCTTAGGCTAGATTTGGTAGAGAGAATGGGCTAGATTGAGAATAGGAATAATCATTCTCAATCCCTTTTTTGTTTGTCTAGATGGAATGGAATGATCATTGTCATTCTATCGTTTAGTAAAACCAAATGATTTTTGCTAGATTGTAATAGAATTTTAGTATATAATATGTAAATTAGATATTACATGATATATAGAACATTGTAAGTATATATGTTATTTACTATATATTACTGGGTGTTTGGTAACCCTATGATGATGGTTGGAGGTGGCCGATGGGCGGTGGTAGTGGTTGGTAGTGGTGATAGTCCTAATTGGTAGTGGTGGCGATGGGGACAGTGGCGGCACTTAGTAAGGGTGGCGGTGGTCGTTGGTGGTGGTGGTCGTGGCAGCAGCAATGATGGGTGGTGTGTCACATCCCCAAAATTTGGGGTGATTTATAATAAAAAAAAATTTGGAATAAACAAAACCAAATTTTAATTGTTTTTCTGAATAATAAAGTTTTTTAAGTTAGTATATAGTCTATAAGTATATCATAGCATCTACACTCCTCTCAAAAGTAATAATACAACTGAGTCTCGAACACGTTGAACATGATACATAACAAAATCTCGATGTTCTTTTAAATTTACAATAGAAAAAATTTAGCTAATATCAAGTAAGTCCAAAACTGTCTTCATGTTTCAACCTAAACCTGTAATGTTTAGCAGGGTGTGAGCTTATGCCCAATAATATGAACATTCAACATACAATAAAAAAAATGTATATAAGCAGCATATAGGTATGCAAACAATAATATGCCAATAATGTGATGTGTATGCAATGCATATTGTCGCGCTCTAATTTTAGCCGCGATACTCTCTTTGTTAGAACTCACACTTATAAAAGGACAAGTGTGACGGGGGATTGATCTTGAAAATTGATTTGAATAAGGGCTTTTTGAAAAAATTTAGAATCGCCACCTAACATAATTAAAATTGTGCTAGGTCACCTAACAATTAAGTGTAATTCAAAGACTAAACTTTGGTTTTTTAAAAATATTTTGAAAATGCCTTCTAGGGAAGATTTTTGAAAAAAAGGTTTTTAGCAATCTTTTGAAACTTTTGAAAGCCCTTTGGAAATATGACTCCATGTTGGTCTTGAAAGTAGAAATCTATAGTCCTGGAGTTGGTCACATGTAGGAAAAATTTCCTAAGATCATCACCCTACCCTGTCCTTTCAGTACTTATATGTCAATTCCCCCTTAATTCACTCACCAATCTCTAGTTATTTGATATCCACTATATCCACTTCTGTAATTTTTAAAATGGGAGTTTAGTCATCACTTTGTGGATGAATGATGCATGATACATGCTCTTGGAAAGACTTTTGAAAGAAGATGAAGTTTTTGAAGTTTGATTTTGAAAAGAAATTTTGATTGGATTGGAAGCTTTGAAAGGAAGTTTGACTTGATTGAAGGTTATGACCACAACTACTTAGGTTGTCTACGTATCTAATTTGGTGAGAATCAAGTCGTTCATAGTTCGTGCAAAAGCACGATTGAAAAGTAGACTCAAGGGAGTCTTAGAAAGTTTTGAAATTTGAACTCAAGATAGTTTTGACTTGAAAGTGAATCCAAGAGAGTTTTGGAATGTTTTTTAAATAACTTGAGAGTTTGGGATATTTTTGAAATAACTCAAGAGAGTTTGGAAAGTATTTTTTGAAATCAACTTAAGAAGTTTTTAAATGTTTTGAAAACTTGATTAGAAATGTTTGAAAATGGAATTTGGATTTGGAAGAAAACAAGAACTCTTGAAGACTTGCCTTGAAAAGTTTTGAAAATCATTTTCTATGCCTTATAAAAGGTTTGATTGAATGTTTCATTACCTTTAACATATTAATTATTGATCAAACTAAACTCCCTTGGGGTTATGTTTTTTGAAAAATGCTTTTTAGAAAAAGGGCTAGAAACTTCCTTTTATATTTTGAATAACTTTAGGCTCCACTGGGAATCGGGATTGGCCTTCACATTTTCCTTTTCCTTTGCCTTTTTCACCAAAAATCTAGGTTCCAAACAAAGCCTTGGGGTTTTGGAACCCTATCACTTTTCTTTGAAAACCTTAATCATAGAAAGACTAAGATTATCTCAAGAATGTGACCCTTGAAAATCCTTTTTGAAAGAGATTTTGAAAACCTTTACACTCCATTTTCCAGATTTTTTGTGGGAAAAGCAAAGGAAAACGAAAACAAAAAGGTGAAGGAAAATATGAAAAAAAAAATACTCTTTATTTTTGTTCTCTTTTCCCTCACATTTTTCTTTTCTCACCTAAAATTTGGTTTCCAAAATGAAGCATTAGGGTTTGGAACCCTAATATGAACTATGAAGGTTTCATTTGATTTGTCATCTTCCTTTGGAAACCCTAACCATAGGATAGTTAGGATCATCCTTACGAATGTGATTTTTAGAAAACATTTTGGAAATTAGATTTTGAAATGTCAAGTATCTGGCTACTTTTGGTTAAGACAAGTTCAAGAAAACTTTTGAAAATAATTTGGGAGGTTGTAGTGGTTTTAAGGAAGGTTTCATCAAGATTATCATAGAGTAATCAAGAGAGTAAGATTTTGAAAATAAGTTTTGAAAATGATTTTTGAATTGAAGAATGATTTGAAAAGGGGTTTGAAATTGGAGACTTGAGGTTAACTAACTTTGGTTGGATTGACTAACTTGGGTTAAATTGTCTTAAGGATAACTTGAATAAGGTTAGTTGACCTAGGATTAGGATGACCTTGGGTTAGGTTAACCTAAGGTTAGGATGACCTTGGATTAACTAACTTGGGTTAGGATTATTTAGCGTTAACTAACTAGAGTTAGGTTGACCTAGGGTTAGGATGACCTTGGGTTAGGTTAACCTTGGGTTAGGAAAGGTAGTTTTGAACTAGGGTTTTGGACCTAGTGGTTTTGAAAGATGGTTTTGCACTAGGGTTTAACCTAGTGGTTTTGAAAAGTGTGGAAAATGACATTTTATGCATGAAACTTTGAAAGTGGGTTTTTTAAAACTATGATTTTATGTGAAAACTTTATGATTTTATGTGAAAAAATGTTAAAGAAAACTTTGAAAAGTATCATTCCATGTGAAACTCTTTTAGAAACCAACTCAATGGAGTTGTGGCTTTTGAAAACCATTTTATTAAAAACACTCAAGTGAGCATGTGATTCATATAGTTGATTTTTGGAAACCACTTAATAGATGGTTACCTTGGAACCATTCCAATCACAAACTCAAGAGAATAGAACTTATGAAAATCACTCAAGAGAGGGCTATTTTGAAAACCATTTTATACAAAACTCAAGAGAGCAAAGTTTTAGAAAATCACTCAAGAGATGGTTATTTTGAAAATCATTTTATGCATTGCAACCACTCAAGTGAGCCTATGATTCATATGGTTGATTTTTGGAAACCTCTCAAGGGAGGGTTGCCTTGGAACCATTCCAATTACAAACTTAAGAGAGAAGCAATTTGAAAACCACTCAAGAGAGGGTTGTTTTGAAAATCACTTAAACACTAGAAAACCACTCAAGTGACAGTATGATTCATATGGTTGATTCTTGGAAATCTCTCAAGGGAGGGTTGTCTTGGAACCATTCCAATCACAAACTCAAGAGAGCAACAATTTTAAAACTATTCTAGATAGGATTGTTTTGAAAACCACTTGAACACTAGAAAATCACGCAAGTGATAATATGATTCATGTGGTTGATTTTTTAAAACCACTCAAGAAAGAGTTGCCTTGGAATCATTCCAATCACAAACTCAAGAGAGCAAAAACTTGAAAAATCTCTTTAAAGATGGTTGTTTTGAAAGCCATTTTATGCCAAACTCAAGAGAGTGAAATGAAACAATGCAATTTTAGATGGTTTTGAAAGATTTCTAAGGCATTGGAATCATGAATTTTAAGAAACTCCAATTTGAAGAGCTTTAGAAAGACATTTTGAAAAACAAGTTGACATGAACTTTGAAAAGCATTTAAGGGTAATAACCATGGTGGTTTGAAAGGAGGTTTTAAACACAAAAATAAAGCTACTTCAAGCATAACATGGCATTATACCAAGTAGAATGCAAAGGGCATGAATATTCAAGGTTAAGCTTCACCATATTGCAAGGTGCTCTAAGGCCATACCATCTACAACTAGGCCCACGAGAGGTCCCCGGATGCCGTGGTTCTCATAGGCTTTTGTCTAGGCATGGCCTTGAAACTCTCTTATTTCAAGCATGTAAGAGTTGGAGGTAGAAGATGTGGATTAAAATGGAGAATAGTTTAAGTGAGCTAGGAGAGAGAACAGAGAGTGGGGGTATACACAAGCTTAAATAGAGCATACCTTTAGTCTTGTAGTCTTCAATCCACCATTGTTGGAAGCTTAAACTTCAAATAGCTTGGACTTCTTCTTTGGAACTTAGGAGACTAAAAGCTTTTTAGAATTTTGGATTTTCTGGAGTGAATTGGGCAGAGTTTTGCAATATTTTTGTCTCCAAAATACACAGGGGGTAGCTTGGTATTTATAGGCATTCTAATTTGGGGTTGGCACATGTCTTACATGCACCTATGAAAAATTTGTCCAGGTGCATGTAAGACATATGCCTGGCCTCGACCATTAAAAGGTGCCACGTGGTACCCTTGTACTTTTCAAACTTGGACTGCAAGACAAGTTTTGTCTCGATCTGATCAAAAACTAGGTGCATGTAGCTTACGCTCCCTCCTTGTGAACTTTTATGCCCGCTTTACCTCATATTCATGCATTCGGGAAAGATCAGAGGAAATCGGACACGGCGGCGGCAATGTTCCCCTGCAGTTTTCTTGAACTTAGTGCCTTCGAGGGGCCTTGGATGTTTTTGGATGATAGAGATAACAACTCAAGAATTGAGCTTAAAGATAAGCTTTTGGGAGCATCTGTGACACACATGGTTGATGTCCTAAAATAACTATTTTTGGTCCATGCAATCACGGCTTTCCGGAATTGATCATCTTGATTGAACTGGACTAATGGAAAAGCTTCCAAAAAGGCTTCGAGGAATTTCCTAATTTATTCATTTCACAAGCTATTTGATGGCACATTTTAATTAGGGAATTGGGTTTTGGCATGTGAAATCGAAGGTGTACTTTTATTTTTTTTCAAGTGTCAAAAAGTACTCTTCTTTGAGTCATTCAATCATGACCTTCATGTGATATTATTGACAATTGGACCACACCAATGGAAAGCGTATCACTCAAGCTTCTTGAAATTTTCTAACTTTCACATTTCATCAATCGTTTGATGGTGCGTTTTAGTTTAGGAAGCGAAGGAAAAGTCACTTTTGGAGGAGCATCTGTGACACGCTCCTTGAAGCTTTTATTGATTAAAGTGTGTTTTGAGTCAAGGGACTCATCCAGAAATGGTCATTTTGACCAAAACTTGCCAGAATGAGGCCAGAATAAACTTTATTCTAACGCAAAGGCATTTTTTTACTACCTAGAGGTAGTTTGGGGTGGTCTTACCACTTCAAGGAACTTGTACTTCCCAGGGGAGCTTGTTAGGGGGCCTAAAGGCAAAATGGTTATTTTGACCAAAATGGAACTGGGACCAATTTGAATGGTATATTAAGCATACCGGACTATGTAGAGATGGTACCAAGGGTGGACTTACCATCTCAAGGGATTGGTACTTTCTCAAAAGATGTGCCAGGGTGCCTAGGGACAGAATGGTTATTTTGACTGGGGATCCCTGAAATGGGACAGGAATTAGTTTGAATGCCATATGAACATGTCGGACTATCTAAAGATAATGCTGAGGGTAGTCTTACCGTGTTAAGGAAAGGGTACTTTCTCAAAAGACGTGTTGGGCTACCTAGGGCAGAATGGTCTTTTTTACTATGTCAGGCTAGTAGGCGCAGGTGTTGACCTAGGTTTACGGGTGTTTTCGTCACTCCAACGGTTGTGACAAGTTGGTTTCCAAAGACATACGTTTTTTGCTAAACGTGTCATGGCCAAGAGGCGTAGTCAGTCTTTTGACACAAGTTACTTGCAATGTGACTGCATTAACCTATTTGTGAGTACTTTCGCCACTCTGACACTTTGATTATTTGTGAGGACTTCCGCCACTTTGGTGGTTTTAGCGTTGGTTTCGAAGATTGCCCAATCTCGGGAAGTTACTTAATGCCAAGGGGCATAAAGGACATTCTATATCAGAGAGCTAGCAAACGCCAAAAGTGAACCGTTAGAGGTTTGTGAGTGTTAGAGGTTCGTGAGAGTTACCATCACTCTGACGGTGTTAGCAATGGGTTTTGGAGACTGCCTAATTTGGAAAAACTGCCTGAAATGCACAGGGACATTTTGGTTATTTTGGCTCTAAAACGGCCATATGAGCTTTAGAGGTGTGTCTTCGCTCTTCGAAGATTGATTTTTTTTTTTTTTTTTGAAAGCCGTCTGAGGGTTGATAGTGTTGTGATGTTTTACTGGAAGATCGATTGGACCAAACATTGCCGAGCAGAAAAAAATGAAGTGCTTACACATATAACCAGGTTAATCTTATTTCAATCTACAGTTGTCTTCTTATTAATTTGCTTGATTTCATTACCACATATTCGTTTCAATAATATCATTTCTTATTATCTAGTATGTCTTATCAAAATTTCATATCTCTTTATCATCATTATATCTTAGTTTGGGTAACACAATAGTTTTAGGAGGTTTCATCCTTTTCACCCGAGGGAGAAACAATCCATGCTTGCTTACATCCACATACTTGTTATTATCTCATAATTTTAGTTATATCTTAAATCACATTAATTAGATTCTATCTTTTCCAAATGCCACACTTTCTTATAATTCTCATCCAATCCCTGAATGTATATACCAATTACCTCATAGTGTTCTATGCAATTCAATGCAATGCATACCTCAATAATCACATATGAAAATATCAACATCTTTTGCACCCCACCTTTATCTCTTATAATAAATACAATGCACCACAATTATAATAATCGAATCAAGAATATCCAATAATATAATATATCACATGGCCCCAAAATCAAGTTTTATGTACAACTTAGAGATTCTACCGCTCCTAGTACGCACAAGGGGTCCTGATCCTTGTATGCGCAATTTGGTTGATTGAAATGGGTCATTACTTTAGAAAAGTTACAAAGTGGTCACTAGACATTGAAGGTGTGCCAAGTCACCAAAAAAGTATTTTCACAAACAATAATTTTGGGCTAAAATCATGGTTTTAATGCAAAAAATATGATATGTTGGTTTCGTAATACTTTAATTGCTTGAAAATGCATTTATACCAACTTTGAAAGGCTTTTGATGGTTTGACTCTATGTTGATTTTTGTAATCAGGTTTAGATCCAAGGATGCTATTATGTGTTAAGAAGTAACTTTTTTCTCTAGGTGTCTGTCAAATAAATCATCACCGTTTGTGTGTATGTATACACGGTGTTAGTTGTGTGTAGTTAAAAATGACTTTTTTTTGCTTGCTTATGGTGTGTGCATGCGCAGGGAATGCATTGACGTGGGTACCATAACTTGGCATGTTGCTGGTGGATTTAATGTTTATGCAATATTATTGGTTAAGACCATTCCAACGAACTAATCTACTGGCATTCGGTCAGCCTTAAATGACCGAATGACCAAGCATAACAAGCATACCGATCATCGGCCCAATGGTAGGATATGATCTACTCCACAACAATCCAAAAGATCTTTGATCTTAACCTTGATATTTTCCATTTGCCTTAATCAAATAAGGTAAGCCTTAAAATGACACCCACAAATCCTTTATGATTGATTCACCCCCAGGAGATTATAAAATGAGTTGCATCCTTTAATGAAAAGTACACACAAAAGAACCCTACTACCTAATCAACTAAATATTCATGCCTCTATCCTATTTGCTAACTCAGGCATCGAAGCCTCTTTGGCTAGCACTCCACCGGTGCTAAAAATAACTTAGTGTCCTTAATTGTTACAAGTCCATCGCTAGTTGGGATATATAAATTTGCTAAACCATCAATATTCGTAGGTCTTGGTTAGAATAATAAAGAGGAGAGAGAAGAGAGGAGTTTCTGCAGGAATTGGGAGCATGTGTAGAAATTCTTTTGACAAGCGAGAAATTGAAAGAAAAGAGGTAGAAAAGGAAAGAAAAGAAGAGAAGGAAAAGGAAATTGAGGGGAGAAACTTGTTATATCTTGTTTTAGGTAATAAATGAAATTTTATGTCTATGATCTTTTTATTTATGTGTTAGAAATCTTTTTAAATCAACCACATGTTAAGAATTTATGTATTTGAATCATCTATTGGAATATCATACTCATATGAGACCTTAAAGCTTGTATAAAATTTTGTTATTGGTGGAGAAATTATTCAATGTTCCTAGAGCGCCATTTGGCTCTGCTCCTCTACTCACATGGGGTGGGTCCCCCACCAAACAACTGGGGTATTTGACCCTACTAATAGGGGGACCTCACCACTATATGAGTGGTGGAGTAAGGATAACGTGGTGCTCCGAGAGCACTAAATAATTTTTCTTATTGGTACATTTATTTGCATAATGTTTATTTTAGGAGTGGGAAATGGACAAGTTTGGATTGGGAGGATATGGAATGCAAGTTAGAATAGGTTAGCCCAAATTCACCCAACTAATTAGCGAGTCAAAATTGGGCGACTGTTGTTGGATAGTTGGACAAATTAACCCCAATCCAACCCATTTATCATACATGATATATTGTTTTCCATTTTTCAAGACTTTCCTTTTTCTAATGTCAAACACCATGGACTTTTGAATTAAATCAGCCAAATCCATTAGTCTGAGGAGGTCACCATATAATGATCCGACCCAAAACCCAGTCCCATCCACTTTTAGTAACAGACATGGCTTGTTTATTTATCTATTTTCCCTTTTTTTTACTTTTCCCCCAACCCTTTTTATAGCTACCCAACCCAAATAGTTAGCCTAATTACCGCTTACCTGACCTAACCTGTTTCTTTTATCTCTCTCACACACACACCCTGGGGCTTGGTTTTCCACCTTTGTTGACTTCCTCCCCAACCCCTAGTAATGATCCAACCCGATAACACGGCCCAGCCCGTTTTATTTGACTCGACCTTCTTGACAAACCCTCTTTTAAAACTATCATTTAAGTTATATTATTTAGATCAATTTATATGGTTAAAGGTTTCAAAACAAGCAAGGGGTAAGTTTTGAACCCAAATCATCCTTATTTAGAGTAAAAGTTTTAACAACAAAGATACGTATACAATGTCATGAATTATACTTTTAAGAATAATGGGTCATTGAATATTTTGAGCAGACCTTAATTTTTATTATAAAATTTTATTGAACTTGTGGGCCAAATAAGCCAGAAAGCCCAGATAATAAAAATGCCAGGCATGGTCTAAAGAGAATAGGCCCAAAAGGGGGAATTGAGCCTAAGGAAACAGCTTCAATGGGTGAGAGTCCTAAGCCATCCTAGACTAGGACACTTAAAGATATGTCTAAATCCATCTTAATCTGACCCAAAAGTGATTGAATCCTAGAAGTAGAATGAATACCATTCCTAGAGGGAGTGGGCCTCTGAAGCCTATAAATAAACCAAGCCACTAAAAAGCAAGGTATGTTCAATTAAGCTAGTGCATAGTGCTTTTGTTTGATTCATTGAGATTAAGCTTGCCTAAATCATCGGAGTGCCTCTGACACAAAGAAGGTTAACTCATTCTCTTTATTCATGTTCTTGTAGATTGTTTGGAGCTTGTCAAGTTGGTTCGCGAAGCAAATCAAGTCTTTTCAAACATCTCACCTACAATTGGCGCCGTCTGTGGGAAGGCCAAGCAAAGAAGATGAATGCAAGAAACCTTAAAGGAGTAGATCCTACCAGCCTTGAGATTTTTGACAACCACGATGTTCAAAGTTGTCCCTCTTTTGAGGGGGAAATCCCGTCAGAATACCAGGGCATGTCAGCGTACTACCGAGGTTGGAGGGACCAGCATCTACGATCAGAGGTCCATTATCCAGCTTTTAATCTCTCAAACACCGAGGAAGACAATCAGTAAAGGGGACCCCAAACTATAGGCAGGATCTCTCTCTGCTGAAGTAACAGTTAGATGAACCCTTCACGTTCTAGTGATCCCCCTCGAAGGCACTTGAGCCCCAAGGTCCTGGAGGAGGAATTAAGGGAACACGACCAGAAGATCGTCGACCTTAAGGCATAGCTAAGAGCCATAAAGGAGGATGTCACTATTAGATAGCCCCGTAGTCATGCCTCCAGTACTAGCCACCACAAGAGGGCACACGGGGATGGAGAACCTCTACAAAGAGATTGGACTAATCCAAACGCACGTCGGGAGGACCTAAATCAATGGCTTAATGACCAGTTGGAAATGAGAGTTGCACACTCTAAAGGAAGAACCGCCTGAGATGTGGCAAGAAAGGCTTTGGAGCATATTACATCATCTTTGTTCATAGCGGAGTTGGAGAGGCATCGACCTCCCAGGAAGTTCACGCCCTCGAGATTTACTCCTTATGATGGGAAGTCTAATCCCATAAGTCATATTCGACACTATAAGTAGATGATGGCTCTATGGAGTGGAGATGAGTCTTTGATGTGCCAACTTTTTCCATATATCTTAGACGAATCAACCCTTCGCTGGTTTGACAAACTACCCTCGAGATCTGTGGGGAGCTAGAAGCAGCTGACCAAGCTGTTTACCGCACGGTTTATTGCTAACAACAAGCAACCAAAGGAGGTGGATTACCTCTTAGCCTTATAGAAAAATGAAGATGAAAGACTACAGCAATACACCAGGCGCTACTGGGAGGCTTACAATGAGATTGAGGACTGCAGCGAGTAACTCATTGTCACACAGTTTAAAATTAACTTGCCCAAGGAGCATCGCTTGAGACAGTCATTAACGAAACAACCAGCGAACGGTATCCCTGAATTGATGGAGAGGATAGAGCAGTACTCCAGAGTATAGGAAGACCTTATAATGCCGAACCAAGAGAAGAATGGCAATAAAATGGAAAAAAAGGAGCTAAGGAAGGTAAAGAGGCCTTGGAGAGACGAACCCAATGGCAAGGGCAAGAAGAATTTGGAGGGCACAAACACGGTGTTGAAGGACCCGATCTACCAGATATTGCCTCAGATTAGAGATAAGTCTTACTTCAAAAAGCCCCCAAATTTCTTCTCACGGTGTTTAGGGGATCCTATCACCAAGGACCTTAAAAAGTTCTTCTTATACCATAGGAAAAGGGGCCACATGACAGAGAACTGCAAACACTTCAACAATCATCTAGAGGACTTGGTGAAGATGGGGCACCTCAGCCAATTCATAGATCATGGTAAAACAAAATAAAAGGAGCAGGCTAAACCAAGGGATGCACCGCAAAGAGAAGCTTTGGCAAAGCAATTGAGAGTGATAGCAGTACTGCATGGCTCCATCGATGCGATGGAAGTCGACCCAAACAAGCACCGTGTAGAGATTTAGAAGGTTGCACACTTGATGGAGGTAATGCAGGTGCAGCCCCTAATAAAGAGGCCAAAGGTCGGTAATGAAAGCGGGGCCATAACCTTCACTAATGATGACTTGGTGGGGGTCCAAATGCCTACAATGAGCACTAGTTGTCACTCTATGATTGGGGGACTACGATGTCAAGAGGATTCTGATTGATTAGGAGAGTTCGTATGATGTAATGTACTACAACTTGTTCAAGAAGCTAAGACTCAAAGATGTTAATCTGTAACCATCCCTCAACCCTTTGATTAGTTTCAGCTCAGACCCAATTTGGTCATTAGAAAAGGTGACCTTACTGATGATCGATGGAAATATTACGTTACAGACCAAATTCTTGGTTATTAATATACCCTTACCTTACAACACAATAATAGG
Source organism: Euryodendron excelsum (assembly GCA_033060915.1). NCBI lineage: Eukaryota > Viridiplantae > Streptophyta > Magnoliopsida > Ericales > Pentaphylacaceae > Euryodendron > Euryodendron excelsum. Next base: position 35,508,141 of record CM065389.1, read on the forward strand.
TCGTACATAGTTGCACATGATGAAGGTCATATCTTCCACCTATCACCAGCTAATATGTTTCCCAAGCAGTGAGGGCATACAAGAGATCAGAAGAGACCAAGTTGCCACTAAGCAATACTTTCTAACACCCTACGCTTTAAAGATAAGGGCAAGTGGGTCCAGATGATGGAGCTACATGAAGACACCCCCACTCTAGATGATGTCGGGGATCTCCCTAATAAGAAAGTTGTTGAGGATCTGAAGAAAATTGAGATCGATAGACTGGACAAGGAAAAGTACTTCATGATTGGTACATCTTTGCCAGCCACAGAAGATAGGGCCTTAGTCAAATTGCTAACAGAGAACTTGGAGGTCTTTGCATGGACTCCATATGAGATGCCAGGAATTGATCTTGATATTGCCTACCATAGGCTCAACGTGGATCCATAGTGCCAACCTATGGTACAGAAGGGCAGGCAAGTAGCAACGCAACATGTTGATGCTATAATTAAAGAGGTGAAAAGGCTTTTTGAGGTGGGGGCAATACAAGAAGTCTACTATCCATGATAGCTGTCCAACACAGTGGTTGTGAATATGAAGAATGGTAAGTGGAGGATCTGCGTGGACTTCACAGATCTAAACAAAGCATGTCCTAAGGACCCTTTTTTGTTATTGAAGATTGATCAGTTGGTGGATGCAACTACTAAACATGAAAGGATAAGCTTCCTAGATGCGTATCGAGGTTACCACCAGATCCCAATGCACAAGGATTATCAAGAAAAGACATCCTTCATCACACCAAGAGGAATCTTCTGTTACAAAGTGATGCCTTTCAGACTCAAGAACGCATGTGCAACCTACCAGAGGCTAGTAACGAAGATGTTCAAGCACTACATGGGCAGCATTGTGGAGGTTTACATTGATGATATGTGAGTGAAGAGCAAGGTCGACAAAGATCACCTTGGAAATTTAAAGGGAGTTTTTGATACCCTAAATAAGTACAAGATGAGGCTAAATGCCTCGAAGTGTGTGTTCAGGGTTGGGTCAGGAAAATTTTTGGGATTTTTGGTCACTCACCATGAAATTGAGACTAACCTTGACTAGATTACTACCATCCAAAATATTCAGGCCCCAAAGAACATCAAAGAGGTCCAGATGCTGACAGAAATGGCAGTCGCACTCAACCGCTTCATAAGCCAATCTTTGGACAAATGCCGATCATTCTTCCAACTATTGAAAAAGCAGGACTGTTTTAGCTGGGGACCAGACTGCAATACAACACTAACCGACTTGAAAGCCTATCTAACCCAGCCTCCACTCCTATCAACCCCAGTTAAAGATGAGGAGCTCCACCTATATTTAGTCGTTTTTCAGTATGTAGTTAGCATCGTACTATTACGATAACAAGATGGGCAATAAAAGCAAGTCTATTAAGTGAGCAAAACCCTCCTAGGAGCATAGATGAGATACGTACCCTTGGAGAATCTAGCTCTAGCCCTAGTGACAGCGTCACAAAAGCTGGTACATTACTTCAAAGCACACACAATCAAGGTTCTAACTGACCATCAGCTAAAACTGCTATTTTAAAGGGCAGATTTCTCAGGGAGAGTAGCCAAGTGGACAGTAGAGCTTGGCAAATTCGACATCAAATACCAGCCCTAGTCAGCAGTTAAGGGTCAGGTACTTGCTGACTTAATTGCACAATTTTCATGTGAATTATTGTAGGAAACAGGACAAGTAGCAATCGCCGAACTTCAACCTAATGATTCACAGTTGGAACCCTGGGAGTTTAATGACCATTGGAGGCTCTTTGTTGATGGAGCATCCAACGACAAGGGGGCAGGGTCCGGTATAGTCCTCATCACTCCTAATGGGATGGCCTTAGAACAAGCCATCAAGTTAGAATTCACCACCTCCAACAATAAGTCAGAATACAAGGCTCTACTAGTCGGGCTTCACCAAGTTGTAGAACTCAGAATTACTGAGCTAGTAATCTACTCAGACTCACAACTGGTGGTGAATTAGATAATTGGAGAATACGCTACTAAGAAAGATAAAATGGCCTAGTACTTGGTAAAAGCTTAGAAGTTGCTCAAAAAGTTTAAGGGGACCAAGCTTTATTATATCGGGCGCGATAGTAATGCTCATGCTGATGCACTAGCAGCGCTTGTGGCAGCTCTGAAATTGGGATCGAAAAAAATAATTCATGTTAAGACCCTGGCTACCCCAAGCACTTATCTTGAAAAAGAATTCATGCTGGTTATCGAAACCTTAGGCCTGTCCTGGACGAGCTGCCTGAAGATAAAAATAAGGCTAGAAAGATAAAGTATAAGGCCTTGAAATACTGGTTTTCTCCTGACCGAGAGCTTTATAAAAGATCTTTCAAAGGCCCCTATCTCCACTGCGTCCATCCAGAGAAGACACATGGAATACTCTATGAGGTTCACGAAGGGATCTATGGGAGTCATGTCAGCGAAAGATCAATTGCCTATCAAGCTATCTCACAAGGGTACTGGTGGCCCTCCATGTAGGAGGACGCAGCCCAGTATGTGCTAAAATGCAAAATATGCCAAAAGTTTTCACCATTGATCCATCAGCCTATAGAGGACCTTAATACGATCACTAGCCCTTGGCCGTTTGGGCAATGGGGACTAGACACAGTTGACTGGTTACCTCGAGCTCTAGGAAACAAGAGATTTCCCATAGTTGCAATAGACTACTTCACTAAATGGATAGAGACAGAGCCATTGGCCACAATACATGAAGTATATGCAAAAAGCTTCGCTTAAAGAAGCATCATTACAAGGTTTGGCATACCAAGGGCACTAATCTCGAACAACAACACTTAGTTTGATGGAAACATGTTCAAAGGATTCTATTCTAAGCTAGGGATTAGAAACTATTATTCAACGCCAGCCTGCCAATTGTGTAATGGATAGGCAGAGATCTCTAACAAAAAAGTGTTGAACGGGATAAAGAAGAGGCTAGGAAGGTATAGGGAAAGTGGGTTGAGGAGCTCCCCAATGTCCATTGGTCCTATAGAACTACACCGAGGAGATCAACTCGAGAAACCCTTTACTCAATGCCATATGGGGTTGAGGCGGTGATACCCTTGGAAGTAGGACTACCAACAATCAGGTCAACTACTTTTGATATGGGCTTCAACGAACAGACACTAGCAAAGGAACTTAACCTCATCGAAGAGAAGAGAGAAGGCACTGTGCTTAAGCTCACTGCCTATAATCAACAACTTAGCCGATCTTATAACAAGTGAGTGTAGCAAAGAACTTTTATGCCCGAAGACCTTATACTAAGAAACGTACTGGAGGCAACCAAAAACACAGTTGATGGAACGTTCGGTCCCAACTAGGAAGGCCCATACAGAGTTGCATCCCAAGTCTACATGGGGGCATACTGGCTTGAAATCATAAAAGAAGGACGCCAACTACCCCGACCTTGGAATGCACAAAACTTAAAGAAATTGTACTAGTGATGGCCTAGCTTGAAGATTAATATTCTTATAATGAGGATGTAGAAGATTGTAGAATATGAGTCTTATTGACTACTATTTATAGAAATAAAGATTCAGTTTCTCATATATATGTTGTGCAAACAAACTTATAAAAAATCAAGTAAAAACCTTGGTCCTGCCTAAGTTAGGTAGGTTGGCCAATGAAGGCCAAACTTATAAAAAATCAAGTGAAGACCTTGGTCCTGCCTAAGTTAGGTAGGTTGGCCAATGAAGGCCAAACTTATAAAAAATCAAGTGAAGACCTTGGTCCTGCCTAAGTTAGGTAGGTTAGCCAATGAAGGCCAAACTTATAAAAAACCAAGTGAAGAACTTGGTCCTGTCTAAGTTAGGCAGGTCAGTCATTGAAGGCCAAACTTATAAACAAAAAAAAAAAAACCAAGTGAAGACCTTAGACCTGCCTAAGTTGGGCAGGTCAGCCCAAGAATGGCCAAAAACAAAAAACCAAGTGAAGGTCTTTGATCCTGCCCAAGTCAAGCAGGTCGGCCCAAGAATGGCCAACTTAACAAAAAACCAAGTGAAGATCCTTGGTCTTGCCTAAGTCGAGCTGGTCGACCACCAAGTGAAGATCCTTGGTCTTACCCAAGTCCTGCTGGTCAGCCCAAGAATAGCCAACTTAATAAAAACTAAGTGGTTAAAAAACTTAGTCCTGCCTAAGCGTGGCAGGTCAACCCAAAAATAGCCAAACTTAATGAAAACTAAGTATTTAAAACTTAGTGAAAACTAAGTATTTAAGCGTTCTTCTCTTCGAAATTTGCCAGCTCCAAATTCCACTTGTTGAGATTAGCAAGAGTCATGGCCAGGGCCCTTTCATTCTTCTTTAACTTGGCTGTCGCCTTAGAAGAAGCTGTCTTCGCCTCATGCCGCTCAAGCTTTAGTGCATCGTGCTCCTTCTTTAGTGCTTCATGCTGAGGGTAAGCATCCCATTTTTAACCGCTCAGCAGTCTACACTTCGTCCAGACTTGTACTCAAGTCAATATGGACATATTCCAATCGAAACCAGCTCTCTAAATCCAAATCCTGTCTGTCCATCGCTTTGCGGACCCACCAGGCCCAAATAGAGATAAAATGACCAAAATGCCCTTAGGGGCATTGTCCTTTCCAATTCCAATTCCAATCCCTCTCTCGAGACAGTTGATTCCTCGAGACGGTAAATCTATTCCAAATTAGGCACGTCTTTTCAAAGACGATAAGACCCCTTTCCAATTCCAATCCCTCTCTCGAGACAGTTGATTCCTCTAGACGGTAAATCTATTCCAAATTATGCACGTCTTTCCGAAGATGGTAAGTCCCCTTTCCAATTCTAAATCAGGCACGTCTTTCTAAAAACAATAAGACCCCTTTCCAATTCCAATCCCTCTCTCGAGACAGTTGATTCCTCGAGACGATAAATCTACTCCAATCAGGTGCGTCTTTCCGAAGACGATAAGACCCCTTTCCAATTCCAATTCCTCTCTCGAGACAGTTTATTCCTCGAGACGGTCCGACACATTTTTCAAAAAAAATCTCTTCGGAACATTAAGTCCCTTTAAACCTGTCTACCGGGACGAGACCCTAAGTCCCCTAGATGCTAGAATGGTCAACCTTTGGCACCTGCTAGCCCGCCAATGCAAAAATGTCCGTTTAGGCACACTTTTCAAGAAAGTTGATTCTCAGGCACTAAGTCCCTTTAGCAGCTTCTCGAGATCAGGCAGTCTCAAGAATAATCGCGAACCGTCAGAGTAGCGAAAATACTCGCAAACATCACAACTGTTAGAGTAGCGAAAATACTTGTAAACAGGTCGATATAGGGAATTGCCAAAAAACCCCTATATCACGCGACCGCCATCAGAGTGGCAGAAACACTCAAAACCCATGTCAACACCAGTGCCTACTAGCCCACTTCGGTGAAAAATGACCAAACTGCCCCTTGGGCCTTTTCCGACACGTTTCTGGAAAACACACCTGAGTCCTCAGAATGATGAGTCCAACCGTCTAAGATTGTCTTAAAAGCAGTCCGGTATGATTAGGTGTCTTCTAGTAAGTTTTGAGCCAATTCTGAGACTTTTCGGTCAAGATGATCATTTTGCCCTTAGGCATCCGAACGCTCCGGGAATCACACCAGCTCTGGGTATCAAACTGGTAATCTCCTGAGATTGCTTCTTATAGTATTCTCAACCTTCATTTACCTTTCCGGATCATTCCGAGTCAGTTTCGGCAAACCTGGTACAAAATGATCGTTTTGCCCCTAGTGGGCCGGTCTCCTTTTTCGACCATACCGGCTCTGGCTATCAAACTGGTAATCTCCTGAGTTTGCTTCTTATAGTATTCTCAACGTTCTTTTACCTTCCCGAATCATTCCGAGTCCGTTTCGGTAAACCCGATGTAAAATGACCATTTTACCCCTGGTGGGCCGGTCGCTTTTTCCAACCACACCGGCTCTGGGTATCAAACCGGTAGCCTCTTGGGAACATTTTAAATAATGTTTCCAAGTCTCAAGTCTTTTTCCAGTCCATTCCGGGTTCGTCCTAGCTTCCCGATTCAATTGACCGTTTTACCCCTAAAGGCTCGGTCAACCCTTCTGACACATCTTATCCTCATTTTTCAAGTCAAATACCTCCGGGACACCATTCTGAGTGTTCATACTCTTTTCTAGCCTTCTAGGTCATTCCCATCCTCTTCAAATCATTCCCGAACTTTTCAGAGTCACTCCAAGTGAAGCCAGGCTAAAAATTGCATGGTAGTCACTAGTACAGGGGCCCAAATCTAGTCAAAGATACGTTGCTTGCCGACCTTAACAGTTTCCTAATTGGATGGCGCCACTTTTAGTGGCGGCAGAAGCATTTTTAGCCTGGTGCCACTGCAACAGGCGCCAGGTCTATCCTATCTCTATAAATACAGAGCCTCTTCCAGCATGAAAGAAGTCCGCAAACTCAGTCTAAAAATCCTATATTTCGATATACAGAGCTCGAACACTCCCTAAACCCTAGCTTTTTTAGGTTTTCCAAACCCTAGCCACCATACACTAAACCCTACACTCTTATACACTCATACACACCCCTATACACTTATACACTAGCCTCCAACCCTCCATTGAAGACTTAGATTGCTACAACTACGAAGATTTGAAGACCGAAGACGAGCCCTCGAAGATCAAGACTGAAGTGAAGCGAAGACCAAAGAAGCAAGGCGCCCAAAGCCAAGCAAAATAAAGGAGACACAAGGTAGGCTTCTTATTTAAATTTTCGCACTTTTTCCTCTCTCTTCTCTCTCCTAACCCACTTGGGTTTTCTCTATTTTAATCCCCCATCTCTTTCCCCCCCCCTTTCTTTGCATGCTTGAAACAAGGGGACTCTCGGTCCATGTGTAGGATTAGACTATTGGAGGTTCACCGTGTCGGAGGCTTTCTTTTAGTCTAACCGGAGACCACGTGGGTTCGGCCCCCTTGATTATGTGGTGAAGCCTTAACCTTGTATGTTCACGACCCCAAATTTGCATTGTGCATATCATGATTCTTGCATTCTTCCAAAAGTCATTTTCAAAGTTATTTTCAAAACTTGCATTAAACTTGTTTTCAAAATTGCATCAAAATCTCCTTTTTCAAAACTTGCTTTCAAAATCACAATCCTAGGGTGATTCTAGCCTTTTCATGGCTAGGATTGCTTTAGGAAAGTGTTATATTTAAATTGACCAATATGGTCCATATTTTCAAATCTTGTTATTTTCGAAACCACTTTCTTAAAGTGGTTCTAACCTTCTTATGGTTAGAATCGCTTTAGGAAAGTGAGATGTTTTTATACTGTCTAAAAAACTCCCTTTTCAAAAAGTCCCTCTTTCTAAAACCCTCCTTTTCAACATGCTTTTCTAAAACTCTTCTTTCCAAAGTTGTTTTTCAAAAACTCCCTCTAAAAATCTATTTTTCAAAACTCCCTTTTTAAACTCCTTTCCAAAATACTCTCCTCAAAATTCACTTTCCTAAAAATTCTTGCCAACAATCTCCTTCTAAAAATCTTTTCAAAAACTTTCTCTCCAAAATCTTCCTCCTAGAAACTCCTCTCTAGGGTTTCCTTCTAAAAACTCGTTTCCAAAAACACACTTTCCAAAAATCCCTTTTCTTGATGCCCAAGTCAAGCTTTAGAGCTAACAATTAGGACACCCTAATTTTCTTTCCAAAAACATGGTTTTCAAACTTGCCTTAAAACCTAGGTTTCTAAAACTCCCTGTTTTCTACATCAAAATTACATATTTCCAAAACCTATTTTCTACGTCAAAACTATACACTTCCAAATCTAGGGTTTCTACAAACTTCCTTTTCTAAATCCTTGTCAAATCTTACCTTCCCTTTAGGAAACCAAGTTCAATCTTCCAATTTAGGAAACTAGATCCAATCCTCCATTTTTAGAAACAAAATCAAACCTTCTCTTTTAGAAACAAAATCCAATCCCTTGTTTTAAGAAATAGGAATCTTAACCCATCCTAGCCCAAATCTTTTCTAACTAAACTCCTTCCTAATCTCCTACTTTCCTAAATCTTAACTTTCCAAAACTTGAACATAAAAATCTTTCCTAAATTTTAAAACTCAACTTCTACATCTTTCCTAATTCAACCCTTTCCTAATTCTATCTTTTTCCAAAACTTAACTCTCCAAATCTAGGTTTTCCAATCTTTCCTAAATTCAAACATTTCCTAATTTCAAGATTTTCTAAAACTCAAACTTCCAAACTTTTTAAATTCTAAACCTTCCTAAAGCTTCAAATCTTTCCAAATCTAAACTCAAAGCTTTCCTATTTTCAAAACTTCCCTATTTCAAAACATTTCAAATTCAAACTTTCCTAAAATTCTAAGCTTTCCAAATTCAAAACTTTCTTAAGTTGAAACTTTCCAAATTCTGAACCTTTATTAAACTAAACTTTTCCTAATTCAAAACATTTCTAAATTCAACACTTTCCTATTTTAAAACCTTTCTTAAAATGAAACTTTCCAATTTCAAAACTTTCCTAAGTTGAAATTTTTCTAAATTGACATCTTTCCTAAATTGAAATCTTTCCTAATTCCAAAACTTTCTTAAAACGAAACCTTTCCTAATTTCAAAACTTTTCCTAATTTCAAAATTTTTCGAATTCAAAAACTTTCCTAAAATGAAAACTTTCCTAATTCAAATACTATCCTAATTTGAAAATTTTCCTAAAACGAAACTTTCAAAAAATGACACTTTCCTATTTTGAAACTTTCTTAATTCGAACCCTTCCTAAATCCAATCTTTCTTTGATCTTTCAAGTCCAATCTTCGCGTCAAAATCTTTTCTCAAAACCCTTCCAAGTCAAAGCTTTCTTAAGTCTCAAATCTTTCCTAAAGCCTATCTTTCCTAAGTCTAGGTTTTCCAAAACTCTATCTTTCTAAATCAAAGTCCAATCCTTTCAATTCCAAATTTCAAATTCCAATTTCCTATTCTAAGTTCAAATCAAATCTTTTTTTCAATCAAAATCTTTTTCTTCCAATCCAACCTTCTATTTTCAATCGGACTCTTGTCTGAACTACGACTGACCTGATTCCTCTAAAAGGATACATAGGCAACCCTCATGGGTGCGGTCACAACATTTTTCAAGTTTCTATTTCCACAAAATCTATCCAAATCTCCAATCTATTTTCAAACTTTCAATTTCAAATTTCTATTTCCAAATCTCTAATTTTTCAAACTTTCCAATTTCAAATCTATCCTTTCAAATCTTTTCTAAAATCAAATCAATTTCTTTTCAAAATCTATTTTGAAATCAAACCTTCCTCTTGCATTTGCATATCATGTATCATGTTTTTTTTTTAAACATTGTTTTCTAAAGTTGATAGGATTAAACAATAGTTAGTTGGAGACTCTCGTAGGTGAGTCTAGGGTAGATTGACATGTAGGTACCGAAAGGGCGGGGTAGGGTGATGGCTTAGTGCGTCTTCCCTACACGTAACCAACCTCCGAACCTAGATCACTGATTTCAAAGACCAAAATCGAGTTATTTTCGAAAACGGGCTAAATGTTTTCCAAAAGTTGCCAACCAACCTGTTTTTCTTGAAAACCCTCTCTTGAGGTGACATTTTCAAAACCTTTTTCAAAAACCCTAAGTATAGTCTTCGAATTATGCTTAGTTTTTAGGTGACCTAACTCACCTTAATCAAGTTAGGTGGTGACTCTAAATCTTTTCTAAAAACCCTTTATTCAAACCAATTTTCAATTCAAACCTAGTTACACTCATTCTTCTAGAAGGGTGAGTTTTAACGAGAGAGCACAGTGTTTTTCCCGCTTGTGTGTGTATTCCTTGAGTGCGAAAAATCTGGGCGCGACACTTAGCAACCCGTGTATGGTACCGATTCATGCACTCCAGTGCTTGGAGTGAGGCCTGAAGCAATAATATGAAATCAAAGTATAAAGCGAAATAAAGCTAGAAGAGTCAAAGATGATAAAGGAAAGAGATGCACTTACCACCAGGCTATTGTGGACTGCCCCCACAATGATCATCCCATCACTTGCCTTCGTCAACTACTCTTCATTAGTAGGTAAAATGACAACCTAAAGAAATCCCATCACAACTAACGCATCATTGTTAAGGGAGTCCAAGTTGGTCATACGGTGGCTTGAGATCTCTGGAAAGAGGTGTAAGCACCCTATTTTTGACCGCTCGGTAGTCTACACTCCGTCCAGACTTGTTTTCAAGTCATTGTGGGCATATTCCAATCGAATCCAATTCTCTAGGTCCAAATTCCGTCTTTCCATCGCTTCGCGGGCCTGTCAGGCCCAAATAGAGGCAAAATGACCAAAGTGCCCTTAGGGGCATTGTCCTTTCCTTTCTAATTCCAATCCCTCTCTCGAGACAGTTTATTCCTCGAGACGGTCCGAGTAGCGAAACTACTCACAAAACCGTTAAAGTAGCGGAAATACTCACAAATATGTCGATATAGGGAATTGGCAACAAACCCCTGTGTCATGACGACCGCCGTTAGAGTGGCGGAAACACTAACAATCCAGGCACGTCTCTTCGGAGACGGTAAGACCCCTTTCCAATCCCACTCTTGAGACAGTTTATTCCTTGAAACGGTTCCAATCCAGGCACGTCTCTTCGGAGACGGTAAGACCCCTTTCCAATCCCACTCTCGAGACAGTTTATTCCTCGAGACGGTTCTAATCCAGGTACGTCTTTTCGGAGACAGTAAGACCTCTTTCCAATCCCACTCTCGAGACAGTTTATTCCTCGAGACGGTTCCAATCCAGGCACGTCTCTTCGGAGACGGTAAGACCCCTTTCCAATCCCTCTCTCGAAACAGTTTATTCCTCGAGACGGTCCGAGTAGCGAAACTACTCACAAAGCCGTTAGAGTAGCGGAAATACTCACAAAACCGTTAGAGTAGCGGAAATACTCACAAAACCGTTTGAGTAGCGGAAATACTCACAAAACCGTTAGGGTAGTAGAAATACTCACAAAACCGTTAGAGTAGCGGAAATACTCACAAAACCGTTAGAGTAGCGGAAATACTCACAAATAGGTCGATATAGGGAATTGGCAACAAATCCCTGTGTCACGACGACCGCCGTTAGAGTGGCGAAAACACTCAAAACACAGGTCAACACCAGTGTCTGTTAGCCCGCTTCGGTGAAAAATAACCAAACTACCCTTAGGACCTTTTTCGAGACTTTTCGGTCAAGATGACCATTTTGCCCCTAGGCATCCGAATGCCTCGGGAACCACACCGGCTCTGGGTATCAAACCGGTAATGTCCCGAGAATACTTTTTATAGTATTCTCAACCTTTCTTTACCTTTCTGGATCATTCGGAGTCAGTTCCGGCCAACCCGGTACAAAATGACCGTTTTGCCCCTAGTGGGCCGGTCTCCTTTTTCGACCACACCGGCTCTGGGTATCAAACCGGTAACCTCCTGAGACTACTTTTTGTAGTATTCTCAACCTTCCTTTATCTTTTCGGATCATTCCGAGTCAGTTCCGGCCAACCCGGTACAAAATGACCGTTTTGCCCCTAATGGGCCGGTCTCCTTTTCCGACCACGTTGGCTCTGAAAATCAAACTGGCAACCTCTGGGAACATTCTGAATAATGTTTCCAAATCCCAAGTCTTCTTCCGGGACAGTCCAAGTCTGTCCCGGCAGTTTTCCGGTCCGATTAACCGTTTTGCCCCTAAAGGCCCGGTCAACCTTTCCGACCCACCTTATCTTCATTTTTCAAGCCAAATACCTCCAGAACACTATTTTAAGTGTTCCTGCTCCTTTCCGGCCTTCCGGGTCATTCCCGGCTCCTTCAAATCATTCCCGGACTTTCCGGAGTCACTCCCAGTGAAGCCAGGCTAAAAATTGCATGGTAGTCACTAGTACAGGCGCCCAAATCTAGTCAAAGATACGTTGCTTGCCGACCTTAAACCTTTCCTAATTGGCTGGCGCCACTACAACAGGCGCCAGGTTTGTCCAGCTTCTATATATACAGAGTCTTATTCAACGCGAAGAGGGTCTGCAAACTTAACCTAAAAATCCTATATTTCGATATACAGAGCTCGCGCACCTCAAAAACCCTAGCTTCCTTAGGTTTCTCCAAACCCTAACCACCCTACACTAAACCCTAGCCTCCCATACACTCATACACACCCCCATACACTCATACACTAGCCTTCAACCATTCTTTGAAGACTTGAAGAGCTGCCATCTAAAGCTTGAAGACAATCCTTGAAGGTTGAAGAAGAAGATCAAGATGAAGACCGAAGACCGAAGACTGCACGGCGCGCAAAATAAACAAGATACAAGGTAGGCTCCCTATTTAAATTTCCGCACTTCCCCCCCCCTCTCTCTTCTCTCTCCAACCCACTTGGGTTTTCTCTATTTTAATCCCCATCTCTTTCCCCCCCCCCTTTCTTTGCATGCTTGAAACAAGGGGATTCCCGGTCCATGTGTAGGATTGGACTATTGGAGAGTCACCGTGTCGGGGGCTTTCTTCTAGTCTAACCAAAGACCACGTGGGTCCGGCCCCCTTGATTATGTGGTGAAGCCTTAGCCTTGTATGTTCACGACCCCCAAATTGCATTGTACATATCATAGTCTTGCATCTTCCAAAACTCATTTTCAAACTTGTTTTCAAAATTGCATCAAAATCTCTTTTTCAAAAACTTGTTTTCAAAATCACAATTCTAGGGTGATTCTAGCCTTTCCATGGCTAGGGTTGCTTTAGGAAAGTGTTACATTAAAACTGACCAATATGGTCTATATTTTCAAATCTTATTGTTTTCCAAAACCACTTTCTTAAAGTGGTTCTAGCCCTCTTATGGCTAGAATCGCTTTAAGAAAGTGAGACGTTTTCATACTTTCCAAAAAACTCTCTTTCCAAAATCTTCCTTCTAGAAATTTCCTCTCTAGGATTTTCCTTCTAAAATCTTCGTTTCTAAAAACACACTTTCCAAAAACTCCTTCTTTCCAAAAATCTTCCCAGAAACTCTCTTTCCAAATTCACTTTCCAAAAACTCCTCCCTAGGATTTCCCTTCTAGAAAACCTTCGTTTCCAAAAACGCACTTTCCAAAAGATCATCTTTCCTTAGAGCCCAAGTCAAGCCCTAGAACCCACGATTAGGAAACCCTAATTTTCTTTCCAAAAACATGGTTTTTAAACTTTGCCCCAAACGTAGGTTTCCAAAACCTCTTGTTTTCACATCAAAACTATACATATTTTCAAAACCTATTTTCTACGTCGAAACTATAATTTTTCAAATCTAGGGTTTCTAGAATCTCCCTTTCCAAATCCTTGCCAAATCCTATTTTCCCTTTAGGAAACCAAATCAAATCTCCCCATTTAGGAAATTAGATCTCATCCTCCGTTTTTGGAAATAAAATCCAACCTTTCTCTTTTAGAAACCAAATCCAATCCCTTCCTAATCCAAACCCTTCTTAATTCAATTCCTTCCTAAACCATAAGTTTCCTAAACCTAAACTTTAAACCTTTCCTTAAATTACAAAATCCAAATCTTCCCTAATTCGAATCCTTCCTAAACTTCTACTTTCCTAAATCTTAAGTTTCCAAAAGTTGAACATAAAAATCTTTCCTAAACTTTAAAACTCAACTTTCAAATCTTTCCTAGTTCAACCCTTTCCTAATTTTACCCCTTTCCAAAATCTTTTTCAAATTCAAGCTTTCAAATCTTTCCTAAATTCAAACCTTTCCTAATCTCAAGATTTTCTAAAACTCTAAAACTTTCTAAATCTTAAACTTCAAACCTTTCCAAATTCAAAACTTTCTTAATTTGAAACTTTCCAAATTCTAAACCTTTCTCAAACTAAACCTTTCTTAATTCAAACATTTCCTAAATCGAAAACTTTCCTTTTTCAAACCTTTCCAAATCCAAATTTTTCAATTTTCAAAACTTTCCTATTTCAAAACATTCCAATTTTTAAAACTTTCCTAAGTTGAAACTTTCTTAAGTTCCGAACTTTCCTAATTCAAAACTTTCTTAATTCGAAACTTTCCAAAAATGAAACTTTCCTAATTCGAAACTTTCCTAATTCGGACCTTTCCTAATTCGAACATTTCCTAAAATCCAATCTTTCCAAATCTTCCAAGTCCAACATTCCAATCCAATCTTTCTTAATCTCAAGTCTTTCCTAGGTCTCCTACCTTTCTTAAAGTCTAGGTTTCCTAAACCTCCATCTTTCCAAAACCAAGTCTTTCCAAAGCAAGTCCAATATTCTCAATTTCAATTTCCAATCTCCTTTTCTAATCTCAAATCAAATCCAATTTTCAATTCAATTTCTTTCTTCCAATCTAATCTCTCTCTTCAAGTCAATCTCTTTTCAATCGGACTCTGGTCCGAACTACGACTGACCTGATTCTCCCAAAGGGATACGTAGGCAACCTTCATAGGTGCGGTCACAATACTTTTCAAATTTTCAATTCCACCCTCATGGGTGCGGTTTCCAAAATCTTTCCAAATCTCAAATTCTAATCTATTTTCAAAATTTCAATTTCAAAATTTCTATTTTCAAATTTCTATTTCCAAATTTTCAAACTTTTCCATTTCAAATTCCATCTCTTCAAATCTATTTTCAAACCAAATCCTTTTCAAATTTATTTCCAAATCTATTTTTCAATTCTTTTAACTTGCACTTGCATATCATGCATCATGATAATTTATAAACATTATTTTTCAAAGTGGATAGGATTGGCCAATAGTTAGTTGAAGACTCTCATAGGTGTACTTAGGGTAGATTGACATGTAGGTACCGAAAGGGTAGGGTAGGGTGATAGCCTAGTGCGTCTTTCCTACACGTAACCAACCTCCAAACCTAGATCACTGTTTTCGAAAGACCAAAAAGGAGTTATTTTTCTAAAAAGGGCTAAATATTTTTCAAAGGTTGCCAAACAACCTGTTTTCTTAAAAACCCTCTCTTGAGGATGTTTTTCAAAATCGTTTTCCAAAAACCCTAAGTGTAGTTTTCGGATTATTCTTAGTTTTTAAGTGACCTAACTCACCTTAATCAAGTTAGGTGGCGACTCCAAATCTTTTTCAAAAGCCCTTTATTCAAACTTGTTTTCAATTCAAACCTAGTCGCACTCATTCTTCTAGGAGGGTGAGTTCTAACGAGAGAGTACAGCATTTTTCCCGCTTGGGTGAGTATTCCTCGAGTACGAAAAATCTAAGCGCGACAAGAGGGTCACAGCCTCAACTAATTTACCAGCAGTCTTTGTCGGCACCAATCTGGACTTCTTCACCTATAGCAGCCCAGTTACAGCATCCCCCACTGGCCTTTTCTTCACCAGCTTGGTGGTCGACTTCGCCATCGGTTAGGCGCTCATTTCACTGGGGACAGTTAATGGGATGGGCAACTGAGTGGTGTTAACCCCTGTGAGGGGAGTGGGAAACTTCCCCGATTTGTTATCAATTACAAGCGCTGCGAGGCTCTGAGTCTACATGTCTTCTACGTCAGCTACTTCTTCAGAATCTAAGGAGACTACTAGTAGGCAGGTAACTCGGCAGTTAGGAATGACGTAGGGAGTGGAAGTTGAGGTTGAAAAAGACAAGGCGGTTGCGGAGGAGGATGACGATGACGAAGAGCTAGGTCCTGGATTTTCACTCTCATCAGCAAAGAAGATCAGCGTTTTAAACTGAGACCAACTTGATGGCCTAGAGTCCTCCACGTCAGGGACTGGGTTATCTTCAGTATTAGCCAAAAAATTAGAACTTTTTTGCACTTAGGTTTCGTTGTCGTCCTCTCTCTCTCTCTCTCTCTCTCTCTCTCTCTCTCTCTCTCTTAATTAGGAGATCTCATAATTTAGTAGTTTTCCTCTGCATTATCTAGGATCCTTCTTTGTGGGCTCTTTGAGGGGTTGGCAGTAGACTCTTAATGAAATGAGTAACACAACACACATATGAAACAACATTCAAAATGGTGCCCCATCTTTACGATAATTCTATATACTAATTTGTATAGTCCTTTCATAATCAATGACTAATATTCAATAGAAATATTATATGAATAATTAATTATATATAATGATGATGCAGCAATCTCGTAGCGTCTTGCCACCAGGCTTTTGATGAGCTCTCTCCCGATGATCGATGATCTCCTGCTCTAAGCACACCGATGTGGTGCCTGCCAAAGGCCCTCCGATGCTTAAGTTAGATTTAGGAGAGTAATGTCCTTTTTGTGTGTAGTTTGCTAAGGTTTTCTTTTATGCATACCTGGAGAAGAGGGTTGTGGTTTTCCTTTGTATGCATGCATAGGAGTGGTTAACGACTTTTCCACGTGGTAGTTTTCCATTGGAGGGTCAGGATCGGCTCTTCTTCGTAAGTGGAGAAGGCTAGGAGTTCTGCCCCTGGGAGATCGACTTCTCTACTCAGGTCCCTAAGCAATGGGGCTATCCAAGTAAGAAGGGTACGCTCTTTACCCAACTTTCCCTTTCCTGCTTATTTTTGAAGTGTTGGTTATTCTGACTTAGGTGTTTTGCAAGTGTCAGGTCAACTTAAGTCTCTTCTGTTCGAGGAATGGAAGAGGGACATAGTAAAAGTCCAGGAGTACAAGTTCTATAACACTAAGGACATGGTGACAGTCGAGGCACTCGCTCAATACTTACTAGGGCCTGAGCCGACTAGGGAGGCGTTGGCCGCTAAACGTGAGAGGAGCGAGTAGATTTGCTCTTTTGTAGTCCGATTCTTACCTGACTCTTGATCTTTCCTGCAGATCGTCCATCTCCCACGACTACTCAGCTACCTCCCAAAGTCGACTCGATATGCTTTGACATTAGCTTCTTGGTGAAGAAGAGGGGCGAAACATTAGAAGACCACCGAGGCTACGAACTTGGCGAAGGAAGTTGCCCTTCCTCCCAAGAAGGCGTCCCCACCGAAGGGGAAGGGCACAACTCCGGCTGCAATCGTAAAGCCTCCTCCGCCAACCGAGTTGAGGCGTAGCACAGTTGTACCAACAGACCCCTAAGCCCGTGCTAGTCCAGTTGCCTCAGCTCCCTACAACGTGATCGACAGCTCAGATGTGGCCTGGGAGAGAGTCGAGGACACGATCAAACACTCGAATGTGTAAAGGTTGTGCAAGCATCTGCACTCCCGCTTGGTCAAGGATGCAAATCAGGACCTCTTCAAGGTGAGCTTCTTTATATAGTTGCATTGCTCTATTCTGCTCCCATTTGAGTCTGTTATGCTTTATTGATTCTGTTATACTTTTGACTCTGTTCGAACTTCAGTCTCTGACCAGGATCATGACCCTGGGTCATCGTCTGGGCACTTCGGAGAAGGCCTTACAGGAGGAGAAGAAGACCAGTGGTGCCCTTACCAAGGAAGTCCACTCCTTGAAAGAGGACACCACCACTACTCGTGTCGAACGGGATACAGCCCTCGCAAAGCTCAAGTCTGCCCATAAGGAGAGCAAGAGGCTAAGCAAACAAGCCAACAAGCTTCTATTGGACCTCTTTGTCGAGCAGGCCCTGAGGGAGGAGCTGGAGAGGGAGTCTACTGCCTTTCCAGAGAAGCTACTCAGGGCCCGAGCTGAGGCAGTTTAGGAGTTTAAGGACGGGGATGACTTCCAGGCCCTGCTAGAGCCCACATTCTCCCAGGGCTTTGAGTTTGCGAGAAAGAGGGCGTTTGAGACCTTCCCAGAGCTAGACTTCCCTAGGCTTGATCCTTTACAAAAGGGAGCTCCCCATAGTCTGGAGGACGTGCTCAAGAAGGCATTGGAACAGGCTGCGCAAAAGGCTACCAAGACTAAGGGGTCCCCTGGGGTAGAGAAGCCTGCCCAGCCTAAGGTGTCTGCTAGGGCTGAGAAATCTGCCCAACACGTTTCCGAGGTTGGGGTTTCTGCCCCAGAAGTTGCTGAGGCTGGGAAAACCGCCGAGGGAGCCGGAGAGAAGGCGATCGAGGTGAAACCCAAGGCATGAGGCACTTAGGGCATACTGTTTGTTGTCACTTACTTCTGTCTTTTTTTTTTTTAAAAAGGGGCATTTGCCTTCGTACTCCCTTCATTATTTAATGAAATTTTCTTTTTCAACCCAGTTTTGTTGAATAGCCTAGATAATTTGTAGAATTCATGCAAATATTTTCTGTAGTTTCTGAATGGTTGAATGACCAAGTAGAATTCCTGTGTTGACTAGGTTTGGCTCTGCTTGGTCATGTGAACTAAGCAGAACTTTCAATACCATTGTAGGTTTTGGCTCTGCCCGGTCATTTGAACCAAGCAAATTTCTATGCTATTACTATTGCTATTGCAATGAAGGCTGTCTGGCTCTGCTCGGTCAAGTGAATTGAGCAGTATTTTATGCTATTGCCGTGAAGGCCATCTGACTCTACTCGATCATGTGAACCGAGCAAAATTCTATGCCATTGCCGTGAAAGTTGTCTGGTTCTACTTGGTCACGTGTACCGAGCAGCATTCTATACCATTGCCGTAAAGGCCACGTGACCAAGCAGAATTCTATGCCAATGCCGTGAAGGCCATCTGGCTCTGCTCGGTCACATGAATCGAGCATAATTCTATGCCATTGCCATAAAGGCCGTCTAAATCTACTCAGTCATATGAACTGAGCATCATTCTATGCCATTACTATAAAGGTCATCTAGCTCTGCTCGGTCATGTGAACCAAGCAAAATTCTATGCCATTGCCATGAAGGCCGTCTGGCTCTGCTAGGTCACGTGAACCGAGCAGCATTCTATGCCATGTCGATTTACTAGGAGTAGATATTTGTTGAGCGGTCACTTTTATTGATAATCCGTCAAGTTACAATTAAGAGCCTTTCAAAAGCAGTACTTCCTCAAGTGCTCTGTGTGCCATGGGTGCGGTATCTTCAATCTGTAGGTACCTTTCTTGGTGCAGCCGATCAACTCGAAAGGGCCTTCCCAATTAGGTTCGCGTTTTCCCTCCCTCTGATCTTTTGTAGACTGGTTGACCCTTTTCAAAACAAGTTCCCCCAGCGAGAAGTCTTTTGGTCAGACTCTGGAGTTGTGATGTTGTTGCATCCTCTGCTGGTAGGACGTTACCCTCATAACTTCCTGTAGCCTCCGTTCTTTCAACAGATCTAGCTCCACATTCATGGCCTCGTTGTTTGTCTCGGGGTTATACTGCTCTGTTCTCGGGCTAGGAAGGCTGATCTCCACTAGGATGACTGCTTCAGTGCCGAAGGTAAGTGAGAACGGCGTCTGCCCCGTAGACACCCTCTCCGTTGTTCTGTAGGCCTAGAGGATGTTAGGGAGTTCTCTGCCCATAAGCCCTTGGCTTTCCCTAGCTTCATCTTGAGGATCTTCAGGAGGGACCTGTTCATGACTTCTACCTGACCGTTGACCTGAGGATGTTTAGGGGAGGAAGCATGATGACTGATTCCTAGGTCGCTACATAACTAGTTGAATTGTCTCTTTTTAAACTGCTTTCCATTGTCCGTGATGACGATCCTGGGAATTCCAAACCTACAAACAATATTCTGCCACAAGAATTTCTTCATTTTCTCTTCGGTGATCGTCAGTAGTGCCTCTGCCTCCGCCCACTTGGTGAAATAATTGATGGCCACCACCGCAAACTTCCTTTGCCCCTTGCCCAGCTGCAACAGTCCTACAATGTTGATTCCCCACCAGGCGAAGGGCTACGGGGTCTGGATCGGGGTTAGCTCTTGAGAGGGCAGCCTCGGTATGTTGGCAAACCGCTAACACCTGTTGCACTTCTTGACAAATTCTTGGGCATCCTTTTCTATTGTGGGCCAGTAATAGGCTATCCGCAGGATCTTTCTAGCGAGGGATCGACCACCTGAGTGGTTTCCACACACTTCTTTATAAACCTCTCTCATTACATACTCTGCCTCTTCCTCTGTGGCACAGCGAAGTAACAGCAAAGTGTGCCCCCTCTTGTAGAGAATCCTGTTCTGTATGAGGTACCTACTCGAACGGTACTGTGTCTGCCTTGCTTCATTTTTATCCTCCGGTAGGGCTCCCCTTTCTAAGAAGCTCCTAATCTGGCTCATCCATGAAGTTTTGAGTTCAGTCTGGTTAACTTCCGGACTCTAGATGCTCGACGAATCAAGAATCATCATTGGGACATCCAGGTCTGGGTTGTTAGAAGAGGCAATCCTGGCCAACCGATCTGCCTCTTAGTTCTGGAGCCTCGGGACACATTCTAGCAAAATCTTTGCAAACCTCCTGGCTAAGCTCTTAGCTATTTGGCAGTATTGTTTCATGTTATCCTCTTTAGCCTCATACTCTCACTAGACTTGCTCCACCATCAATTGAGAGTCCCTTCGCACAACTATCTGCTCGGCCCCCATTCGCCTAGCCATTCTGAGTTCGGCAATGAGGGCTTCGTATTCGGCAATGTTGTTGGTGGCGAGGAACTTGAAGCGGAGAGCATATTCAATCTTATGACTGTCAAGAGTGACAAGAACCACACCAGCACCACTTGAATCATCAATGGAGAATCCATCAACGTTCAAGACCCAATGGCTATCGATGGGGTCGTATTCAGGGGTGGCAGTGGGAGGGTTGATGAATTCTACGATAAAATCTATGGCAACCTGCCCCTTGATTGTCAGCCGGGGTCGATAGTGAATGTGGAACTGGCTGAGCTCGACTGACTAATTTACCAAGCGCCCCGATGTCTCTGGCTTGTGTAGAATGCTCTTTAAAGGTTGGTTGGTGAGGACCACTATCGTGTGGGCTTAGAAGTAAGGTCTCAAGCGTCGAGCCGTTGTCACCAGTGCGAGGGCCATGACCTCCATTCTCGGGTATCTTTCTTTTGCCCCACATAGTACCCGACTGGTGTAGTATACTGGCTTCTAGGTTCCTCCTTCTTCTCTGATGAGAGTTGAGCTCATTGCTGTCGCCAAAACTGCCAAATACAAAAATAGTTCTTCCCCCAAAATAGTTTAGCTGAGCAGTAGGATCGAGCTGAGGTATTGCTTGAGTTGCTTAAAAGTCGCTTTAAATTCTTCAATCCACTCAAACGCCTTGCGTAGAATCTTAAAGAAAGGCAGGCATTTATCAGTGGATCTGGAAATAAACCTATTCAGCCAACCTCTGAGCATCCTTCATCCTCCGGGGCGCTTGCATGTCGATGATGGCCTGGATCTTTTCTGGGTTCGCCTTAATCCCCCGGTGCAAGACCATGAAACCCAGGAATTTCCCCGAGGCTACGCCAAAGGCACACTTAGCTGGATTGAGCTTCATCTGGTACTTGTGCAGTGTTCGGAACATCTCCTCAAGGTCTTGCAGTTGGCTACTGGCCTTCTTACTCTTTACCAACATGTCGTCCACATATACTTTCACTTTGCACCCAATCTGTGATTTGAACATGAGGTTGACCAACCGTTGGTATGTTTCCCCTGCATTCTTCTGTCCGAACGGCATCACATTGTAGTAATAGAGCCCCCGGTCAGTGATGAAAGTTGTATGCTCCTAGTCGCGCTCGGCCATCCGGATCTAGTTGTATCTTGAAAAAGCATTTATAAAGTTTAGTATTTTATACCCAGCCATGGAGTTGACAAGGAGGTCAATCATTGGCAGAGGGAAACTGTCCTTCGGGCATGCCTTGTTCAGGTTGGTGAAGTCAACACACATTCTCCACTTCCCATTAGACTTCTTTACCATGACGACATTGGAGAGCTACGTGGGGTATTGCACTTCTCTAATGAACTTTGCTTGAACCAACTTCTCGGCTTTTTCAACCACAACATTGTTCCTTTCTGGCATGAAGTTTCTCCGCTTTTGTTTGACCTGCCTAGCCTTGGGATTGATGTTCAAGTAGTAAGCTGCTACTCGTGTATTAATACCGGGCATATCCTCATGAGACCAGGCGAATACGTAAATGTTCTCCCTCGGGAATCTCCGTAACTCCTGCTTCAACTCCTCTGGTGTAGCAACCCCGATCTTTACTGCTCTATTCTGTTATTGAGCACCGACGGGAACGTCCTCGAGCTCTTCTACTAGCTCGCCCCTTCTGACTTCTTCTTTATCCCTTGGCTCGAGCTCTTCGATGACCAGGGTTTCTTTGCTGGCTTCCCCTTTCAAGAAGCCATGTAACATTCCCGGGCCTCTTTCTGGTCACCCCTGGTGCACCCCACCCCAGTCTCGGTCGAGAATTTAATCATGAGGTGGGAGGTGGACGTGACAGCTTTGAACTTGTTTAGCGTCGTTCATCCAATAACGGCGTTGTAGACTGACGAGCAGTCTACCACCAAGAAGTGGATCATCTTTGTCGCCCGATGTGGTTCCTCTCTTAGGGTTACTGGTAAGACGATAGACCTGAGGGGAACTTCCCGATCCCCAGTAAAGTCGACCAGGGGAGAGTTAACTGGCTGTAACTTCTCCTTGTCGATCTACATCTTATCGAAGGCCCCCCAGAACAGAATATATGTTGAACTCCCGCTGTTGATTAGGACTCTCTAGGTTTTGAAGTTAGAGATTATCGAGGAGATGACCAAAGGGTCGTCGTGTGGTTGATGCAACTTAATGGCTTCCTCTTCTGTGAAAGTGATCACGGGGCCTTCCGTCTTCGTCTTCTTACTTGGCACTACAACCAGCATCACTTCCTCCTCGGTTCGAATATCCCTAACGTGCTTCTTACGTGCTAAAGACGACTCTCCTCCTCCCGCAAACCCACCAGCTATGACCTTTATTTCCCCGATGGGCTGGTTGTTGGTTTCGGCTCTTGCCGGGCTACGTCGATTCCCCCGTATTCAGTCTTGACTCGTAACATATCGGCTAAGTCTGCCTTGGTTGATTAGATCCTCGATCTGTTGCTTTAAGTCGTGCAGTCTTTCGTGTCATGGTCGTGATTGCCATGGAACCAGCAATACCTCTTTCTGTTCCGTATGCTCGAGGTTGTCTTCAGACGCTCTGGCCATTTCAAGTCCGAATCGTCACTTATCTCCATCAGGACATCCTTCAAATTTTTCATAAGGGGGGTGAACGTTCGATCTAACCCGCGATAGTGCTCGCACCTTTTTTCTCCCCGGCTTCGTGTCCAGTTGCTGCTCATGTTCGTCTTTGTTTCCATTTCCTCGTTCGAGGTGCCACCTGACCTCTTCTTATTTGCGCGCAAGCTGCTCACTCCATCACTTTCTTGCCTGGCACTCATAGTGTCTTCTGCATTCATGTGCTTCTAAGCCCGAAGCATCAGCTCGGCCATGTCCTAGGGTGGCCTCTTCGACAAGGAGAAGAGGAGCTTTCCAATTCTTCTATTGCTCATAAACGCCGTGACGACCACCTTACCATCACGTCATCCACTGCTAAGGTCTCCTGATTGAATCTCCCTATGTATTCGCATAGGGTCTTCTCCTTCTTTTGCCTTACGGTCAAGAGGTGCATAGCTGGCCTTTATTGCCTCTGCGCCCCGATATAGTGGCTCACGAAGAGCTTGCTAAGTTCAATAAAGGTGGAAACCATCGTTGGCTTGATTTTGTTGAACCAAGTTTATGCAGAACCCTTCAACGTGATAGGGAAAGCTCTGCACATGATCTCGTCCGACACTGCCAGCATGTGCATGAGTGCCCTGAAAGTTTCCAGGTGGTCCACCAGGTCTTTCGAGCTGTCAAACACATCCACCGTCGGCATCTTGAATTTCAAAGGAAGGGGGTAGTCCATCACCTTCTAGGTGAATGGTGAAGTTATTCTTCCGATGAGCACGTCCACCGTGTTTGGAGCCTTGGCCTCCATAGCCACTAAGACTCCTACCATCTAGGCCTACATGGCCCTCAGTTGTTCATCCCAAGCATGGGAACTTTCTACCTTGTCGCCTACCATCTTCGTTCTTGATTGGACAGCATGGCTGGTTTGTGCACCTTCAATGTGGGGCTCACGGCGCAGGAGTGGGTCCTCAACCTGTCCTTAATTTTCGTTTTCGTTGTTGTTGGGGGGAATGGTAGCCTCTCCATCAACCCCCTTATTCTCTTGTTCCACCACCGACGGGGCAGCTGGCGGTAGAATCCCTCTGGATGGAGTTGGGGCTTGTTGAAGCAACTCTGCATTCTGGTGGGCCAGTTGTTGCATGCTAGCAATCATGTCATCCATAGTCTGCTCAAGGACGGTTATCTTTTCCGCACTTGAATCTACCATTGAGCTTCCTTCGAGGTGAGTGCTAATCCCAAACCTAGTCAAGACCATGGAAAATCATGAGAATAGTCATTTCCCACAGATGGCGCTAGTTGATGATTCAGCAATCTCGTGGCGTCTTGTCCCCAGGCCTTCGATGAGCTCTCTCCCAGTGATCGATGATCTCCTACTCTAAGCACACCAGTGCGGTGCTTACCAAAGGCCCTCCGATGTTCAAGTTAGATTCAGAAGAGTAATGTCCTTTTTGTGTGTCGTTTGCTAAGGTTTTCTGTTATGCGTACCTGGAGAAAAGGGTTGTGGTTTTTCTTTGTATGTATGCATAGAAGTGGTTGACGACCTTTTCACATGGCGGTTTTCCATTAGAGGGTTAGAACTGTGACAAGGCACTTGAGAGGGTCGTTTCTACGCTCTATGGCGGCATGTGTCAAAACTGCATTAGGGGTAGGGCAGTTGTCCCTTGTACACTCCATGCCCATGCCCCAAGTGTGCGCTATAATGTTCGGTGTCAAATGTGGACCCACCGATGTGATCGTGAGGTCGAACAGAGTGAGAGGTCCTCCCGAAGGGTTGGTCTGTTCGGGACCAAAAGGGAGCCACATTGCGTCAGGGCCCAACCAGACGATACGGGAGGCTGTGATATGGTCGGGGCCCGATCAGGCGTTCATAGAGGTCTCTGGTCTGGTTGGGAAAACGTCACTACCATATAATGTTCATGTAAAGGTTAAAAGATGGATTTTTCTTACTCCACAATACTAGTGCAATCTCTGAGGTTGAAGAAAGTAAGGCTTCCTTGAATAAGATGATGCGTGACCCACTTATAAAGGCTGACCCATTAACCTACATCGTTCTCAAACAAATCACCATAAAGTTTGGTCTACTGACCCAGTCAAGGAAGCCTTCGAGCCTTACCTCTCTCTCTCTCTCTCTCTCTCTCTCTCTCTCTCTCTCTCTCTCTCTCTTTCTATATATATATATATATATATATTGCACCTCAATTCACAAATACTCACCGAACTGAATTCATATTGCAATCATACCAACTTCATGTTGTTTTAATGCAATAATTTCTTCAACGATTGTCTATAAGATATATTTTCATGAATCTATTGAGTTATTTGAAAGGACTATTGGCCTTTTTTATCTCCATTTCTCCCACTGCTTTGGCCTTCCCTCTCTACTTTGTTCTATATAATGGGTTAGGGTATTATATTAATTTTTCTTTTTATTTTTAACCTCAATAGTTACGTGAAAGGTAATTGCCTATGTAATATTTGCCAGGTTAGATTCCATATCATAATATACAGTGAATTTTATCGTGACCCATAGTATTTCTCTTTTTTTATTTGGTTATATTTGTTGCGACTTGCAAGCATGACTCATCAGGAGGGGTGCTACCATGGTAATGCATATGGGTAACAAAATCAGCATATTCCCAAATTAAGATCCTCAATTCTCACCTTATTTATGTTTTCAAAATGAGAGTTCGAACTTTGGTTTATGCTCTTGCAACATATTTCTCTATTTTCCATGCACAAATTTATGCTTTGCAATGTTAATTAATGAATTTATTGAGAATGTGTCCACATGTGAGTTTATTGGTGCCTTTTCTTTTTATATATAATCTTTTTGCTTATAAAAAGGTGATTTAAATGGTCTTCAGTTGCAAATTCTGAATACAAATTTAGATGGTGAGTTAATTGGCGAGTCAATGGTGAGTTAGTTGGTGGGTCAATTGGTGAGTTAGTTGGTGAGACAATGGTGACATGGGCATGAGTGTGTATATGAAGTGTTGTCTTGCAATTAGAGATAGAGACAGAGAGTGGGCAGCCCACTCCTCTTTCTGGTGGAGAGAAAGAAAGATAAGACAAGAAGGGACAAGGAGACAAAGAAAGAAACAAAAGAAAGAAAAAGAAAGAGAATGTAGAGGTGAATGGTGCCTAACATAATGGGATAGAGAAGAAAGAAAATAATAGAGGGAGAGAAGAGAGTTAGCTACCATCATATAGAGATAGAGAAAGATAGAGAGAGAGAGAGAGAGAGAGAGATCAAGAAGAGAGAAGATCAAGAGGGAGGAGAAGAAGCTTGAAGGAGTTCAACCTAAGCCAGAAGGACCATTGTTGGAACTTAGGAAGCTTTGGAGAGAGGTAAGAAAGAAGTGTATAGGCATATATATGTGGGTTGGTGTCTTTAGCGACTCCTTTGAGTCCTAATTACAAAAATTTTGAGAGCTTACAACTCGTATTGTGAGATTTGGGGTTGGGGTTTAAAAACCCCCAAATGTGTGCATGATAGGGTTTGGAATTTCAAACCCTAGATCACTTTATTTGGCTTGTTCATTCTACCCCATTTTTAGTTATTGTAGCCTTCTTGGGCCAATATTTGAATCCTAGAAGTATTGTAAAGTTTGGGAGAGTTTGGGAGAGGTTTGGTTGAGTTTGGGGATGAGAAAACTCATTTTTGTGCGTTGCTGCCTGAAAAAGCACGCTCTAGTGGGGTTAAGCGTGCCTAAGAGCAGGGCAATCTGGTTTGGAGCCCGCTATAGCAGAGTCAAGATAGCCTGAGGGTGGGGTAACCTAGTTTGGAGCCCACTCTAGCGGGGTCAAGCCTGCTCTAGCGCGGTCTCGAGTCACTGCTCCTACACTTTTCAGTAAATTGAGCATAACTTGCTCTAGAAAACTTGGATTGTCGCACTATTTTAAGCGTTGGCAAGTACACTCATGGGGCTTTCTATTGATATGAAGTGGACACCATAAGTCCTTTTATATTGAGAGATATATCTGTTTAAATTTGATCTAAACTTTCTATTAGTAGTATATTTTTCCAGAATTTTAGTCCATCTTTCATTGGACATAATTTCTTCATCCGAAATGTATTTTTAACCCATGACCTATCAAATTAAATGTCTTTAAGCCTATTGTTTATGTTTAATATTTATTGATGAATTATACAATGTGGTTCTGAAACTAAAATGATTATCATGATAGGAGCTAAAGGAGGTCAAAAGCCTTCAACATTAACCAAGGAGTAACTCCATTGTGAAGTGTGTATACAATGACAGGTGAGATTTATGATGATCTTATTCATATTGAATTGGATGCCTTATTATCTATATTGGTGTTGATTATGAGAATATAAGATAGTCTTATTCATATTGAATGGATTATTTGCCTATTCATTAGTGTTTATACACATAAGGAGCTTTGTGGAGACATTATTTATTATATATATATATAGGGTGGCATTGCATACCATCCATATTATATGCCTTGCATTGCACTGGAGAGAGTTAACCACGGTGAGTTAACCAAAGGCTTAGTCACGGTGGACTAGCCTAGAAGTACCACGGTGGGCATTCCTTGATAGCGAGCCATCGATATATTGGGCCAACATTATCTACGTCGTGGGCACATTCAAGTGTTTCATGCATTGCATCACAAGAGATATTGCATTTCATGGAGCATATATATTATTTGCGGTGATGAAATGATGATTATATATAGGTGATGTTGGTATTTTGTGGATGATTATATAATAGTTGATTCTGTGATTGTGTATATCATTTTTTTATGAATTTGATTATCTGTCGTGAGCACGTTGACAGTTAGCTTACACCCACACAGACTATTTTAGATGACGATTTGGTTCACTGTAGTCTTGGTCTTAGCCACGGTAGCATTCATATCAATGTTCGGATGTCAGGTCTCAGGGCTTGGAAAAGCTTTTGTTGCTTTGCCTTCAGTTTCTTGTCATATTTGTATAAAATGTTAGGATTTGTGTTATATTTGTATTTTGCTTTATGTTAGCTTGAGTTCGTGGGTTGTTATGTACATATATTTGAAATGATGTGTATAAGGTTATAGGATGGTTTATTTTGATGTACTTTATATTTATGCATGGTTAGTCTGTGGTTATATAAAGCAATGGTGTTTATTCCGCTGCATTATCTTTCCGAGTGTAGATTAAGTTGTCGTTCGTATGTACGGTGACCTGTGTAATTATGTCTCGCCTCGCCTAATGTAACATTAATGATGTCTAATTGGGATGGGGGTGTGACAGCTTGGTATCAAAGTTGTGGTTTATATTTGAATTGTGTTTCATAGCCTATTTATATACTAAAGCTATGGTGTGGAGTTGGTGTCTAGAGTGCAATGAACCATAGGGTGTTGCTGGTGTTGGTTAGGTCATTAAAGAATGTATGAACTATATATATATGGTGTACTTATCCTGATTTAGTGACAGAAAGAATGGCATAAAGGGATTCACCCAGAGCAATGGAAGGAGAAGATTCAGTAGCTTCAGTCAGCGGTGTGAAGTAAGGAGAGCATGAACCACGTGTCCAGAATCAACCTAATGCAACAAACAGATTTGCAAATCTGATGGCATAGTATATGAAAGCTCCTTTGGTAAAATCGGTGCCAAGGAGTACAATCTTACACGAGCAATTCATGAAACTGCATCCATTAGAATTTATGGGGGCAACTGATCCATTAGTGGTTGAGGAATGGCTGAGAAAACTGGAAACTATATTTGAAGTGATAGGGATAACCAATGAACAAAAGCTATATTTGGCTACGTTTATGCTTCGAGGGGAGGCATGGAATTGGTGGGAAGCTATGAGACGAATGACGAATGCTCAAACCGAGGGAGTACCACTTACGTGGCAACAATTTGTGGAAGTATTTAATGAGCAATACTTTCCTCTCATTTACCATCACCAAAAAGAGCAAGAATTCATTTTATTGAAGCAAGCAAAGATGTTAGTGGGAGATTATGAAGAGCATTTCATAGCCTTGTCTAGATTTGCAACAGACTTAGTACACACTAAAGATGCCAAGTGCTGAAGATTCCAACAAGGCTTGGAACTGCCAATCAGGTCTCGGGTGTCTGCATTTGAGATCACTAGATATGTGGAATTGGTAAACAAATCCAAGATCATGGAACAGGACGAAGAGGAGATGTTAGGAAGACGAGAACAATTTAAGAAAGGAAGGTTTGATTTGGGAGCTAGTACATCATGAAAGAGACCTTCAGAATCTACTCCAACTATGAAACAAAGACAAGTACAATTTAATCTTGGATCAGGTGGTTCACGGTTCAGTAATGCAAGAAGCACAGGAAGTTCTAGGGGCCAAGAAGCATGGAGACCACAGGTTAAGTCTACCAGTTTAAGATCTTTGGGGTGTAGTACCAGGGGAATTATTTGCTATCAATATGGGGCTAAAGGGCATATTGTCAAAGATTGTCCAGTGTCATGGACCAACAAATGCTATCAGTGTGGACAGTCAGGTCACATAGCATGAAATTGTCCTCAGAATTTTGCGGCAACATCATCAGTGGGTAATGTGGCTAACAGAAGCAAGGGAACAACTAGGTTTGCTTAAAAGGGGTCAGCTACGACACCTAAACCACACACTCAAGCACGGGTCCATGCTATGACGATGAGAGATGCACATGCTACTCCTAATGTGGTAATAAGTATGTTATCTATAGTTGATAAAGAAACACACGTGTTTTGACAAAGTAAGAGAATTTCAGAACAAAATTCTTTAAGGAGGGGAGAGTAGTGAGACTGTAATTTCATAATTATATAAATTACATTTATTTCATGGTTAATTAGTATGTAAATATTATGTGGGTACATGTGTGTGTGGTATGTGGCAAGTGGTGAGTTAGGTGGTGAGTTAATTGGTGAGTCAATAGTGAATTGGTTGATGGTTTAATTGGTGAGTTGGTTGGTAAGACAATGGTAACATGTGCATGAGTGTGCATGTAAAGTGTTGTTTACAATTAGAGATAGAGAGAGAGAGAGAGAGAGAGAGAGAGAGAGAGAGAGAGAGAGAGAGAGAGAGAGAGTGGGCAGCCCACTCCTCTTTTCGATGGAGAGAAAGAGAGATAAAAAAGAGAGATAAGACAAGAGGGGACAAGGAGCAAAAGAAGAAGAAAGTAGAGGTGAATGGTGCCTAACATGATGGGAGAGAAAATAATAGAGAAGAGAGTTAGCTGACATCATAGAGATAGAGATAGAGAGAGAGAGAGAGAGAGGGAGGGAGGGAGAGATAGAGATAGAGATAGCTTAAGAAGAGAGAAGAGAGAAGATCAAGAGGGAGGAAAAGAAGCTTGAAGGATTTCAACCCAAGCTAGAAGGACCATTGTTGGAACTTGGGAAGCTTTGGAGAGAGGTAAGAAAGATGTGTATATGCATATATATGTGGGTTGATGACTTTGGTGACTCATTTGAGTCCCGATTAAATAGATTTTGATAGCTTCCAACTCATATTGTGAGATTTGGGGTTGGGGCTTGAAAACCCCCAAATGTGTGTATGATAGGGTTAGGAATTTCAAACCCTAGATCCCTTTGTTTTTCTTGTTCATTCTATCCTATTTTGAGTTATTGTAGCCTTCTTGGGTCAATGTTTGAATCCTATAAACATTATGAAAGTTTGGGAGGGTTTGGTTTAGTTTGGTGGTGAGAAAATCCATTTTCATGCGTTGCTGCCTGAAGAAGCGCGCTCTAGCGGGGTTAAGCCTGCCTAAGAGTGGGGTAATCTAGTTTGGAGCACACTCTAGCAGAGTCAAGCCTGCTTAACGGTGGGGTAACCTGGTTTGGAGCCCGCTCTAGCGCGGTCCTAGGTCACTCCTCCGATACTCTTTAGTAAATTGAGCATAATTTGCTCTAAAAAAAAAAAAAAACTTGGATTGATGCATATTTAAAGTGTTGGAAAGTAGACTCATAGGGTTTTCTATTGATATGAAGTGGGCACTCTAAGTCCTTGTATATTGAGAGATATGTTAGTTTAGGTGTATTAATGAGTATTTAATGGTCCTAGAGTATCCATAAAAAGTTGAATCCTTTTGTGGGTTACTCTTGAGTTGCTATAAAATATATATATATATATATATATAACAGTGCATTCTATGCAATCAGTAAGATTACAAACTTGCTAATTTCTCTTTGCTATACAAAGGCAAAGTGGAAGAATAAATTATGAGGCATGCTAATTCAACCCACAACACCCGTAGCTAGTTATACTGCTTCTAAAGTAAAGATTTGAAATTAAAGTACCTGTAAGGAAATCTCATTGTCAGTGCATTAGAATCAAATAAGTTAATAGTTTTTTTTATTTAAAACAAAGATGGCTTTGTAGTAAGATGAATTTGACCATTTTTATGTAAAAAAAAATAACTAAGTTCTACCCCTGTGAGCTTTGTTTCACCAAATGTTAAACCAAATGATAGTGCTATTGTTGCAATAAAAATGGTTAAATCTACTTGTAAATAAAGAATTAAAAAAATAAAACACTTAACAAACAAAAACAAAGCATAAAAAGTAAAAATAATTAACACCAAGAAGACCACCACTGAAGCACTTACGCATGGATGCTCATTGATCTGGTGAAAGTCATGAACCATGTAAATTCATCTAAACATGAAGAACAATATCAAAATTATATCAATAATTTAAATTCACCATTAACGCTCAAGTACCACGCACCGCTGAAGTAACTCATGCTATACTGCGGATTCTTCAAACACACATAAGAAGTCTAAGAGTTGTATTTGTGCAAATAATGTGAGTTGTAACGCATCACTGCTATATCAAAATATCCTGTAAAGGAAGCTGCCACTTGGCATAGACAAAAACCAAGGATACTAACAAAAGCCAAAAGTGATTTATTCTAATCCACAAGAAGGCTTCACCCTTAACCCAAATAAGATTTAAGTTCATGATGAAGACCCAAAATGATTTTTCAAGCCCTCAAATCCGTTATTCAAAGAAACCTTTAAAAACTATTCAACAAGCCAACATCATTTTCCTCATGCTATGAATAATAGGCAACTCATTAAGAAAGAGCAACAAGAATGAAGAATGACATACTCAACTAGAGAACTTATAGTGTTTATCTACCAAGACAAGGTTAAAAGAGATTGATTCTATGTCATTAAATTTGCTTACAAAAACTATTCTGGAATACTTTTAGCTATGCAAACTGAGCCCAAGCAATAAATGATTGAAATAAACTATACAAACATAGCAACTTTTAAAGATCAAAACTTGAAAAGTTCAGCGCTTTCTTACCATGCCCCTTCCATATGAACAATATGGCTCAATGAAAACTGACCACTCCCATGATTCAATCTTTAAAGTAAAGAAAGCTTCACTGTTGCACAGATTGGAACTTTGAACAATATGAAACTTGGGGTTTAACAAACATCTGCACCTCAGCTATTCTTATCCCCATTTGACAAAGTAAACAGAAGAAAAAGGTAAGAGAGAGAGAGAGAGAGAGAGAGAGAGAGAGAGAGAGAGAGAGTTAATAGAAGAAAAAATGAAAATAAAAATAAACAAGAGACCCAATACTTGGATGGTCAAGCATTTTAGAACAATAGACTCGAGCAAAGATATCAAACTCCATATAGATTTAGAAGTAAAAGTTATTTACTTGAACTCAATAAAGTGTATTTGTAGTTTACATGTTGTACAATAAGAAGGCCCAAGATTGACGTAGGACTAGGAAGTTCGAATCTAAACTTTATGATGCTATCATTGAGATGTGTTAGCTTCACAAGCTTGAATTCCTTGAAGTTACCAGTATCTAGGTAGCTAATTAAGCACATACATTCACACACATCCAAAATAATATTTCTAGTTGCTCCACATAGTATTGCTCCCTTTAAAACCTACAACCCCAAATCATAAGGTTAGAATTTGTGGTATTGAACAAATCAAACAGCTTAGGTTTCCTTATCCCCTTATCCCATTCTATGGCCATTAAACTTAGAAAATTAAGTTGAATGTAACAAAACTTACTCTCCAGCAAGTAAAGAACTTGGGATATTTGTCCCCGTATTAGCCTCTACCGCATTACAAGCATTCAATGAATTTCAAATGTAGTTCAAATGTAACACATCCACATAGAATGACAAAATATACATTGCCTTTAAGTTAGTGAAATAATATTACAGTGCAACATTGAAATCACATTTGTTTTTACCAAAGCAATACTATTTTTTAGGCAATGTCTAGATTTTAGATTTGTCAAGAAAAAGAAAATTGAG
Source organism: Euryodendron excelsum (assembly GCA_033060915.1). NCBI lineage: Eukaryota > Viridiplantae > Streptophyta > Magnoliopsida > Ericales > Pentaphylacaceae > Euryodendron > Euryodendron excelsum. The sequence continues at coordinate 35,541,246 of CM065389.1, forward strand.
GGGAAAATGAAATAACTTACAATAATTCTTCCCCTTCCTTTTATTTTCCATCTACAAATCCAAGATCCAAATATGGCATTAGTGTAATCAAATGAAAATTATAATTTCATGATAATACACTAATTTCATTCTGTTGAAGTTCACAGTTATTTAGAATTAAAGATCAACAATATGTTTTTTGAGGTAATAGGATAATTAGGTTCTTTTTTGTACTAACAAAAAAAGTCATAATTGTTCTAACTAAAGAAGTAGCCATGGTTAAGTTAGCACTCTACAGTACTTTATGTAGAAGCCTTTAATGGGTGGATATATTTAGATAAATTGTAGAGGTACTGAAAACGTTTTTTCCCCTCAAATACTATTTTTGGTGCTAAATGAGACTAAAGAAGACAAGAATTACAAACATGCCTGCCAATCACCTTCAATGGTGCTAAGATCGTTGCCAAATGAAACATAAGATGACTGAATTCGTATAGGTTAGCTACACACAGTACCCATACATTTATACTGGATTTTGCTCCTTCATACTCATCACCAGTTACCCATCATACAGATCTCCAGTAATGTACCCCAATTGCATATTGCAACAAAAAATATAAAAGACGAAGGAACCAATGAATATACAAAATCTCTGTATATAACATTTTTGATGTTAATAACAGTGATTAACTTTTGTTCATAACAATTATATCTAAACAACATGATTCAAAACACAGACTTCATAACAGAACAACAGAAAAACAACCCAATCCAAATGAAACCGAAATTAACTTCATCCAACTCTCACCTAAACATCTCAAGTTCCCAAAAAGTCATTTGAAATACAGAAACAGAATTGTAGACGAAGAGAGAAATAGGAGAGAAAGTTTGACACCAAAATACCCATTAAACTATAAACATTGTACTAGATGTTGATCATCCCAATATTTCTCTCTCCTTCTAACTAGCCCTTTCTCTCTAGAGAGGGCATGGACTCATATGTGGCAACCACAACAAAGGTAGAACAAGTTGAGCATTGCCATGCTAGAACAATGGCTTCGAAGATAGACAATCTTTAAAAGAGCCATTAAAGAACCAGAGCTGAAATTTGAGTTTTCTACCGTGACCACTGTGATGAACAAACTGAATATATTTCTTCCATGAAGAATAGCAGTTAGAAGACGCAAGAATTATCAAGAGAGGTAGAGGAAGAGAAAGAGAAAAGAAGTGGTGCTTTATGGATAGTAGCACAAATGTTTTTAGAACAAATACAAGTGATTAGGTTTCAAAATAAATGAATATCTTGACAATGCAAATGCCGGCAACCATATAAACAGCTACAAAATTAGGGGAGAAAAGAAATTGAAAAAAAAACTTAAAAATTACTAATATAAAGCTTTTAGCTATAAAATAATTTTTCATTCTGACCACAACAAAGAGAGAAATCAAAGGTAAAAGGGGAATTTCACAATGGGCGAAAACTCACTGTTCAGCAATAAAGAGAGAGAACACAAATACAGACCCTGAATATATTTGGTCAAAGGGTAGCCAAGAGAATTGAAGAAAAGGGGAAAAACTCATACAAAAACCAAGAGAAGAATACCAGAATACGCAATGATGGGTTAAGTGAGAAAATAAGCTCGTTCATTGGTGAAGCTCTGTCTGTACTCCATATAATACTTCTGAATATTTAACATCTATAAAGATAAAGAAATCTAACCACAAAAGGGGAAAAAATAATTTTCAATAACAAAAACATCGTAGCTACAAAAAGAATATTAACATCTGTAAGTTTCTATTTTCTTACCTACTGAAGTAATCTAGAAAAATAACGCCACCCCCTTATGGTTAGCTGCAAAAAGAATCTGATTCAAAAGCAAAAACAGATTCATCATGAAAGCCAACAAGTCAAAAACAATATAGTGATGAACAAACAATTGTAACTATAGAAGAAAAAAGTCAAACGAAAAAAACAAAATTTCAGAATATTAAAAATATAATCAAAGTACATACCAAACAAGATTTAATATCATTACCTAGAGTTCCTTGTGCAGAAAGAAAATTCAAAAGAGAGAAAAATTCATAACATTAAAAAATTAATCGAAGTACATACAAGACAAGATTTATCTGTTCTTACCTAGAGTTCCTCTGTAATCCAAAAGTTACGCTTTGAAAAAGAAAATAGGGAAAACCCAAAAGTGGAAAAATCAAAACTTACACCAAATATAACAAACAATCACTACATAAAACAAAAAAAAAATCAATACTGATAATACAAGAGAAGAATGAAAACCCAAACTCATATAACAGATGAGGAAAAATGGAAAACCTAACATAGCAGAGAAAAAATTCAAAGTTGTTCAGCTTTCTTAATAATGAACTTTGAATTTCATAAATAAATAAATAAAAATGGAGTTGTTTGTAATCACCTGATGAGAAAAACGATGTTAAAGTGAAGAAATCGTAAAACCCTTGTAATGAAGAGAAGTTGATGGAAGAGGAGAAGAGGAAAGCCTAAAGATAAGAAAGGGAACATGGAGCTGCTTACATGGGTTTTGTTAGAAGCAACTAAGTACTGCAACTAAGTCCTCCGTTCATCTTTATCCAAATAATTAGATCTCTATCGTTCGTTTCTTATCTCTGCATAAAAATACAGGCTGATGTAGACCATTGACTATACACTCAAAATTCCCTTACTATCCCCACAACATAGCCCAACAAAAGATGAAAATAAAGGGCAAAAGGGGGATTTCACATAGGACAAAAATGTACTGGTTGTTCATCGGTGCCCTATATATAGTACTAGTGAGGGTGTGGCATGCAAGGCACGCCACCTTGTGCACAAAACAAAGTGAGGTGTGAAATGTTGTGTGATGATCAATTGTTTACATGATGAAATTATAATTGAACATAGCTAAATGCAACCAATTATAATTTGAAGCAAGCAAACATTTGTAAGCACCCCATTTTTTACCGCTCGGCAGTCTACACTCCGTTCAGACTTGTTTTCAAGTCATTGTGGGAGTATTCCAATCAAAACCGATTTTCTAAGTCCAAATCCCGTTTGTCCATCGCCTCGTGGGCCCACCAAGCCCAAATAGAGGCAAAATGACCAAAATGCCCTTAGGGGCATTGTCCTTTCCTTTCCGACTCTAACCCCTCTCTCGAGACAATTGATTCCTCGAGACGGTAAATCTATTCCAATTCAGGCATGTCTTTCCGAAGACGGTAAGTCCCCTTTCCAATCCCTCTCTCAAGACAGTTTATTCCTCAAGACGGTTCCAATTCAGGCACGTCTTTCCGAAGACGATAAGTCCCCTTTCCAATCCCTCTCTCGAGACAGTTTATTGCTCGAGATGATTCCATTCAGGCACGTCTTTCTGAAGACGGTAAGTCCCCTTTCCAATCCCTCTCTCGAGACAGTTTATTCCTCGAGGCGGTTCCAAATCAGGCACGTCTTTTCGGAGACGATAAGTCCTCTTTCCAATCCCTCTCTCGAGACAGTTTATTCCTCAAGACGGTTCCAAATTAGGCACATCTTTCCGAATACGGTAAGTCCCCTTTCCAATCCCTCTCTCGAGAAAGTTTATTCCTCGAGACGGTTCCAAATCATGCACGTCTTTTTGAAGATGGTAAGTCCCCTTTCCAATCCCTCTCTCGAGACAGTTTATTCCTTGAGACAGTTCCAAATCAAGCACGTCATTCCGTCTTTCCGAAGACGGTAAGTCCCCTTTCTAATCCCTCTCTCGAGATAGTTTATTCCTCGAGACAGTTCCAAATCACGCACGTCTTTTCGAAGACGGTAAGTCCTCATTCCAATCCCTCTCTTAAGACAGTTTATTCCTTAAGACGGTTCCAAATCAGGCACATCTTTCCGAAGACGGTAAGTCCCCTTTCCAATCTCTCTCTCGAGACAGTTTATTCCTTGAGACGGTTCCAAATTAGGCGCGTCTTTCCGAAGACGGTAAGTTCCCTTTCTAATCCCTCTCTCGAGACAGTTTATTCCTTGAGACGGTTCCAAATCAGGCGCGTCTTTCCAAAGACGGTAAGTCCCCTTTCCAATCCCTCTCTCGAGACAGTTTATTCCTCGAAACGGTTCTAAATCATGCACGTCTTTTCGAAGACGATAAGTTCCCTTTCCAATCCCTCTCTCGAGACAGTTTATTCCTTGAGACAGTTTGAGTAGCAGAAATACTCGCAAACATCACAACCGTTAAAGTAGCGGAAACACTCACAAATAGGTCGATATAGGGAATTGCCAACAAACCCCTGTGTCACGACGATCGCCATCAGAGTGGCGGAAACACTCAAAACCCAGGTCAACACCAGTGTCTGTTAGCCCACTTCGGCAAAAAAATGACCAAACTGCCCCTTGGACCTTTTCCGAGACTTCCCAGTCAAGATGACCATTTTGCCCCTAGGCATCCAAATGCCCCGGGAACCACACCGGCTCTAGGTATCAAACCGGTAACCTTCTAAGACTACTTTTTATAGTACTCTCAACCCTTCTTTATCTTTTAGGATCATTTCGAGTTAGTTCCGGCAAACCCAGTACAAAATGACCGTTTTGCCCCTGGTGGGCCGATCTCCTTTTCCGACCACACCGGCTCTGGGTATCAAACCGGTAACCTTCTGAGATTACTTCTTATAGTATTCTCAACCTTCCTCTACCTTTCCGGATCATTCCAAGTCAGTTCTGGCAAATCCGATGTGAAATGACCGTTTTGCCCCTAGTGAGCCGGTCACCTTTTCTGACCACACTGGCTCTGGGTATCAAACTGGCAACCTTTGGGAACATTCTGAATAATATTTCCAAATCTCAAGTCTTCTTCCAAGACAATCCGAGTTCGTTCCGACAGCTTCCCGATCCGATTGACCGTTTTGCCCCTAAAGGCCCGGTCAACCCTTCCGACACATCCTATCCTCACTTTTCAAATGAAATACCTCCAGGACACTATTCTAAGTGTTCCTACTCTTTTCCAGCCTTTCGGGCCATTCCCGGTCCCTTAAATCATTCCCGGACTTTCCGGAGTCACTCCTAGTGAAGCCAAGCAAAAAATTGCATGGTAGTCACTAGTACAGGCACCCAAATCTAGTCAAAGATACATTGCTTGCCGACCTTAAACATTTCCTAAATGGCTGGCACCACTAGTAGTGGCGCCAAGCCAAAAAATGGCCTGGCGCCACTCCTAGTGGCGCCAGTGTAAAGTTTGGCCTGGCTCCACTGCAACAGGCGCTAGTGTTGTCCAACCTCTATAAATACAGAGCCTCTTCCAACATGAAAGAGGTCAGTAAACTCAATCTAAAAATCCTATATTTGATATACAGAGCTCGAGCACCTCAGAAACCCTAGCTTCCCTAGGTTTTCCAAACCCTAGCCACCATACACTAAACCCTAGCCTCCTATACACTCATACACACCCCCATACACTCATACACTAACCTTCAACCCTCCTTCAAAGACTTGAAGAGTTGTAATCTGAAGTTTGAAGATTGAAGGCGGCTCTTGAAGATTGAAGATGAAGATCAAGACGAAGACTGAAGAAAGCAAGGCGCGCAAAATAAACAAGATACAAGGTAGGTTCTCCATTTAAATTTCCACACCTCCCCCTCTCTCTTCTCTCTCCTAACCCACTTGGGTTTTCTCTATTTTGATCCCCCATCTCTTTCCCCCTCTTTCTTTGCATGCTTGAAATAAGAGGACTCCCGGTCCATGTGTAGGATTAGACTATCGGAGGGTCACCGTGTCGGGGGCTTTCCTTTAGGCTAACTGGAGACCACGTGGGTTCGGCCCCCTTGATTATGTGGTGAAGCCTTAACCTTGTATGTTCACGACCCCAAAATTGCATTGTGCATATCATGATCTTGTTTTCAAAGTCGTTTTCAAAATCGTTTTCAAACTCGTTTTCAAAATTGCATCAAAATCCTCTTTTTCAAAAACATGTTTTCAAAATCACAATCGTAGGGTAATTCTAGCCTTTCCATGGCTAGGGTTGCTTTAAGAAAGTGTTACATTAAAAGCGACCAATATGGTCCATATTTTCAAATCTTGTTGTTTTCAAAACCGCTTTCCTAAAGTGGTTCTGGCCCTCTTATGGTTAGAATTGCTTTAGGAAAGTGAGTTATTTTTACACTTCCTAAAAACTCTATTTTCAAAAAACTCTTTTCCTAAAAATCTGTTTCAATATACTTTCCTAAAACTCTCCTTTCCAAAGTTGTTTTCTAAAAACTCTTTCCAAAAATCTATTTTTCAAAACTCCCTTTTTCAACTCCTTTCCAAAACTCTCTTTCCTCAAAATTCACTTTCTAAAAACGCTCCCTAAAAATCTTTCTAAAAACTCTCTTCTCAAAATCTTCCTTCTAGAAATTCCCCTCTAGGATTTTCCTTCTAAGACTTGTTTCCAAAAATTCCTCTCTACGATTCCCTTCTAAAAATCTTCGTTTCCAAAAATTCTCTTTCTAAAATCTTTCCTCTAGAAACTCCTCTCTAGGATTTCCTTCCAAAATCCTCGTTTCCAAAAACACATTTTCCAAAAATCCCTTTTCTTGATGCCCAAGTCAAGCCCTAGAACCCACAATTAGGAGACCCTAATTTTCTTCCCAAAAACATGATTTTCAAACTTGCCTTAAAACCTAGGTTTCCAAAACCTCTTATTTTCACATTCAAATTATACACATTTCCAAAACTCCTTTTCTACATCAAAACTATAGTTTTCCAAATCTAGGGTTTCTAGAAGCTCCCCTTTCCAAATCCTTGTCAAATCAAATCTTCCTTTTAAGAAACCAAATCCAATTTCCCGTTTAGGAAATTAGATCCCGTCCTCTGTTTTTGGAAACAAAATCAAACCTTCTCTTTTAGAAACAAAATTCAATCCCTTCCTAATCCAAACCTTTCCTAATTCAACTCATTCCTAATTTCATACCTTCCTAAGCCATAAGATTCCTAAACCTAAACTTTAAATCTTTCCTTAAATTTCAAAATTCAAATCTTTCTTGATTCAACACCTTCTTAAACTTCTCCTTTCCTAAGCCTTAAGTTTATAGAATTTGAACATAAAAATGTTTCTTAAATTTTAAAATCCAACTTCCAAATCTTTCCTAATTCAACCCTTTCCTAATTCACCCCTTTCCTAACTCTACCTCTCGCCAAATCTTAACTTTTCAAACTTAAGTTTTCAAATCTTTCTAAAACTAAAACTCTAAAACTTTCTAAATCCTAAACTTTCTAAACTCAAAACTTCCTTAATTCAAACATTTTTTTAAATCTTTCCTAATTTAAAATCTTTCTAAAATTCTAAGCTTTCCAAATTCAAAACTTTCTTAACTTAAAACTTTCCAAATTCTCAACCTTTCTAAAACTAAACTTTCCTATTTCAAAACATTTCTAAATTCAACATTTTCCTATTTCAAAACCTTTCCTAAAACAACACTTTCCTAATTTCAAAACTTTCCTAATTCGAAAACTTTTCAAAAATAAAACTTTCCAAAAACGAAACTTTCCAAATTCGAACCTTTCCTAATTCCAATTTTTCTCCAATCTTTCAAGTCTAATATTCAAGTCAATTCTTTTTCAAAATCTTTCCATATCAAATCCAATTCTTCTTTTTTTTAAAGCTCTTTAGTCTAGGTTTCCTAAAACCAAGTCTTTCAAAACCAATCTTTTCAAATCTTCCAATCAAAGTTCAATCTTTCAATCTTCCAATTCAATTTCCAATTCAATCTCTTTTCCAAATCAACTCTTCTATTTCTAATTGGACTCTTGTCCGAACTACGACTGACCTGACTCCTCCAAAAGGACACGTAGACAACCCTCATGGGTGCGGTCACAACATTTTTCAAATTTCAAATTCCACAACATCTTTCAATTTCTATTTCTACAACTTCTTTCAAATCTCCAATTCTACAATCTTCTTCAAGTTCCTATCTCTACAAAATCTTTCCAAATCTCCAATCTATTTTCAAACTTTCAATTCCAAATTTCTATTTTCAAATCTTTATTTTCAATTCCAAAAATCTTCTTTCCAAATTCAAACTTCTATCTCTTTCTTTTCAAATCAAACCAAATTCTTTTCAAATCTATTTCCAAATCAAGTCTCTTAACTTGCACTTGCATATCATGCATCATGCCTTTTTAAACACTCTTTTTCAAAGTGAATAGGATGGAACAATAGTTAGTTAAAGACTCTCATAGGTGAAACTAGGGTAGATTGACATGTAGGTACCGAAAGGGCGGGGTAGGGTGATGGCTTAGTGCGTCTTCCCTACACATAACCAACCTCCGAACCTAGGATCACTGATTTCAAAGACCAAAAGGAGTTATTTTTCAAAAAAGGGCTAAATGTTTTTCAAAGGTTGCCAAACAACCTTTTTTCTTAAAAACCCTCTCTTGAGGAGATATTTTCAAAATTCTTTTCCAAAACCCTAAGTGTAGTCTTCGGATTATTCTTAGTTTTTAGGTGACCTAACTCACCTTAATCAAGTTAGGTGGCGACTCCAATCTTTTTCTAAAAGCCTTTTATTCAAATCAAATTTTCAATTCAAACTTAGTCACACTCATTCTTCTAGGAGGGTGAGTTCTAACGAGAGAGTACAACATTTTTTCCGCTTGTGTGAGTATTCCTCGAGTGCGAAAAATCTGGACGCAATAGTAAGTTGATCTTTTAATATTAGGAGATAATCATTTATGAAGATGTATTGATTTAACATAAATATATGATGAGTTAAAGCGTTGTGTATGTTATGATAAAAGTTTGAAATGAATACACAAGAAAGAACCATTAAGATTGGTGTTTCATAGGTAAAGAATCTAAATTTTTGTCTGTTTTAAGTAGATAATGTCTTTTCATAAGAAAGATCAATACTAACAAATTTTTACTTTGTTAATAGTAGAGATTCTTAAACTAAAAATTATAGTTAGCAGGTATATGAAGATATCTAAATGTTTATGAAAATAATTTCAACTATATGCATCGATATGAAGTAAGGTTCTAGAAGATACACATGGAGTAGTGATTGTGAAATAGAGTATACCATGAAGAAGAGAAATTTTGTAAGTTGAAGCAGCTTTCTTCCTTTGAAAGCTTTTTGATGGCATCCTAGAAGGTCAAAGTGATTAGACTCAAATCAAAGATTGGAAGATTTTTTGATTTGAAGCTTGCTCCAACTAAATATTCCTGAGCTGTGCAGTTGTTTTGTATGAAATAATTGAAAAGGCCAATTGATTCAATAAAGTGGTGCAAATCATAAAAGTGCTCAAATGAAAAATGGCACAGATTACAATACTTAGAATTCTATATAGAAAAACTCTTCTTATGCTATACATTACTGATGTTTTTATATAGTTAGAAGGAGAGGATCAAAGATAAAGTAAGAAGATAAGAGCATTAAGTAGCAGTAGTATTATAAGCACTTCATTTTTGCCCGCTTGGCAATCTCGAGTCCAAATCGATCACTCCAGTAAAATGTTACAACACTGTCGAAGCCCAAATTGGCTTTTCAAACTCTAACCCAATCAATTGGTCACTTTCTAGGCCCAACTGAAGCCAAATGACCAAAATGTCCCTAGGCATTCCATATAGCTTTTTGAGACTAGGTAGTCTTCGAAACGACAACATCACAGGCATCTTTCTAAGATCAGGTGGTCTCTGAAACCAATCGCCATCACCAAAGTGACAAAAACACTCACAAACTTTAAACGGTTCACTTCTAGAGCCTGCTAGCCCGTCAGTGTAGAATATCCGTTATATCCCTTGGCATCCAGTAGTTTCCTGAGACCAAACAATCTCGGAACCGACACCACCCCGTCAGAATGACGGAAGCACTCACAAACCTTTAAGCTGTTGGAGTGATGAGAAAACTCACCAAGTCAACATGGGTTTTGCCATTAAACCACCCAGTGTTACCGAACCGAATGCGCCTCTTGGCAGTGACACTTTCATCAAAGAAAAGAGAGACCTCCGAGAACCATCTCATCAAAATTGTCAGAGTGATGAAAGCATTCATAAACCCAGGCCAACACCGGCGCTTGCAAGCCTGATATGGTGAAAAATAACCAAACTGCCCCCAAGGCACCCTGGCACGTCTTTCAAGAAAGTACTAAGTCCTCGAGATGGTAAGTCCACCTTCTCTACCTATCCCTCAACAGTCTGGCATGTTCAAGATGTCGATCAAACTAACTCCGGTTCAATTCTAGTCAACCCTGATCAAAATGACCATTTTACCCTCGAGCATTCTGGCACGTCCTTCAAGAAAGTATCAATCCCTCGAGACAGTAAGACCACCTTCTCAAAGCTGTCTCTAGACAGTCCAGTATGTTTGATATGCCACTCAAATCCATCTTAATCACAGTCTGGCAAGTTTCGATCAAAATGACCATTTACCCCTAGTGACCCGGGCACTTCCTAAATCACACTAGCTCTGGGTACCAAATTGGCATGCATTGGGATACTCTTAATATGATCCATATCCATTTCTAGGTGCCCTTGACTCGAAATATCTCAAAGTCAACAAAAGCTTCCAAGAGCGTCATGCTGACACTCCACCAGGGTTGTCTTTTTCTCCGATTCTCTGATTAAAACGCACCGTCAAATGACTTGAGAAATGTGTAAATCAAAGAATTCTCAAAAGTCTTTTCATAGGGCTTACCATTAATACTGCTCGATTGAAGATATCAATTCCCGAAGTATCCGACCGCATGGCCCAGAAGTTGCCACTTTTAGAAACCCTTGGATCGTCTTATAGACACTCCTCCTGTGTTAACTTTTTTTTCAATTCCTTGATTAAAATGCACAGTCAAACAACTAGAGAAATGTGTAAATTAGAAAATTTCTTGAAGCTTGTCTGGAGGACCCATTATTGATATGGTTCTATTGAGGAGGTCGTTTCCCAGATGTCGCGCCCCGATTTTTCGCAATTGAGAAAAATACACACAAGTGAAAAAAAATATTGTACTCCCTTGTTAGAACTCATCCTCCCAGAAGGACGAGTGTGACTAGGTTTGAATTAGAAATTGATTTTGAATAATGCTTTTGAAAAAAAATTTGGAGTTGCCACCTAACTTGATTAAGGTGAGTTAGGTCACCTAAAACTAAGTGTAATCCGAAGATTAAACTTAGGGTTTTTGAAAAAGGTTTCAAAAACTTTCTAAAGAGAGGGTTTTTAAGAAAACAAGTTCTTTGGCAACTTTTGAAAAGATTTAAGCTCTTTTTAAAAAATAATTTCATTTTGGTCTTTGAAAACAATGATTCTAGGCTCGGAGGTTGGTTATGTATAGGGAAGATATCCTAAGATTATCACCCTATCCCGCCCTTGCGGTACCTACATGTCTATTCACCCTAGGTTCACTTATTTAGAATCTTCGATTTTCCATTGTCCAATAATATCCACTTTGAAAAGACCATTGGAAAGAAGTTTGATATGATGCATGACATGCAAGAAAAGAAAAGAATTTGATTTTGAAAATAGACTTGAAAAGAGGATTTGAAGTTTAAAAGAGATTATGGAATTAGAAATTTGAAAAAGGTTGTGGAATTGGAAATTTGAAAAAAGGTTGTGATCGCACCCATAAGGGTTGCCCACGTATCCCAATGTTGAGAATCAGATCTGTTGTAATTCGGACTAGAGTCAGATATTGATTTGAACTTTGAATAGAAGATTTGAAACTAAACTTGGAATTAATTTTAATTTGAAATAGAACTTGAGGATTTTGAAATTGATATTGAATTGAAAAGATTGAACTTGAAAGAAAAGAACTTGGACTTGATTTGAAAAGATTGGGATTTTGGCTTGAATTCAAGTTTGAAAATCATCTTAGTTTAAAAAGGACTTTTAGAAAAGAGTTGAAACCTCCTAACTTACGGATAGGGTTAAACTAGGGTTCGGCCTCCTAGGGTTTAGGTAACCAAAGGTTGAAGTATGTACTTGAATTAGAAAGGTTTGATTTAGACTTGAAAAGTTCAATTAAACAAAGTTTCAATTTAGGAAAGTTCCGTTTTAGGAAAGTTTTGGATTAAGAAGGTTAGATTTAAGAAAGACTTGGAAAGGATTTGATTGGATTTGGAACATTTGACTTGGAATGGTTAGGAAAGATTTGACTTGAAAGCATTTTGAAAGTTAGAGTTTAGGAAAGATTTGAATTTTGGAAATCTTTGAATTAGAAAATTTTCAAAACAGGAAAGTTTTCAAATTAGAAAAGTTTCATTTTAGGAAAGTTTTGACTTTTAGAAAGATTTGAGTTTTGGAAAGTTTTGAATTTAGAAAGATTTTAAAGCCTAGATCTAGAAAAGATTTGATGAGTTGAATTTAGAAAGTTGCGATTTCGAAAGGTTTGAAATTAGGAAAGGTTAGAATTAAGAAAGATTTGACTCCTATATCCTAAAGTAGAAGATTAGATTCTATATCATAACATTAATGATTTAATTTTGTTTCCAAAATTGGAGGATTTGATTTGGGTTCCTAAATTGAAAGATTTGATTTGACATGGAATTGGAAAGGTTGAGTTTTGAAAATCTTGAATTTGGAAATCTATGATTTGATGGAAAAAGAGATTTTAAAAACCTATGATTTGAAGTAGAAAAAAAGGTTTTGAAAATTTATGATTTGATGCAGAAAATAGTTTTGGAAACCAATGATTTGAGGCAAAAGAGGAAGTCATGATTTTAAGAAAGGAACTAGGGTTTCCTAACTATGGATTCTAGGGCTTGACTTGAACTCCAAGACAGAGTTTTTAGAAAGTGGATCTTTTGAAAAGAGTTTTTAGGAAAGAAGTTTGAAAAGAGTTTTTAGAAAGTAGATTTTTGAAGAGAGTTTTTAGGAAGTGGATTTGCAAAACAATTTGGAAAGGGGTTTGAAAATGGACTTTTGAAGATTTTTTGAATATCTCACTTTTCTAGAACGATTCTAACCATGAAAAGATTAAAACCATTCTAGGATTGTGATTTTGAAAACAACATGGATTTGAAATATGGACCATAATGATCACATTGAATATCACACTTTCCTAAACAATCCTAACGATGGAATGGCTAGAATCATCTTAAGATTGTGGTTTTAATAAAAACAATTTAGGGTTTACACCCAAAATTTGGAATTTGATGGTCACCTTGAATGTAACACTCTTCTAAAACAACCTTAACTATGAAATGGCTAGAATCATCCTAGAAGTGTGATTTTGAAAATAAGTTCGAAAAAAGAGATTTTGAATGCAAGTTTAAAAACAACTTTGATGCAAGTTTGTAAAACAACTTAGAAAATAATTCTGGATGAATGTATGAATATAATATGCACAATGCAATAGGGTCATGAACATGCAACGCTAGGCTTCACCACATAATCAAGGGGGTCGAACCCACGCCATCAAAGGTTGAATTTGAATAAAGCCTCCAGCATGGTGACCTTCAACAATTATTTCTAGGCATGAACCGAAGAGTCTCTTGTTTCAAGCATTGAAGAAGGGAAGATAGAAGATAGGGATTAAAATAAAAGAAAACCCAAGTAGGTTAAGAGAAAGAAGAGAGATGGGGGATTACATAAAAGTAAATTAGAAAACTAGCCTCGTATTCTTCTTGCTTTGATTGCTTGGTTTGCTTTGCTTTTTCTTGAATCTTGAGAGCTTTGAAGTTGCAGCACTTGAGTCTTCAATGGCTTCTTAAGGGCTTGTGTTTGAGTGTATATGGTGTATAAAGGTTAGGGTTTGAGTATATGGAGGCTAAGGCTTAAGGAGACTTAAGAGAACTAGGGTTTGGAGAGGCTTCAAGCTCTATTTTCAAAGAAACAATGTTTACAGACTAAGTTTGCGGACCCTCTTCACACAGGGAAAGGGTCTGTATTTATAGACAATTGAAATAGCCTTGGCGCCTGTTATAGTGGAGCGAGAGCAAATACTCCACTTACACCACTAGGAGTGGCATCAAGCCATTTATTGGCTTAGCGCCATAGCTAATGGCGCCAACCACTTAGAAACGTTTTCAGGTGGCAAGGAATGTATCTTTTGACCCTTGGGACGTAAAGCCAGTGTGGTTCTCAGATGTGATCGGATGCCTAGGGGCAAAATAGTCATTTTGACCAGATAGTCTCGAAATTCATCTAGAATAGACTGGAAGGCACATGAACATGCCAGATCGCCTTTGGGACAATCTTGGAAGGGTGGGCTTATCGCTTTGAGAACTTAGGTACTTTCTCGATAAGCATGCCCAAAAAGGCCCAAGGGGCAATTTGGTGATTTTTCATCAAAGTGAGCTAGCAGGCACTGGTGTTGAACCGGGTTTTGAGTATTTCTGTCACTCTAATAGTGTGTGACGAGTTGGTTTTCATAGGTATCTCATTTTCGGTAAATGTGCCACGACCAAAAGGCGAATTCAGTCCCGTAACATAGGGGATTTTTTGGCAATTTTCAATGTCGACATACTTGCGAGTGTCTCTATCACTCTGACAATTGTGATCTTTGTGAGTGTTTTCGCCACTCTAACGTTGCACGTTCATTTCGGAGAATGCCTGATCTTGGGAAGCTGCTAGATAGATTTATCGTCTGAGGGATTAACTTTCTCAAAAGATGTGCCGAATAATAGACATTTTGTATTGGCGAGCTAAGAGGTGCCAGAAGTGAATCGTTCTACTATCTGGGGGACTTGGGTTTCATCCCGGCCAACAGGTTTGAGGGGACTTACCGTTCCGAGGAATTTTCTCAAAGAACCCGCCGGACTGGATGTACTTGTCGTCTAAGGGATTAACTTTCTCGAAAGATGTACCGAATTAAGTTTGATTAGTCTGGACTGTAATTGAAACTGGAATTGAGGTTGAAAAAGGGACTTACCATCTCTAGGAAGACGTGCCAACTAGAATTGGACCGAGCAATGCACCAAGGGCATTTTGGTTATTTCACCTCTATTGGGCCCGGTAGGCCTGCGAAGCGATTCATTGATTGGATTGAGTCTGGAAAACTAGTTTACACTTGAATGTGTCTGTATCGGTTTAAATAAGAGTCCGATCGGACAGGATCCGAGGTTGCCGAGCAGGTAAAAATGGGGTTCTTACAGCTGCCCCTCTTTTTCTATCTTTGATTGTCGAAGGCAGAAATCGATAAAGTAAGAGTCTCATATTGACCGCGAGGTGATCGAAGGGATGGAGTTTGAAAATCTTTGAAGACTAGATCTTGAAAATGGAAATTTGGCCCAAGGGGGGGGTTTGAAATCAGAGTTTGGCGGGAAAAAAGGTTGAATTGGCCAAAAGTTGACTGTGGCGCCACTACTTGACAGTTAAAACCAAAAAAATTTCTAGTTTGAGGCTTATGAGTTGTTGACAACTCTTGAGGGTTTTTAGGCTTTTTCGAGTGTTTTGCAAGGAAAGAGACTTGAGCATTGAAGAGGTAACCTCGAGGGACGCCGGAGAGTTGTCGGAAGTGGTCGCCGATGTTAGAATTGTCGTTGAAGAAGAAGATTTTGCCAGAGAACTTCAAGAAGTTTTTTGTTTTTCGTTGATTTTGATGTGTAGAATACCGTTTGAGTCATGCAAATAGTTGAAATTAATATTTTGATGTGTTTTGCATTCTCTGGTGATGTTGTTTATGCATTTTGATGCTCGCTAGATTGAGTTTGGGTAGTTTTGGATGTTTATGTAAAAGAGGTTACTGCAGGATTTGGGGGTTTGCTCCTACAACCATGGCTATTGGGTTTTTTGGCTAGATTTTTGCTCCTACAACCATGGCTAGGGTTTTTGGCTATTGGGTTTTTTGGCTAGATCTTAGAAAATGTGCACAGATTGTTTTATGTGTGTCGGTGTTATGTGATTATGATGTCATAGGGTGCACGATTTGTGCGTTGTTGCAATGTTTTGGGCGTTGTAGGGACTATTTACAAACGGGACTCTGCCGAATTTTTTGTAATTAAGAGAAAAGTCCAAAAAATTTTGAAAAAAAAATCTTTTTGAATGGAAAAGATATAAAACCTTTGAGGGTGGGGCTTTTTTGGCAGAGAAGGCTCCGAGAAACTCGAGGGACCTAGAATAAAACTTTTTGAAAATGGAGTTTTAAATAGAACCATGGAGGAAAACGCTTAGGGAATCTTTGAAAATGAATTGTGAATTTATACAACTTCGAAATTGATAAGAATTTTGGAAGAAAGAGTTTTTTTTAGCAATAAAACATGTGAGAGAATTGAATTTGAACAAGACTTTTTGAAGGAAAAAGTTTTTAGAAAACCTTGACACTTGATTGGAATGGAAATCCTTGAAGGAGAGGCTTAGAAAAGTTTGAGATGGATTTTGATTGAAACTTTTGAGATTGATTTTGAAAATGAACTCTTGATTTTGAAATAATTTTGGAAAGGGAAGGCTAAAAGACCTAGGAATTGATTTTGAGATAAACTTTTAGAAGGAAAAGTTTGGAAACTATTTTGATTTGAAACTCGGACAAAATGTGTAGATAAGTCATTTTGACTCGAAACTTGAAAATTTGAAAGCAAAATGTGTAGAAAATTCAATTTGACTCAAAACTTGAATTTTTGAAGACAAAATGTGTAGGAAATTTATTTTGACTCGAAACATGAATTTTTGAAAACAAAATGTGTAGAAAATTCATTTTGACTTGAAACTTGAATTTTGAAAACAAAATGTGTAGGAAATTCATTTTGACTCAGAATTTGAATTCTCTTTCATCTTTTTCCTTTTTTAAATACCTTTTATCTTTTTGAACTGTACTTATCATATGTTGACGTCCTTACCTTTATTTGGCTTTCAAGGTGATTGATACGGGCGATGGCGGTTTTGAGAGGAGGCACTGGTCTAGGAAAGGAGCTGGTACGGACTCCACCAGTAATTCCAGTCATTCTAGAGACAGTCGCAGATCAGCTAGTCAGACGTCATCTAGTCAGAGCAAGAAGGGGAGTATGCCCCTAGTCGAACCCTTACCTCCAATCAAGCTAGTTTTTGAAGGGGAGATGGATGCTGAGGAAGAGGCACTGAACCTTGGAGATCGTGCAACTAGTTACGGGATAGCCTCTTCTAGACGCAGGCAAACAAACTCTGATTTGGGGGATCTGGAGATATTAAACATTCCCCCATTGGGGGATCTTGCCTACCACCCTAGCGTATACTCTCGACAGCATCTATCTCCTCCCTGAGTACATACATCCTTCAGAGGAACCGTCCATCAGGCTTTCAGTACTACAAAGTAGGCCGCTCCATCTTGTCATGCTTTCTTGGTGGAGATTGGGTTTGGGGCTTTTATGGGGTTACAAGCTAACCACCTGAACCGACATCTGGTGTTAGCATTGGTCGAGAGATGGTTTGGCGAGACGAGTACCTTTCACTTTGTGGGTTTCGAGCTAGGTCCTACTCCGTTGGATTGGGCCATTATTACTAGAATTTCTTTTATCAACCGTCAGATCACCTTGCAACCAATCAACAGAGCCGATGCTTGTGCTTTGTTAGATTTTCCACCTCCTAACCGCTCAGCTTTTTTAGTTTCCTGGCTTAGTCGGGATGAGAGCACTTTTTTTGTTGAGTCACCCCCTGAGCGATGGGATATTATTAGGCGACAACTGGTTTTCTACATTGTTTTTAGCTTCTTTTGCAACAACAACAAGTCGATCGTCCCTTTCCAATTAATGAGCGTGGTAGCTCACTTGGGAGCATTATTAGAGCTGGACTGGGGGCCTTTCTCCTTTGGTTGCTTCCTCAGATCCATGCGAATCCGGACCTCCTCCCGCTGTGGTAGTGTGACTGGTTTTTTGCCCTTTTGGTATGGTGGAGCTATGAGTACTTGTCGGTCCGTCGTCTGGAGGTAGTAGAGGCTGATATTTATCCCCGAGCCTTGAGATGGGTTCGTGATCCAGTGGCCCATCGATCAGAGATCACCAACTTCGTGATGTTACGGGCGAACCTGAAGCTGATAGAGGCGAGAGATGTGACCTAGCAGCCCTTCATTGGATCAGTTTATGAGGCCGTCAGGTATCTAGTCCCAATGTCTCTGTCAAGGATTTCCTTTCTGAGTGATGAGTCTTGGGAGTCTTATCTGGCTGACTGGCATTAGCTCCAGTTCCATGAAGAGTTCTGATCAGCTAGGGATCCACCTGAGTATATGTTTAGAGTTTTGGTTGACGGGGTTCCTATTCCGCACTAAGAGTGTTAGTCGGGTGCTGATTTTCTGCTTCCACTAGAGACTAACTACATCACACATTTCGGAGCTCATTCTGTAAGTGCTTTCACTCAGTTTAAGGTACTGGTCAGAGGTAACGCCATAGGCCAGAAGGTGGTTGACTTATGGCATCAAGTGGGAGGATATATGCCTCAGGCAGAGTTTGCTGCCGTGAGGGATTAGAGAGACCGGTACCAAACTGAGAGGGACCAGTTTCAGATGGAGAGAAATCAGTTCCAAGCTGAGGAAGCTACTTTGATCACTCGGTTGGCTCAGATAGGAAGCAGCGGGGTATGTTGCCCTTTTCTCTCTTTTTTGTTCTGGCGTTGTTTAGTTATTCATGTGCTTTGCTAATTTGGGCTCTTCCTTCTATATAGGATGCTGGTGCTCCTAGTAGTCAGTCGCCTCCTTCTGAGCTAGCTTTCGGAGATTTTGACTCGGACATTGATTTTGACCTCTGATGGATGCCCCTTGTCACAGGCCCAGCTTCTCTTCTATACCATGTCCTGGATATACATTTGTTGTTAGAGAGTTTATTTGTAATTTTTTAATACAGTGGATATTTTTTATATAGATAGCCAGATATAGATATTGATATATGAACATGGGTAGATGTTTTATGATTTAAATAGTTAGATATATGAATAGATGCATAAACAAGGAAAATGTTAATAATGTACGTTTATTTTAGATATGATATTGAATTGCATTGGTGACTTCTATTTTTACAAGGAGCTATGTCTTATGTATGCGAAGCTCATGCTAAAATTTTATAAAAAATGCATGCACATGTGAAGAATACAATAGTTAATAGAATGAACGAGGTGTTGGCAAGCTCTATATCCTTGAAATGGCAACTCCTTCCTTTTCAGGGGTTTAGCCTCTCTTTTGGCTCGACCCTACCTTGGCAGGATGATAATATTTTGTACCTTTCTTATCCTTTTGATTAACTTTGACGTTCTATTTTGGGTTAGTTTCTGGGATCATTTGGGTTAAACTCTCAACCCTCAAGGCTTTGGCAACAACTTACCTAACCTTTGGTAGAGCGATGAACAGCCAGTCTTTCAACTTAAGGAGGCTTTGTTTTAGGATCGTAATGTAGGCTAAGTTATGGGGTTTTGAATTGACGAGATATGTAGGCCCAAATTTGATGTTGCTTTCAGTAGGGCTTAGATCCACACCATCCTCGGTTGTTCTTCTAGCAGGGTTTGGCCTCCTAGCATCCTCCTTTAAACTCGGCAACACATATGGCTCATTTAGATCAAACAATTTGTTTTTAATCAGAGTGGACTCTAATAGGGTTGTAATGTAGACCATGGTTTCAGATTTTTGCAAGAAAGGGTAAAGGCTTAAACATATTGCTTCTACTGGGCTTCTTTATTGCCTAGAATCACCTTTAGATTTTCCTTCTTCCTCTTGCTATATGCTCTTCAAGATGGCATGAAATAAGTCTCTCTCTGTTTTCATTTTCTTTTTGTTTTTTTTTTTTTTGTAGGGCAGCTTGCCCCTTGACAACTCTTTCTCTTTTGCTTTCCTTTTCTTTTTTCTTTTTGTGAGGTGGATACTTTTACCACTCCTTTTTCTCCAAATCTCTTCCTTAGTGTTTCATTCTAACCCATTGTGGGCGGTGATCCCTAGGTTGGGGTTTTTTTAAGAAGAAAAATAATCGACTCAACAGGTTTAACAATGGTTGTTTTTTACTGTATGGGGAATGAAATGAGTTCCCATTTTCATTTCGAACCAGATTGCTTGATCCATAGAGCCTTCAGGTTACTTCAGCTTGATGGACGATAAGTGACATTCTTTGTTGAGTCCTCTATTATCTATCTTCCCCAGTGTGGGGGGATGGTTTTGGATTGGGATTGACAATAAATCTTTTGCTTTCTACAAGGCTATAGTGGGTTAAGCAAAGGGATATACATTTTGTTTTTATGGGAAAATAAAAGATAGCTCCTCTTCCTTTTGACAGTCTAGCCGCCCATCGCTTAGCTTCGGTGTTTTGTAAGTGTTGTTTTTGAGTCATTTTCCTCACTCATCCTTATCCTCTCTCTTTTCAAAAAGTTGATCATTCGGTGAGTGGTTAACGCATGCTATCACACCCTTCAAATCAGGTCCTCCATCAGACAGCACGCACCCCTTGTTCAGGATGCATTCACCATTCACAAGACATGTGAGACAATAGCAATTACATGAAAAACTACCTTTTTATTATTGCAATGAAAAGTATAGAATTCTTTAGCGGAATGGAAATGCAAACATCAATTTAAAGAAAAAAATAAAGGGGATAGAAAGAAAGTGGGTGAAAACACCCCTCTCTTGTACGTTTTTGTAGAAAATCCCTTTCAGTAGGGTTTTAGGATGATACCCACATTTCCAATGCTCCATCCATCATTATGATCCCTGGCCAAGGCAAGGTAGGAAAAGACTTCTTCTAGAGCTCTGAGTGTGTTGATAGTGACAGTGCAGTTGTCAACTTCATTGACCTCTTTGTTGTCCTCTGTGACCTTTTCAGATTCTTTCATAAATAGGGTAGCTAGCTCGCCTTCCTCCAGCTCGAATGGCTCTACTGGTGCTTTTGGCTCTTCTGGTTCCCAGCGCATGTCTTTATAGTTAAACTCAATTGTGGGCTAGGGGTTCCCCAATAGGTGGCGCTCGGCCGCATCATACCAATGGTGTAGAAACTCATCACCCCAACCGTCAGTTGCCATATCTTCAGCAGAATTCTCCTTCACAGGTCTAGGCTCCTCAATCGACCATTCGGAAGGATCATGCACTTCATTGGGGTTAAAGAGATAGATCGGGCATGGTGAAAATTCTTCTTCCTAATCGCTTTCTTTATTAGTCTCCCAATCCCCATCATAATTTTCGAGCGTGACTTATTCCAACCCATCATCCTCTTCTATGTCTTCCAGTATCAGGTTAATAGTGTGGTCTGACAGAGGATTTGTGGTCACATTAGGGGCAGGAGTAAGGTCCACCAATTGTATGTCGATGGTCATATTATCTATCAGGTCTTGGATTTTGTATTTGAGGGTGAAGTAGCTTTCAATATCATACCCTTGTCCTCCCGAATGGTAATCACAAATTGTCAGATCGAAGTTGGGTGGTAAAGGATTGGGCAGAGGTTGAAAGGATATAGGTTTCAAGTATCCTGCTGCTAAAAGATCATAATAGGCTGTGGTTTGTGTGCAAGCAAGTTTGGTAAAAACTTGGTTTTTCCCAATCCCCCTTTTGGGGTCGAAAGGGTGTCTTAGATGTTTTCAAAGGTTGGGGGTCAGTTTATGGCATGATAATAGTAGGGTCAATGGTTTGGAAAATCAAGGAAGCTTTGGACTTTGTATTTTAGAGTGGGACCATTTTTCGTGTCATGGCTAGGTGAGTTTGAATGGGATTCACATGACAGATTTGGATTATATGATTGGGGCGCCCGGTTGAAGACACGCCTGGGAGGTATTGGAACAAGGTGGTTCACTTGGTGAAGATGTCGATAATTTAACGAAGTGTAATCTCGGTCTATTCCATTGTCTCCTTTTCGTAGGATAGCATGCTCCCCATGTGTTTGGACTTGAGGAGCCTTTGCCTGCTCCTGGGTTGTTATACCTACATGGGATAGGAGTAAGGAGAGCATTACTTCTATTTTGGTCGTCCTTTTCTCAAGTCCTTTTACTTCTTCTAATATCTGGGCCTGGTTTTGTTCGAAGATCAGACTTGGTGACTCATTGAGTGGCTCCATGGATGTCTAAGCCTAGGTGTAATCTTAGTCTATTCCTTTGGCTCCTTTTTGTAGGATAGCAAGCTCCCCATGGGTTTGGACTTGAGGAGCCTCTACCTGCTCATGGGTTGTTATACCTATATGGGATAGGAGTAAAGAGAGCATTGCTTCTATTTTGGTTGTCCTTTTCCCAAGTCCTCTTACTTCTTCTAATATTTGGGCCTGGTTTTGTTCGAGGATCAGACTTGGTGACTCATTGAGTGGCTTCATGGATGTCTAAGCCTAGGTGTAGTCTCTATGAAAGAAAGAAAAGAAAAAGAAGAACACATGCCACAAGTTAGTTTTTAGTATTCAGGGAGCTTTATACAATGCATGCCCTAGGGACATCCCATATTGAGAGGGAGACTAACTATGATGAATTTTGGCTCACTTTTTGGAGATAGGGTTTTTGCCCTTGTATGCAAATATCTTACCATCAAGTGGGAAAATACATTCATCTATTCATTGATTTACAAATAGTAGATGAGTACATTGAATTTTGAGTTTAAAGTACAATAGAATTGAAGTACATTTTAATAAGGGGAGAGAGAAGATTTTCCTTGGGGACTTCCACCTATCTGCTCTTATATTTGAGATCCTAAACTATTCTTGAGTCATTAGATTCGCCTTCTTTGAGTTTGATGTTGAAGAGGTCATTGAAAGACCTTACTGTTTGATTGCCCCTTATCTTTTTGGCAACCTTATCTTCGCGAGCGTAGAGAGATTGGGGCCTCTCTTTATGGAATGACTTGAAATGCATGCTATGATTCCTTAGGGTTTACATAGGAATTCTTAGGGTTTTGGTAGGTTTTATGTAAGGGAGAGCGATCTTGGTGTCACTCTCTATGGATTGATCATATACATGAAAATGCAGTGACTTGAGTTAATTTGGAACTCTTGCCTTGACATGGAGTATTGAATGCATGAGCATGTATGCTAAGAGCAGAGAGAGATAATGCAATTGTAAAATAAATATGTATGCATGAGCATTTGTACAAGCATTATAATAGTAGGAATTTAGACGAGGATAAAAAAAAAGTAAAACAGTCGTCCTTTCCTCCATGGTTTTGAAATTGACGTGCATGTCTTAAATCCAGCAAAGGTTCAGCTATGTATGATTTCTACATAAGCATGAGGTTGAGGGTTTACTAATGCTTCCTAAGAAGGCTCGATTCTCAAATCTTCAAATCTAGGTCCACTCCCCGAGGCGGTGCCATTATAGGTTGGTGATCCGAGTGAGGAACCATCAAGAGGCCATAGGCTAAGAAACTAACACAGCATCCACCCACAACTAATATACTATTCTCCTTTCTAACTAGAAAGGACGTAACTAGGTAAAGAATACAAGTGCACAATGAGTGTGTGTGGAATTTTTGAAAAATGGAGGAAAGGGCCCAACAACTTCCATCCATCCTGTCCATTCCATTCTATTCATTCATGACATACATGGCAGTTAATATGACATAAAATAAAAATGTGAACAAAAGATCCACCTACAAAAATTCAGTACTTGAATGACAAACTTAATGCAAGATTAAATGATTGAACATTAATAGAATGCATGCTATGATATGTTTTTGAAAACAGCTTTGAAAATGTTGATTTTGAAATTTTGAAGTGGATAAAATTGGACATATTAATCGAAGATTCTAGATGAGTGAAGGTGGAAAAAGACATGATAATGGCCTAACCCTCTAAGCGTCCCAGTGGAGTTGCTAGCTATCGCACCCCGATTTTTTGCACTCGAGGAAAATACACACAAGTGGAAAAAACACGGTACTCTCTTGTTAAAACTCATCCTCCTAGAAGGACGAGTGCAACTAGGTTTGAATTAGAAATTGATTTTGAATAAGGGCTTTTGGAAAAAGATTTGGCGTCACCACCTAACTTGATTAAGGTAAGTTAGGTCACCTAAAACAAGTGCAATCTGAAGATTAAACTTAGGGTTTTTGAAAAAGATTTTGAAAATTTTCTCAAGAGAGAGTTTTTAAGAAAACAAGTTGTTTGGCAACATTTGGAAAGATTTAAACCCTTTGAAAAAATAACTCCGTTTGATATTTGAAAACAATGATTCTAGGTTCAGAGGTTGGTTATGTATAGGGAAGATATCCTACGATCATCACCCTATCCCACCCTTACAGTATCTACATGTCTATTCACCCTAGGTTCACTCATTTAGAATCTTCGATTATCCATTGTCCAATACTATCCACTTTGAAAAGAACTTTAGAAAAAAAGTTTGATATAATGCATGACAAGCAAGTGCAAGAAAAGAATTTGATTTTGAAAATAGATTTAAAAAGAGGATTTGAAGTTTGAAAGAGATTATGTAATTAGAAATTTAAAAAAAGTTGTGAAATTGAAATTTTGAAAAAAGGTTGTGACCACACCCATGACGATTGCCTAAGTATCGCTACATTGAGAATCAGGTTAGTCGTAGTTTGGACAAGAGTCCGATTAAAAGTAAACACTTTGAAGTTTTTGAAAAGTTTAACTTAAAAAGGTTTGATTTGAACTTTGAATAGAAGATTTGAAATTGAACTTGGAATTGATTTTAATTTAAAATAGAACTTGAGGATTTTAAAATTGATTTTGATTTGAAAAGATTAAATTTGAAAGAAGAACTTGGACTTGATTTAGAAAGATTGGGATTTTGAAAGTACCTTGACTTCAATTAAAGTTTGAAAACTATCTTGGTTTCGAAAGGAGTTTTAGAAAAGAGTTAAAACCTCCTAACTTAGGGTTAGGGTTAAACTAGGGTTTAGGTAACCTAGAGTTGAAGTATGTACTTGAATTAGAAAGGTTTGCTTAGACTTGGAAAGTTTGAGTAAAAAAATTTTTGATGTAGGAAAGTTTTGTTTTAGAAAAGTTTCGAATTAGGAAGGTTGGATTGAAGAAGGACTTGGAAAGGATTTGATAGGATTTAGAAACACTTGACTTGGAATGGTTAGGAAAGATTTGACTTGAAAGAGTTTAGAAAGTTAGAGTTTAGGAAATATTTGAATTTTGGGAATCATTGACTTAGGAAAGTTTCAAAATAGAAAATTTTCCAGATATAGAAAGTTTTCAAATTAGGAAAGTTTCATTTTAGGAAAGTTTTGACTTTTGGAAAGATTTGAGTTTTGGAAAGTTTTGAATTGAGAAAGATTTGAAAATTTGGATCTAGAAAAGATTTGATAAGATGAAATTTAGAAAGTTGTGATTTGAATAGGTTTGAAATTAGGAATGATTGAAATTAGAAAATGTTAGAATTAAGAAAGATTTGATTCCTATTTCCTAAAGTAGAAAATTAGATTCTATTTCAAAAAATTGATGATTTGATTTTGTTTCCAAAATTGGAGGATTTGATTTGGGTTCCAAAATTGGAAGATTTGATTTGACATGGAATTGAAAAGGTTGAGTTTTGAGAATCTTGGATTTGAAAATCTATGATTTGGTGGAAAAAGAGATTTTGAAAACCTATGATTTGATTTAGAAAAAGAGATTTTGAAAATCTATGATTTGATGGAAAAAAAAAATAGTTTTACAAACCTATAATTTGAGGTAAAAGAGGAAGTCATGATTTTAAAAAAGGAACTAGGGTTTCCTAATCATGGATTCTAGGGCTTGACTTGGATTCCAAGATAAAGAGTTTTTGAAAAGTGGATCTTTTGAAAAGAGTTTTTAGAAAGGAAGTTTGAAAAGAGTTTTTAGAAAGTAGATTTTTTAAGAAAGTTTTTAGAAAGTGGATTTGCAAAACAATTTGGAAAGGGATTTGAATATGAACTTTTAAAGATTTTTTAAATATCTCACTTTCTTAAAAAAATTCTAACCATGAAAAGAATAGAACCATTCTAGGGTTGTGATTTTAAAAACAACATGGATTTAAAATATAGACCATAATGATCACATTGAATATCACACTTTTCCAAAACGATCCTAACCATGGAATAGCTAGAATCATTTTAAGATTATGATTTTGATAAAAAAAAATTTAGGATTTACACCCAAAATTTGGATTTTGCTCACATTGAATGTAATACTTTCCTAAAACAACTCTAACCATGGAATGACTAAAATCATTATAGGAGTGTGATATTGAAAACAAGTTCGAAAAAAGAGATTTTGAATGCAAGTTTAAAAACAACTTTGATGCAAGATTGGAAAACAACTTTGAAAACAATTTTGGATGAATGTATGAATATGATATGCACAATGCAATAAGGTCATGAACAAATAAGACTAGGCTTCACCACATAATCAAGGGGGCCAAACCCACACCATCAAAGGTTGAATTTGAAGAACGCCCCCAACACGATGACCTTCAACAATTCTTTCTAGGCATGAACCGAAGAGTCTCTTGTTTCAAGCTTTGAAGAAGGGGAGATAGAAGATAGGGATTAAAATAAAAGAAAACCCAAGTGGGTTAGGAGAAAGAAGAGAGACGGGGGATTACATAAAAGTAAATTAGAAAACCAGCCTCGTATTCTTCTTGCTTTGATTGCTTGGTTTGCTTTGCTTTTTCTTGAATCTTGAAAGCTTTGAAATTGCAACACTTGAGTCTTCAATGGCTTCTTAGGGGCTTGTGTTTGAGTGTATATGGTGTATAGAGGTTAGGGTTTGAGTATATGGAGGCTAAGGCTTGAGGAGACTTAAGAGAACTAGGGTTTGGAGAGGCTTCAAGCTCTATTTTCAGAGAAACGGTGTTTCTAGACTAAGTTTGTGGACCCTCTTCACGCAAGGAAATGGTCTGTATTTATAGACAATTGAAATAGCCGTGGCGCCTGTTACAGTGGTGCAAAGGCAAAAATTCTACTGGCGCCACTAGGAGTGGTGCTAGCCACTTAGGAAACTTTTAATGTGGCAAGAAACGTATCTTTCGACCCTTGGGACACAAGGCAAAAGATTTGGGCACCTGTTGCAGTGACTACCATGCAATTTTTGGCTTGGCTCCACTAGAAGTAACTCCGGAAAGTCCGAGAATGACCAAAAAGGTTTCGAGTAACCAGACTTGGCCAGGAATGGACTAGAACCTTCGAGAGAGTGTCTCAGAGGTGATTAGCTTGAGAAACAATGCCGAAATGTTTGAGAAGATTGACCGGCCCGCCAAGGGAAAACAGTCAATTGAATTGGGAAAACACTGGAATGGACTCGGAGTGACCCGTGAGAAGGCTTGAAGTTTGAAAACACTGAGAGTGCTCTGAGAGGTTGTTGGTTTGATACCCAAAGCCGGTGTGGTTGGAAAAGGCGACCAACCCATTAGGGGCAAAATGATTATTTTACACTGGGCTTGTCGGAATAAACTTGGAATGATTCGAAAATGTGTTGGAAGGTTGAGAATACTATAGAAGCATTCCCTGGAGGCTACCAGTTTGATACCCAGAGCCGGTTTAGTTCCCGAAGGCGATCGGATGCCTAGGGGCAAAATAGTCATTTTGACCGAATGGTCTCAAAATTGGTCCAAAACCGACTGGAAGTCACTTGAACATGCTAGATCATCTTTGGGACAATCTTGGAAGGGTGGAATTACCACTCTGAGGTCTTAAGTACTTTCTCAAGAAGCGTGCCAAAAAAGGCCCAAGGGGCAGTTTGGTCATTTTTTACCAGAGTAGACAAGCAGGCACTGGTGCTGATCTGGGTTTTAAGTGTTTCCATCACTTTGACGGTGTGTGACGAGTTGGTTTCCAAAGGTATCTCGTCCTTCAGTAAACGTGCCACAGCCAAAAGGCAAGTTTGGTCCCGTGACATAGGGGGTTTATTGGCAATTCCCAATGTCAACCTGTTTGTAAGTGTTTTCATCACTCTAACAGTTGCAATGTTTGTAAGTGTTTTTGCCACTCTGATGGTGCACGTTTATTCTGGAGACTGCCTGATCTCAGAAAGCTACTAGATGGACTTATCGTCTGAGGGATCAACTTTCTCGAAAGACTTGCCGAATAATGGACATTTTACATTGACGAGCTAACAGGTGCCAGAAGTGAACCATTCTACCATCTCGGGGACTTGGGTTCCATCCTGGTCGACAAGTTTGAAAGAACTTACTGTTTCAAGAAGTTTTCTTGGAGAACGCACCAGACTGGATGGACTTATCGTTTGAGGAATCAACTTTCTCAAAAGACGTGCCAAATTGAGTTTGATTGGTCTGGACTAGAATTGAAACTGGAATTGAGGCTGAAAAAGGAACTTATTGTCTCTAGGAAGATGTGCCAACTCGAAATTGGACCGAACAATGCCCTAAGGGCATTTTGGTTATTTTGCCTCTATAGAGCCCAGCGAACCCGTGAAGCAATTGATTAATTAGATTGAGTTTGAAAAAATTGTTTAGACTTGAATGTGTCTGTATCGATTTCAATGTGAGTCCAGTCATACTAGAGATTGTTGAGCAGGCAAAAATGGGGTGCTTACACTAGAAGCCATGATCAAGTGGCGCAAAAACTGCTACTTTTGACAAACATTAGAGCATCTCGCAGATGCTCCAAAAATCTTATTTTCATGCACGCTTCCTAATGACATATATCTGTCATCTGGAATCCTTTGAAGCTCTCCAACGGCTCCTGGTTCATGAGAAACAACGAAAGAATGTTGTGAATGTGACCGATTTCGCCATATCTTTTTCGGATTGCATGAAGTCGACATAGGAGTTCACGGCGGTAGAACATATGTTACATGCACCCAAAAAATGATCAGATCAGACACAACTTGCTTTGCAGCCCAAGTTGGCATAGTATAAGGAGTGTCACGTGGCACTCAACCACTGGCATACTACTGCGCATGTAGCACATACGCTAGACCCAAAGACCTTTGCCTATGAATAGTAGCCACCCCCTGCATATTCCATAGCTGAAAACAATGGTGAAGCCTTGCTGAAATACTTCCAAAACTCCAAAAAAAAAAATCCTAAATACTCCACCTTTTTCAACCTTCCAAGCATCCAAGCTAGATTCCACTCACCTTAAGCCTATACACTTCATTCCCAAAGCCTCCAAAGCAAGACTCAAGCCATTTCTAGCCCACTTCAAGGCCATTAAAGACCCTTCAAAGCTCAAGCAAAGCTCTCCATTGAAGCTTGAAGAAGTTGTGAAGACAAAGTAGTATTTCTATTTACATTTTGCTATCCCCACTCTTCTCTTCTACCTCTTAGCCTATTTAGGCTATTCTCCATTTTACACCCCATCTTCTACCCCCTTTTCTTGCTTGCTTGAACAAGAAGACTATAGGTCCATGCCTAGGGAAAGCTTTAAGGAAGCCATTAAGTGTGGGTCTCCCTTTAGCCTAGCTTATCTAGTATGGACTATAGGCCCCTTGCAATGTGGTGTGGCTTTTTAGCCTTGTTTGATTTCATGACCCCCTTTGCATATAGTTATTATATTCATGTTTTGCATGGTTGATTCAATTTTCATGCTCATCATCATTTTCTAAAAATCTTAACTATTTCTATTGCCATGTCATTCTCAAACTCCATATTCAAGTGTTTTCCTAAAGATGGTTCTAAGAGTGGGTTTCTTGAAGCCTAGGACTAAACCCTATTTTCCAAACCTTAACTACCTTCTTTACATTTCCATATAGCTCTATTGAGTTTTTGCATAAAAATAATTTCAAAACTACCCTCCAAAAGGGTCTTTCCCAAAATCTCTACTCTCTTAAGTTTTCACCAAAAGTGGCTTTCAAAGTGTTGTATTCTATGTTGATCTTCAAAGTTTTACTCTCTTGAGTTGTGTGATTGGAATGGTCCCTATGGAACCCTTTCTTGAGTAGTATCCCTATAATAGTCATAAGACCCTAAACCCACTAGAGTGGGTTTCTACATCCCCAAAAGTGGTTTTCAAAACAACTATCTTCAAGAAGGGTTATCAAAAATTCATTCTCCTTAATTTGTATAAAAATGGTTTTTCAAAAATACCTTTTATATATTGGTTTTCAAAAGTTCACTCTCTTGAGTTAGTGGTTATAATAGTTCCAAAGCAATCCTCTCTTGAGTGGTTTTCAAATACCATCCACATGAACCCAAATACTCACTTGAGTGGTTTTCATAAAATGATTTTTCAAACACCCTTTCAAGTTTCATGCATAAAACCACTTTTTAAAACCACTAGGTCCCAACCCTAGTTCAAAACCACTCTTTAAAACTATTAAGTCCAAACCCTAGTTTAAAACCACCTTTCAAAACCCTGGGTTAACTTAATCCTAGTCGTCCAACCCTAGGTTAACTTAACCCTAGTTGTTCAGCCTTAGGTTAACTTAACCCAAGTTAGTTAACACTATGTCAACCAAACTCTAGGTTAATCTAACCCTAGTTAGTTAACCTTAGGTCACCTTAACCATAAGTTAAGCCCTAGGTCAATCTAACCCTAGGTTAACCTAACTCAAGTTAGTTAACCCTAGGTCAACCCAACCAAGATTAGTAAACTTCAAGGCTCCAATTCAAAAACTATTTTCATAGCATGTTTTTAAAAACATCATACTCTCTTGAGATTTTCAAAAATTAATTTCAAAATCTTTTCAAATATTTCCATGCTCTATACTAAAATATTTCTAAGAATTCTCTTAAACTTGTCTTGACTAAAATGGCTAGACACCTAACATTTTTCAAAAGCTATTTTAAAAATACTTTCAAAAACTCACAACCCTAAGATGTCCCTAACCCTTTCATGGTTAGGGTCTCCAAAGGAAAGTAATACATTAAATACAACCTTCAAGGTTGTTCATATTAAGGTTTTAAAACCTTAAGTGTTTTTCAAAATACTTTTCAAGAACGATTTTCAAGAGTCTCACCCTTGAAGTAATCTTTGGCCTTACATGGTTGAGGTTGTTCAAGGGAGGTAAGATATCAAGTAGGGTTCTATAACCCTAAAGCTCTAAAAACCTAAGGGAAGTCTCTAGTCCCTTTTTCAAAAATGTTTTCAAAAGTCATAGCTTTAAAGGAGTTTAGCTACTCATTAGTTAACCTCTCAAAGGTGATGAGATATTCAAGATATCTTTCATAAGGGGCATAAAAATGGTTTTCAAAAGCCTTTCAAAGACAACTTCACAAGAACTTTTTTCAATCCAAACTCTATTTCTAAGATTTTCAAAAAAAGAACATTCCAACACTCCTTTGAGTGATTTCAAAAATATATAATCAAGCTTCCAAAAATATTTCCAAACTCCCTTAAGTTATTTCAATGCGTTCCAAAGATCTCTCAAGTTCTGTGTTCAAAGACATCCTCAAATCCTCAAGTTCTATTTTCAAGTCAAAACTCTTGAATCCAAAGTTTCAAAACTTTCCAAGACTCCCACGAGCCTATCTTTAAATCGAGCCCTAGCCCGAACTATGAATGACCTCATTCTTGCCAAATGAGATACGTATGCAACCTAAAATGGTATAGTCATAACCCTTTTTCTAAGTCAAATGTCCATTTCCAAAATGCTCTCTCGATCAAAATTTCTTTTTCAAGTCACACCTCAAAGCTTTTTTATTTTCAAATATTTTTTCAAAACCATGCATCATGTATCATTCATACAAAAAGTGATAACCAAACCTCATTTTCAAAACTCTAAAGTGGATACAAGTGAACTATTAGTAACCAGTTATTCAAGTGAGTGAATTAAAGGTGATTACACATGTAGGTACTGAAAGGGTGGGGTAGGGTGATAATCTTAGGATATCTTCCCTACACGTAACCAACCCCCGGACTATAGATTTCTATTTCAAAGACCAAAATTGGAGTCACATTTTCAAAAGGGTTTTTAAAAGATTACTAAGACCTCTTTCCAAAAACCTTCTTAAGAAGGCAATTTTCAAAACTTTTTCGAAAAACCTAAGTTTAATCTTCAGATTACACTTAGTTTTAGGTGACCTAAAACATCTTTAACTATGTTAGGTGGTGACTCCCAATTTTTCTGAAAAAAACCTTTAAATCAAATCAAGTCTTCAAATTCAAACTCCCATCACACTTGTCCTTTTAGGAGGGTAAGTTTAAACAGAGAGAGTACCGTACTTTTCTCGAGCCAAGAGGGCTTGGTTAAAAATCAGGACACGACAAGTATAAAAGTGAGAGTTAAAAAAATTGAAACTTTTGAAAAATGCTCAACATTAAAAATGAAACATAATATCAACTGGGAATTTTGTAGGCTTCAAGGTTGCTTGTACGAATCAACAGCTCTGTTATAGCTGCAACAAACATATGAAACAAGAGAAATGTAAACATGCAACACTTCTCAATTGATCATTTAGTTGCCTGCCATTAACAGATAGTAATTTTGAAACTCTATTATAGGTGCAACAAAAATATGAAACAAGAGAAATATTAACATGCAACACTTCTCAATTGATTATTTAGTTATCCCGCCATTAACAGATAGCAGTGTTAATACATTGAATCTGAAATCCAAGCATCATCATTGCCCACCCAGGAGAAGGAAATGCAAAATAAAGCACGTGGACAGCAAAAATTTTACAAAGGTAGATGTGAAATTACCTTTTCGCAGGATTGTACTAGATTCATCAACGCTTACCATGGAATTCACTTATCTAGCAGGAGTAAAAGGTTCACACACTGTGTCTCTACCAAAACTAATGGTAAACTATGACTGCACATCGTCAGAAAAACTAGATGGTGCAAAACAGTAGAATGGTAGTTTGTTGAAGCATTTTGTTTCATTGTTCTTTTTGTATAGGTAGAGATACAAAACTTTGTGTGATGTTTATCATTCAACATTCAGAGAAAAAAGCCTTCATATATGAAATGTAATGTGTTTTAAATAGCTACAATTCTATTCATACTACATTTCACTATTAGCCAAATTGAAAACCAAACACTTAAACAAAATGGAAGGCATAATAGAGATTTTACCACATTTGGTGGTTAACAATTCTGTGAGGCATTCATTCTTACCAAACTTTCACAGAAACCGAAGTCAAAAAGCATTGAACAATGCACCAAATTCATCCATGCATACCTTGGAAAAAAATTTTCTGACAGGGGCAAAACGGTCCACACATTGTGCATCTACGAGGACCCATGGCAAACCGTAATATCATAACATGAGAGAAACA
The DNA here is from genome assembly GCA_033060915.1 of Euryodendron excelsum. Classification (NCBI taxonomy): domain Eukaryota; kingdom Viridiplantae; phylum Streptophyta; class Magnoliopsida; order Ericales; family Pentaphylacaceae; genus Euryodendron; species Euryodendron excelsum. Next base: position 35,574,117 of record CM065389.1, read on the forward strand.
AAATGGTTTGAAAATCAAAATTGGTTTATGGTCGAACCATTCTGTTTCACCACTCTTTTTATATAGGTAGATACTAAAAACATGTATTCATACATTACATGTTTTCATTTTTAGGTTATTTACGTTTGATAAGTATATAGTTAAGCAATACAAATACATAAAGTTTTTTTTCATTACTTACCATATATTTCTACAAAAGATTAGATTTTCACTTAGTGAAAATGGTCTTATAAGCTAGTGTTTTCATTATAGTTTAATAATACCCAAACTATCATCAAAACTTTCATGCATGTTTCATGATGAATACCAACAAAATATGAAAAACAAAGTTTTGTCATAAATTCTGCTACATGCCATCTACTAGAAATTTTGCTTGAGATTAATAATTTTAGCACAAGTATTTATCTAAAAAGTGTCCTGTCATTGAAGCTTGTTAATTAGTGCATGCATCAAATGAGATGTCATCTAAAATAAAAATAGCATAATCATATTGTTTGCCAGAGAGGGAATAGATTTAATCAGCACTATGTCTTCAACTCTCATAGCAAGTAAATTAAGATTCATTGAATGCTATGTGGTTGGTTACTATCTGTTTCAAAGAATATTCATTTGAAGCCACCTATACAGTTAACAAGTGAATGTTGAATTGTATTGATATAAGAAGATGTGATAATAAAGATCTAAATAATGAAGTACTGAAGTATTTGTAATTGTATGCAAATTAACAATGATAAAATGAAGTTTCTTATGTGGTGTAGTGATGAAATGTCTGTAAGATCCATAAATGTTACTATTGCTAAGAAAGTATCTATGAAATAAGTATTTCTTGCACGGTAATTTCAAACAACATAAGACTTAACACATAAGTTTCATACAAAGTACAAAAACAAAAGTTTGAACTCTGTGTCATGCCATTAACACACTATGCATGCTATATATGCTATTTGTTCTTAGCATCATTTGTGAGTTATGCAATATATACATACTTTCAAAATGAAAACAATTAGTTAACACAACTATTTATTCATGCATCGGGAGTTTTAACATAAGTTTCAGTATGTGTAGTGTCATCAGCAAGAGTTTCCATTAGAAATAGTTGTTTTTTGGCCTTTGATTCAACGCGGAGCATATCGAGAGTAGTTGTTGATACTAAAGTTCTAGCAGAGATAGGAAGTTGATCATCACTTTTCGTGAAAGTAATAACAAACTAAAGCAATTGTGTTCCACGGAACTCATAGTGACGAGACTTGAGTTTTATGAAGTGATCTTCTTCAACCCTCAATTTTGGTATAACTTCCATTGATACTTTACCGTATTTTTCAATTTACCTACAATATTTTATAAAAATAAAAACAATAAACAAACAAGTATAAATTTAAAAACTATTTTTACTTCTGATGTATGCTCCAGAAAGTTTGTTCCAAAAATAGAAAAAAATTATTCTGCATAATCCTAAAATATTGTAGCAGCCATTGAACCTAAAATATCTGTGAGTTGAACTTTGAACTTTACTCTAAAAATAGGTATATAACGTTATAGAAATTGGTATTTTATTTATTTATTTATTTGAAGATTTTTAATTTTATATTAATTTTACCTTGGATATGCTGTCACTTTCTTTGCTTTGCATTGGGAATAATCGAATATAGTTTGGTACTTTGCATTAATTGCTTTATAGCAATTGCTACAAGCCATGTACCAAAATTGTTGATCTAGGGAGATAATGGAGAGTTTTGCTTTGACCTAATACACTTTTATGTAGAACTATTTTTAATAGGAAAAATAAAATTAAATTGTGTACTTTATAGTAAATATATTAATAGACATAGTTCATAATTTTACCTCAACAGGAGAAGTTGGAATATCTTTGATTTGAACAAATTTGTAAGCTTTTGGGGTTGAAGTTTCTTTGTTTGTGAAATGACTGTCATTTCCAAAGTTCATTACTCGAATCATTTCTTCACTATCTATGCACCTAGACGGGAAAAAAGACTTTTAAATAGTAACATTTTTTTTTTGAATAATTAATTAATTTTGATATAAATTATACAATGCTCGAAGTACATTTGCAGTAGGGAGATCAGGTTCTAAGATAAAAGTAGATGAGGGCACTTGCAAAGGGAAAGAATTTAACTATGTTTCTTTCTCTGAAATAGTCTACTTTAATGAAAATAGATTTAACCTCTATAAGATGTAACTTTCAGCTTGATGGCAATGACAATTGGGAAAGAGTCAGCCATTAAAAATAATTTTTTCTCTTCATTTGTAATAAAGTTATCCCACAAGGTAAGGAGTATGGGCATTGATCTGTTGCAATAAAATTAAGAAATTATATATTCAATTATAATATAAATGAAAATGAGGAATGCCTACTCTTCATTCATGATATTCACTTTTTGAGTACTAGTTTTTCCAACTTGTGTATTGACAGTCTTTAGTGGTTTAATTTCAACAACTGCTACTAACACATCTATATAGAATGACAAATATATTATTAATCAAACATTTGTTTAAAACTAAATGGTCAGGCTTTTTAAGCTTATGTAACTCACCAATTTGTGATTGAGTATCAACATGATCACAAAATTAATTAAAGCAGATGAAATTATAGATTGGCTTAGTATTATTTGCATTATCATTTTCAACAAGCTGGATCAATATGCTTGCATGTATAGTCCATTGCCAAGAAAAAGGTACTATACGGTGCTTGTATTGAACGAACTTTACACCTGCATTTGAGATGTAATATGTCTTGAACAGCTAAAGCGTATCCTCAATCATTTCGATTTGATTTTCAAATATTGTGGCTTGTACTGTTGTACCCTACACATATGTGATAGTAGAAATCATTAATAAATGATAATGTTTATAACTGATTATCATTCTGTTAAGTTATTTCATTTGTTAAAAATAGATGATCATCACAAAATAAAGTGGCAAATAAAAATAGAGAAAATAACCTCATCATCACCAAGAATAAACTTTTGATATCTGATTTGCGTTGATCGAGTAGTTTGTGGGGTGGAGCGAGCATTCGGTGGATTTCATTTTTCAAAAACCCGAACTTTAGCTTTCTAATTTTTTGTAGAGCTATTAATATTCTTTTCAAGGGTGATTTCTTCATCCATCCTACAAGGAAACATGAAATGGATGATGTGTACATGTGATAATGTAAAGGAAAAGAAATAGTAAATTGCTTTAAATGGAATGTATGTAGATACAACGAGATTTTACAAAAATTAGCACATGAAATATCAAAAGCACTCTGCAAGAGCCAATAATTCATGATATATAACATTTCTTGTATAGTTATTAGCTGAATTACTTGTGTGAGTTCGTTCAATAAGAACTTTCACAGAAAGAGCAATTATCCATGTAAAAATACTAGCGCTCGTAAATATATTCTTACTTCTTCCAAGGTTTGACTTTGTGATTTGTTTATTGTCATGGCAAAACATAACCTTATTGGAAATTGAGTTCAAGTAAATTGCACAGGATATTTTTCTTGGTCAGAAGGTTCCAATGGTATTAGGGGTAAAAAAATCATTTGACCTTTGTGATCACCAACTACTATTTCTGCACAAATTTACATGATCCTTAAAATCTTGATATGCGAGTCGTGTTCCTGTCACACCCCGAAAACCCGGCCTATATAGATTTAGGTTGCATGACCGGCCAGTAGCTTGGCTACCCCAGGCTGCATTACATAACCCGAATGAACACCTGTGCATGTATCATTTAAAAGATACATAATTGTGGAATTAAAACTTTATAAACGTAAAGTAAAACGTGTGTCATACGTAGCAGAGCTATGCCTAATCTCCAAAATATAAACATTCTATAAAGTGGGCCTATCAAAGACCACCATAGTTATAACATTATAATATTATAAAACATTACGGTCCAACCCCTATATCAGTACATAACATAAGACCCGTGGGCCGCAGTCCAAATATCCATGTAATGGGCCTCCCTCAAGGCCTCCCAGTTTGTTCACCTGAAAACATTTTTAGAAAACGTAAGCTAATGCTTAGTAAATAATAATAATGCATGAGCCTAAAATACCATAGACTAATATTTATATTTAATGTACATGACAATAGAGGTACATTTATGCATATGTGGCATAAACTTAGGAATGTATAAGTGTAATCTTAAAAACACATGAAGCATAGGCTTTTGTATTAAAACATTTCATCATTTCTAAAACATAATGTTGGAGAAGAGCGGTCGTCAGGTCGTAGCATGAACTAGTAAAATATGATATAGCTTGTCATTAGCATAATAAATCATAACTTGTGAGTGTACATCTTAGCTCGTCGTATAACCTTAAACATATCTATATTATTATTCTTGGAATCATATAAAGCGTAGATATGAAAACATAGGTAGCATAAGCATCATATTGAAACATTATATCATTTGAACATAGTATCATAGGCGTGAGATGTAAATAGTAATATGATCGTGTATGGCATAATGTGGCTTGTCATAAGCATACCATGGCATGGTGCAGTGAGGCATATCATAATATCGTAGAAAGGAAAGGTATATTGTGACATTAATACTTGTGAAAATATATGCAACTTGTCGTGAAGTATTTGAATAAATCATATTTCTCGTTCTAATACATAAGAGTGTCATGTCTTTACATCAGAGCTAAGCTCCGCATCAGTAACCATATAGGTCACCGCATCAGTAACCGTAAAGGTCACCATAGGGCTCTTTAGTCCAACATCAGAACTAGGCTCCACATCAGTAACCATAAAGGTCACCACATCAGTAACCGTAAAGGTCACCATAAGACTCTTTAAGCCAACATCAGAGCTAGGCTCCACATCAGTAACCATAAAGGTCACCACATCAGTAACCGTAAAGGTCACCATAGTGCTCTTTAGGCCAATATAGTAACCATGAAGGTCACGCATAGGCTCTTTAGGCCAATCATGAAAGCTAGGCTCAGTCATTAAGGGCTACGCTTAGTCATAAGCAACATAGAGTGCCTTAAGCTAATCATGAGAGCAGGGCTCAATCATAAGACGAGGCTTAGTCATTAAGAGTTAAGCTCAGTAATTAGCAACATAGAGTACCTTAAGCCAATCAGGAGAGTGGGGCTCAATCGTGAGACGAGGCTTAGTCATTAAGAGTTACGCTCAGTCATTAGCAACATAAAGTGCCTTAAGCCAATCATGAAAGTAGGGCTCAATCATGAGACGAGGCTTAGTCATTAAGAGCTACACTCAATCATTAGCATGTAGAGTGTTTTAGGCCAATCATAAGAGCTAGGCTCAGTTATAGTAACCGTAAAAGTCACACATAGGCTTTTTAAATCAATCATAAGAGCTATGCTCAGTTACAGTAACCATAAAGGTAACATCTAGACTTTTAAGCCAAGGGATGTCTCCCAACATGGCGATAGATTATTTTGTGTCCCCTACCATAGGACCATCGTTGCTAGCTTAGGGTCTTGTCACGAAAGACCTTACATGTCGATGGTTTATTTCACGTCCCCCATAATAGGATTATCGGGCTAGATTAAAGTCTTGCCATGAAAAGACCCTGAGTTAGAGTCGTACATTAGGAATCTTACATATACTTTATGTGAATGTTCTAGTCTGTGGGTTGTACTTCATATCATAGGTAAGGTTCGTATGTAATTCAAAGTATGACATTTATACTTGAACGTAATTATTGAGGCATTGAAATAAATGGAAAAAAAATACATGAAACGTAATTAAACTTGAAAGCATTTGGAGAGTAATAGGTCTTACTCATGGCATATCGTTACTTACCTCTCTCCGATAGAATGAGTGTTAAATAAGGTGTTCTTACACAAATACACATAGAAGTATAGAAATATCAATACGAGATTCCAAGGCAAAGCAATAACACGTAAATCGAGACTAAGCACATAAGTCCCTCAACCCCGACTCATCAACACCTCATTCAAACAACGAGAGAGCGAGGCTAAACTCTAGGTCAAAGCCCCAACATAAAACGAGAACATAAGGTTAAGGTTTGAACATGAAAGCCGGGACATCAACTCCCTCATCGCGTCCCAACCACCTCTCAAGGATGAGCTCACACTCCAGGTTAGTTCCATTTGAAAATAGGCTTAAAGACCTTTAATTTGGGTCAAGAAATTGTGCCTCACAGAAGGTGGACTAAAATTATGGAAAATAAGGTTGTTGGCATAGATTTTGGGTCAACTCTAAACTCCTATATCTCTCAATCTATAAGGAATTAGTGTACAAACTTTATATAGATACAAAGGTCTATGAATCTACTATCCAATGCTTCAATTGGTCCATCAATCCAAGTTTTCTAAAGAAAGTTATGCCCGTTTTACTAAATAATGTCAGGGCTAAGAAAGCGAATTCGGGATGTGTCGACACATGAGGCCAAGGTGTCGACACATGAGCTAAAAAAGTGAATCTGGGAGTCCTCTGGACTAATGTTTCGACACATGAAGCCAAGGTGTCGACACATTACCCGGGAAAAATGAAAATCCACCCGAAAATCTCCAAATCTCACCCAAACTCCATCAAAACTTTCACAAACTCTTTTAATACTTCTAGGATCCAAAGATTGACCCAAGAAGACCACAATAACTCAAAATGAAATGCTTTAAACAAGTAAATCGAAGGGATCTAGGGTTTGAAATCTCAAACCTATCATGTACAAATTTGGGAGTTTTACAAACCCTCACATCAAATCCTTAATATAAGCTTATGAGGCTTCAAAATCTAGCCAAATGGGACTCAAAGGAGTCACCTATAATAACCCAACAACACAACCCACTAAGATAAATACATACACATATACAATTGTTGAAAGAGATGAAACCTTACCTTTCTTCAAGCTTGCCCAAGTCTTCTAATGGCTTCAATCTCTTCCTTCACCTCTCCTTCATGCTCTTCTTCCTTGAATCTCCCCTTCCCTCTTTCTCCTCTCTCTTCTCCCTCTCTCAACCGGTCGGGTGTGTGTGTGTGTTTTATGTGTATATAAGAGTATATAAGATGATACACATGGGAATAATCCCATGTGTCTCATCCTATAAGCTTAAGCTACAACATAAGCTCCCATTGGTCATTTTTGACTTAAATGAGGCAATAATTAATATTAAATCATGCAAATACTAGAAATTCTTATTAATATAAATAAATAGAGATTCGGGATATTACAGTTCCGTTGCAAAGCCCCTATGAAGGATCTATGTTTCTCAAAAGCATGATAGGACAGTTGTCCTTCAATGTTAATTTATGAGGAGGAAGACCAATTGGATCTAGGGAATTTAAAAAATCTTCATATTGTCCTTGCTCAATTGGGTCAATTGTTTTGTCAATACTTTTGTATTCTGTTATTTTTCCTGAGAATTGTTGAATCAAAATATTGGTAATCTCATTAACAAAGTCATTTTTTGGAGTTAAAACAACAGAATTTATAATTTAAATAGGATCCTGTGACTTTTCTTTGACATTTGGAAATACTGCAGTGAGCAACTTTTCTATTTCATTTCTCTCATTTCCATTTGTGATGTCAAGAATGACCATAGAAGGAGGTAGTTTCACTTTATGATTGGTATCCGTTGGTTCAGTTCCATTTCAATTCGCAATAAATAATCACTAAATCAACATCATGCCTTGCACGCATATTTTTTGTCAATTTGATTTTTTTTAAATGACTTCCTTGTTTCAGAATTGACAATACTAGCATCAGTAGATTCATATCTACTCCCTTTATTAATAACTGGAGAAATTTGTCAAAAATCACCGCCAAATACAACTACTTTTCCTCCAAATAACAAAATTGAATCACTGAGATCTTTCAACATATCATCTAAAGCTTCAATATTCTGTCTTCTAGACATGAATGCCTCATCCCAAATTATCAATTTAGCAATCCTCAAAAGTTTTGGTAAACCACTTTGCTTACCAATGTCACAAGATTTATATGCATCTATATCTACGGGTATTTTGAAGAGTGAGTGAGTTGTGCGACCACCTGGTAATATAAAAGCAGTTACTCTAGATAAAGCAGTTACTAATGCTATGTAGTGTTTTGATCTAACTACAGCTAAGAGGGCTTTGAATAAAAAAGTTTTTCCTGTTCTACCTAGACCATCTATGAAAAGCATCCTTATTTTACTAAGAATACCGTAGCAGTTATTGTATTGAATGCATCACATTGTTGTGTAGACAACAATGAAATTGAAGTTAAATCCACTTCACAAACAATGATTTTCATTTCATCTTCTAACTCTTTGCACATAGTTTCATCATTAGATAAAAATGTATCACAGGAGCAAAGATTGAACTCTTTGATATCTTTTTCTATTGATTGAAGGATTGAATTTATACTCTATAGAACTTTCATTTGAATTTGTTGTATCGAAAGTATTACGGTTTTAAAAAAATCCTCTGACATAGAAGCTTCGAATTTTTCCCATGGTTCTCTAGGATTGTTGGGAGCATAATGAACAAGAATAGTTGCAAACAATTATATTAAATAATATAGTATTTGATAAGACATTACCCCTTCTAAACATTGTTCAAGGCTATTGTCACATTCTAAAAGGCCATGCAGCTTCACGAAATGTTTTAGCCTTTGCACCATTTATAGTTCTTAAATGTTGAAATGTTATTGGTTCCCTAACATTATTTAGAAGCATTTTAAGATAGTATCTTTTAGCTTGTGTTGGATAGGTAGTAACAATTCGCCCAATTACTTTTTCCTTTTTCCTTTCTGTCCACATTTTATTTTGTTGTGACCAAACAAAATGTTCAGAGAATTCTTTATATGAGAATTTTCCTAACTTAGCTTTTATATGTGTTGCATTCATTGAGAAGAATTGTGTCAATATTGTTCTCATACATCTTTAACTTTTTAATATGGAGTTCAAGTCATCATTGTTTTTCAAACTGACAAACTATTGATTTTCTAGATGAATTTGAAGATGAATTACAGCAGGGTATATGTCATTTAAAGGAAATGCATAAATCCTTCATATTATTTTTGGAGCAAAAATCCATCTTGCTGATTGGAATTATTGAATTTCATCAATGCTATTAGTTTCACTTTATTTAGCAATATGAAATCCAACTTTGTCACGGCCTTTATGTAACACCCTAAATTTGTTTGCATTACATCCCTATTAAAAAGGTTAGAATTGTTGCGTTTCGTTTTAATGTCTAAATAAAACACAATGGATGAGTAGCACTATTAAAACCGTCTGTAGTTAGTTGCCTAGTCCTTCCTTGACCGAAGAATTGAACATCGGCCTATTAGACACACCGGTCTAAACCCTTCCCTAAGAACCAATCTAAACTCACACCGGTCCAAAAATCTAACTAAACTGGCCTCCTATAGGCAAGCACCAGTTCAACTGGTCATACACACGAACTCAGCCGGTTCACTCGCTTATTGAACATATCTCACTATAATAATTAAAACCCTACGTGAACCATCCCAAAACTTTAAACCGGCCCAAGTCTTATAACCATGCATTAGCAAATAGAAGCAAACTGGTTCAAGTTCCACCAGTTTAATTACGAACCAAGATTCCACTAACTTATGGCATAACCAAAAATATGTAAAGAGGTTGGTGCCACTTGCACGCCAACTCACATATCATCAAACTATCAATCTAATTAAACATATTGTATCAATCCGAAGCAAACTACAATCAATTTGAACCATTCAATCTACCAAAACCGACTTACAAATTTTATCGCGTCGGAATTATGCCATACCAAGACACCTTGCAAATTTATGCAATTTCATGGAATGACACCTGGCCTTAGATACTCTCAATAACTTACTAGAATGCTTCCATTCTCTAGATAAATCGAGTGTCTTGGGTTTTCATCGAAAACCCGATACAAACCAAACCGAGAGGAAGAAAAAACAAGAGAAAAGGAGAGAGAACTATTGGCCGAGCTTCTCAACCACACTCTAAGGTAAGAACCCACCTCCCTCTACCTTCCACAACCTAAACCCAGCGAAAAAGAATGAAAACCATGGCTGAAAAACAAAGAAACCGAAGAGAGAGAGAGAGAGAGAGAGAGAGAGAAACTAGTTTCGGTGGTTTTGAGGGTGGCAAGTGAAAAGGGAGCTAGGGGGCTATTGCAGCGGGCATGGAGCTTCTCAAGGACACCCATGGGTGTCCTAGAGAGGCCCATAACCTCTGTACATGCCCTGCCCAACTCCTAGAAAGAATTTTCTCCGGAAAAGCTTTGGCAGACCATAACTCCAGCCACCAGCCACCAAATCTGACGAGGTCAGTTGGGTCCTCTTCATCTCAACGTTCCGAATAACTTTCATGAAGGACACTTTTCTAGAAAAACATGGGAAGAGGCCCAAAAGCTCAATTGTAGTTCTAGAACCCTAGGGTTCCACCATGTAGCCGAGCTTTTCTGGTAAAAACGGCCACCTCCGGCTACCATAGGTTGAGCACTGACCATGAATGTGTAGTCCAAGTCCATAGCATTCTCTGGGTCACACATGCATGGCCAGGAGGGCCACGGATCGACGGGAATCGACGAGGAAAGACCCCAGCCACGCGAGGAAGAAGATGAAGGCACTGCCTACCTTCCCCCACGCGCAGGTGGTGGTGTGTGTGGGCCCGTCCCACACTCCCTCGACCTGAAATTTTTATGGGGTGATTATGACAACCAAAGAGACCTTCTCCTATTTTTTTAGATTTTTCAGAGATTTATGTGATTTTTTGTTGAATTATACATGTGTTCTAACAAAGAAAATTATATAAATTGCAATATAAAAGAGAATAATCTGAAATTTTGCTGAGATACCTCAAATAATATAAGGAACCCAGAAATGGGAGAGTATGGGTCACTGGACCTCTCGGTAAAAATTCCAGATAATCCCCTTCAATCCCGACCCTAGGCAAATTCGTTCTTTACGAGAGACGAAAAAGATTCCAAGACCTAAAACCACCAAGATAACCATTGTATACTATTACTTAACACCGATAAATTGATTATAAGAACTGCAACCCTTGAACACTAAGGATCTGGACAAGTATGGATACCTACCGATAACTGGATACGAGGACTAACTATCGGCTCTTTGTCCGACAGAAAATACGTGACTCAAGGATCAATTTGACGTAAACATACAACCAGGGTAGGAACTTATGCATTCTTTAAAATACATGCTTATTTTATTCTAATCAAATAACTTGCCAATTATTGTGTTTGTGATATCCCAAACCTCTATCTAATTATATTAATGAGAATTTCTAGTTTAGTGTTAATTATTTCTTCTTTTGGGTCAAAATAACCAATGAAAACATGTGTTGTATCTTATGTTGGAGGTGTGAGACACATGGGATTATTTTCCCTGTGTGTCTTCTTACAACACACAAAACACACACACACAAAAATTGGTAGAGAGAGGGAGAAAGAGAGAAAGGGGAAGAAGGAAGGGGAAATTGAAGGAAGAAGGCTTGAAGGAAGGGATTGAAGCCATTGAAGACTTCACCAAGCTTGAAGAAGGTAAGGTTTCATTTTTTCTCTCTCTACAATTGTATATATGTATATATGTATCTATCTTGTATGATTTTGTTGGGTCTTTGTATATATGTATATATATGAGTTAGGTTTGTCTTTCGGGACTCCTTGAGTCCCAATTACTTTAAATTTGAGAGCTTGAAACTTAATATTGGAGGATTAGAGAGTTGGAGGTTGAAACCCCCAAATATGTGAAATGATAAGGTTTTTAATTTCTTCTTTAGATCCCTTTGTTTTGATTGTTCTTTCTCTCCCATTTTGAGTTATTATCATCCTTGTGGGCTAATCTTTGAGCCCTAAGAGTTTTGAGAAGGTTTGATTGTGTTTTGGTTGAATTTCAGGGTCTACTAAGATTAGGGCATTCGAACTCCCGATATGGAGTTCGAACGGTAGGAAAAAAGCCTGAGCGTTTGAACTCTTCCAAGAGGAGTTCAAACCCTCAGAGAAGAGGTTTTTTCAATTTTTCTTCTTGGAGTTCGAACTCCTATTTGGGCGTTCGAACTCCCAGTTCAATTTGCCTAGGCGTTCGAACTCCCGATTGGGCGTTCGAACTCCCTGTCAACTCGGACACTATTTAGTAAAACGGGCATAACTTTCTTTAGAAAATTCAGATTGATGCACCGTTTAAAGCGTTAGAAAGTAGACTCATAGAAATTTGTACCCATATAAAGTTTGTTTTATAATTCCTTATATATTTATAGATATAAGGGTTTGAAGTTGACCCAAAATCTATGCCAACAACATTATTTTTCAAAATTTTAGTCCACCTTCCGTGAGGCATAACTTCTTCACCTGAAATGTGTTTTTGGCCCATGAACTATCAAAATAAAGGCCCCTAAGTCTATTTTCAAATGGAACTAGCCTTGGGTGTGAACGCATCTTTGGAAAGTGGTTGGGACTCAATGAAGGAGTCGACGTTCCGACTTTCATGTTCAAATCTCAACCTCATGTACTTATTTTACATCAGGGCTTTGTTTTAGAGTTTAGCCTCGCTCTCCCGTTGTGAGAATGAGGTGTTGTTGAGTTGGGGTCGAGTGGGTTACGTGCTTAGTCTTGACTTACGTGTTATTACTTTGCCTTAGAGTCTTGTATTGATGTTTCTTTGCTTCTACGTGCATTTGTGTAGGAATACCTTGTTTGTCACCCGTCCAATTGGAGAAAGGTGAGTAACGATATGCCATGAGTAAAACTCTAGTATTTTCTAAATGTTTTAAGCTCACCTATATATCATGAATGTTTTTCATACATTTCAATGCATCAATGCTACGTTCAATTATAAATGTCATATTTCAAATGCATGTAAGCTATATTATGTTACGAATGGAAACCATGGACTATAATATTTAAATGAAAGAGATGCCAAGTTTTCAATGTATGGTGTCAACTCGGGTCTTCTCGTGGTAAGACCTTAATCTAGCCCGATAGTCCTACGATAGGGGATAGGAAATAAACTATCTACGTTGGGAGACATCCCTGGCCTAAAGAACCTTAGCGTGACCTATATGGTTACTATGGAGCCTAGCTTATATGCCGAGTTGTAGCACACTTATGTTTTGAACCGAGAAACATGATATGTTCACATGTTTTACGACAAGTTATGAAATGTTATATCAAGAATAATGTTATGTTGCATCTCTTCTTATGATACTATGTTTTGAAATGTTGAAACGTTTCAAATGATGTTTACGTTACCTATGAATTCCAAGCCTACGCTTTAAACGTTCAAAAACTCATTTCCTTATGTATAACTAATTATCGATCCTTGTACGCTGGATATAATTGCTAGTTCATGATATTTTCTCGCTCATGCATCATTGTTATTCACTAAGCATTAATTTATATTTTCTCAAATGATTTTCAAGTAGCCAATCCGGGAGGCCCTAGAGCGAGACCATATGTGGATTTGAGCTACGGCCCACGGGCCTATGTTTTGTATAATGTTTAAGGGCTGGACCCAATGTTTTGTAATGATATATATTGTTATAATTTTTGTGGACCTTGATTTGTTCCTTATGTATGTTATGTTTGGGATTAGGCACAGCTCTACCATGTACGACACGGATTATATTTTCAAGTTATTAAAAGTTCTATTTTCGCAAATGTGCATCATTATAAATGATTATGCACAAGTGATCAACCAGTTTATGTAATGCGGCCTTGGGTAGCCTTGCTACTGGCCGGTCATGTACCTTAAATCCGTATAGGCCGGGTTTTGGGGCGTGATAGTGTTGACTTTACGTCTTCCTACTATTTATGTTGTTGACTATATTGCTACATTCACTATATGCATGCATCATTGGGGAGGAATAAGGGTGGAACAACTAGAAAAAAAAGACCCCAAGTTAATATCATGAGCGAACCTGACTGGGCTTGATCTGGGGCGATCATGGGTCAGCTTCGCTAGGCTTGATATAGGCTAGATAATCATGGGTGGGCCCTCACTATCTTGACGAGGGGAAGGGTCAAGGGTGGGTCTACTAGGCTTGATGATGCCCTGGGCAAGACATACCTGCAAGGATCCTGATAGTAATGAAAAAGAAAAGAATTACAAGGGCCATATGTGTGTCATGCTATCTTTTTACTGCATTGCATTTAAACCTGTGCTTTATAGAATTTATGACATTCCTACTGGGCTTCACAGCTCACTCCTATCTTATGGGACAAATTTCAGGAAATGAGACTTCAGCTGGATTCCAAGAAAATGATTATGAGAAATGAACCACCCAGTTCAGTTGGAATTTCCTTAATATTTAGTTTGGATTGTATGTAAAATAAAGTTATGGATCTCAACTACAAGCATAATCTTCTTTGGATGTAATAATCATTTTGGAAGAATGTGAATGCTTCAGCTTTACCTTATAAACCCCCTTGTCCCGATCTAGAAGATAAAATGGGTCGTGACACTTTATAAATGTATTTATACAAATATTTCACAGCTTTTATTCTTAAACAAACTTCAACATTGATGTGATAATCATATTTTACAAGTAAATATGGGTTATAAGGGACTACCAAGTGATTGTCTAGCATTTGACTTCGAATTTTCACTTGGACTCCACTATCTCTTCTCCTATATATAGGGTATGAATTTCTAGAAGATCTTGTCTCTAACTCAAAATATTTTAGATAGTTGTTTTGCATTTGTCGTTTTTTGTACAAGCATGGATTGAATTTAACTCACCAGAAGGTCCATGCATCATGTGTTTCAAAACCATAGAGAACAAATGGAAGTTATCTTTTTTTAAATGGAACTCACCACAAGGTCCATTCTATGACATGCACAAATGTTGCAACCTTTTCAAATATTTCTGTTTTTATAATATCATTAACAAGTTGTTCCAATTTTGCTTTGAAAACACAAGTAGTTAAATTTAGTCTATTTTGAGCTTCGACATGTGGCCCTAGGTCTGCTGATCTCTGGCCATGATGGATTACATATCATTGTTAGCAAAAGATCAGGTTTTTCATAATTTTGAATTAATGCCATTACACCAATGTAGAGCTTGTTGGCCCAAAAGACAACCCAAGAGAGGGGGTGAATTGGGTTTTTCAAAGATTAATAGCAATTAAGATTAATTAAAATTAATCTAAGCAATGTAACAGTGATCAAACTATGTGTAATGCAATGTAATCAAAAGGAGAAGAGAAAACAGAGCAATAGAATGAACACAGAGATTTACCGAGGTTCAACCACAAACTGTGGTCTACGTCCTCACCCCAAGACCTCCTTGAAGTCTTATTCCACTATATAATCTCCAATTACAAATGGGATGCTGATTGACAAAGTGCTCAGCTCACTATACACAAGAACTCCTCACCGAGTTCTTCAGCCATCAAGTGGTTTTGTCCAAGGTCCACTCAAACTTATAAAAGTTTTTCTTTCTCAAGAGAACTCTCAAACTCTCATTTACAAGTGTATAAGAATATACAAGTAACTCACAAACTCTCTATCAAGAGTAGATTATACAATCAAAGCTCACAAATGAAAACAAGAAAAATATTCAGAAATTTCAGGTTGATCAATTGGTGATTCTTGTTTCTTGTCTCTCTTTCTTGTTATAAATGCATTTGGAAACTTGTATATAAACCCCTGTATTGATTCCATTCGTTGGAGGTTGTTGGGGTTCATTTAATGCACGTCCAGTCCATTATAACGTTAGAAAAACTAGCCATTATATTCCAGGGGTCGGCTTTAGGATTATGGAGTCAACACTTTCTGTTTCTGCATTTACCAGATGTTGTTCACTATCTCCATGAGTCCGCTCTTCATAACAATGAGTCGACTCCTCGTTCATTCTGCCTTCACGTCATTTTGCTTCTACCTTCATGTGGCGACTCTTCATCTTCAGGAGTCCGCTCTTTGCACATTTGATCTTCAGCCTTTTGCTTCTGTTGTCATGAGGCGACTTTTCATCTTCAGGAGTCAGCTCTTTGTACATTTGATCTTCAGCCTTTTGCTTCTTTATTCATGAGGCAACTTTTTATTTTCATGAGTCTGCTCATTGACCATTTTGTCTTCAGGCTTTTGCTTATGTATTCATAAGGCGACTCTTCATTTTCAATGAGTCCGCTCATTGATCATTTTGTCTTCAGACCTTTTGCTTCTACGCTTATGAGGCTACTCCTCATTTCCATGAGTCCACTCATTGTCCATTTGGTCTTTAAGCCTTTTGCTTCTGTAATCAAGAGGCGACTCTTCATTTCCATGAGCCCGCTCATTGCCCAGAAATCTGTTTTCTGACTTCTAATGATCCGGCTCATCTCAACACTGATATAAGATCTTCAAGAAGTATCTCTTTGGGGTATAATAATCAATCAAATCTCTTTAACTCATCAGAGTTAACTTCTATTCAATTTGGTTTGAATCAATCATTTGATATTGATCTTCTCTTGACTCTCAAACTGTCAGAGCTTCATTAGATCAATGTTGATCTTTTCTTCTTCATTTGCAGAGCTTGTTTCCTCTTTCATTGTATGACAGTCTCTTTTAATGCCAAGCTTCCTTAATTGTATAAAGCTTCACAATGCTTCAATGTTAATTTCTTCTCTCAGCTAGAAATTCTTCTTTCTTCTTTAAAATCATTTCAATGAGACTTTTGCAAACTTGATGAAATTGCAAACTTGATGAAATATTTTCATGCATATTGTCTTCATTGATCCTTACATCTCAGAAGAATTCTTCACTTAGATTCCATGTAGAGATCAAACAATCATTGTGAATCTTCTTCTTAAGCAACTTCAATCACATTATCTTGAATTAATCTTTGCATACTTGATGAAGTCTTCAATTTAGCATTTTCAATATCTTCAACAACTAAATTGTCTTCAACTAATATTTGCATATTCTAATGAAGTCTTCAATCTTTCTTGAGTACAAGTTAGTCTTCAATGAGTGTATGCATATTTGATGAAAGCTTCATTTGAACACCTTCAATCTCTTCGAATATAAAACATTTGTTTGAAGTAGAAATAGGCTTCAATCCATTGTTTGGTTCATTGCATAGCTCTTAGAATTCATTGCTTGATCTTGAACTTGTTGTGCATTCACTTTGACATGTATTAGACTTAAGATTGAACTTTAAGTCTAAATTATAAACTTTATTAATCTGCACACTAAGTAAATGCATTAGTAAAATAACACAAGATTTAGTTATCATTAAAATCAACATGGGAATCAACATTGAGTCAACAGCGCCGACGAAGATCTCTTGGGCCACCTGTGAATGACGGCAAAAGAATAATCCTATAACCAACCTTTGAATCCCTATGTTCTCCTATGGCTACACTATCAATAATGCCTTGATACAAATCAGCTTTTATTTGAGTTTGATTGTTTCGAAAGAATTGAAGCATAAATGTCTCAATCTTAACGTACATATCAACAACATATTGTTGAAGATGCCGACCAGAATATAATAAAATTGATGCATCATTACACCTGATCTGAAGCTTATGATAATAGTACTCACGACAAGAAATAGTATCCTTTTTGTTCTTCTTATGGTGCAGTACTGAAAATAAATTTCATCTAAAGTTAAGGAAGGGAAAATATATTTAATAAGGAAGGTAAATATTTTATGCTAGTTGTACCCCTTTTTTTCTCTATCAAGTAAACTTAATGCAGAGGGTATTTGATTTGGAGATACCAATAATTGGCCAATAGAAGTATCATATTTTTTTTTTTTGCTTATTAGCCTTTTGATTTCCATAATCCCAGCCAGTCTCACCAAAAGGAAATGGTAATGGATATTATAAAGGGTCATAACATCCAAAATAATAACAAACCCTCTCTTTATGACCTGAAATTTCATGTATTATTATTGCTAGCCCTAAGTTTATTGAAATGAAAATTTGTATATGATTTTGATGATAACTTATTTTGATTTATAAATATTTTCTTGATTAAATATATTCAATACTTTTAATCCTTGGTCTAGTTGGTGTAATAAAGTTTTACAGGATTATGGAGCACTTGAAAGAGTGATCAAGACTTGACAAATTATATCTAAATCCTTGATAATCATGTTTTAAGGAAACTTGATTCAAGGAAGAAAATTGAAGGACATAATTTTTTTTCTAAGGTTGAAAATTCAATGAAACTATATCGTATGATATAGTCATAGTAGTTTGCCCATATTTTTTGATCTAACTATTGAATTGATCTGATTCTTATGGGAATGAAAAGAAAACTCAAATGTCTAATTACGGTATTTTATAAAGTTTTCTGTGAAAAGGATGTTTTCTTAAATGAAAATGAGTTGGAATGTGACTTATTGGATTTGAAATTCAATATATGGTAGCCAAGAGATAGTCATGATTGTTTGGCCATATCTTTTAATCTAGAAGTCTAAATGATATAATTCTTGATGTGTTGAAAAAATGACTTACATATCTAGAGTATCTCTCCTGGATGAAATTTCAAATTTGAACATTATCTAGATGAAAAAGGATCATATATTTGACTTAGTGCTGCAGAAATTTATAAATGATAGCTACAGAGATAGCCTGAGTATTTCACTCATATCTTTTAACTCTAATTTTCAAATGCTTTCATTCTTGAGGATTTAGAAAGATGACGTCTATATATATATATATATATATTTAATATCTTATAGATATTTTCAAAATCGAATGTTTGCTATATGAAAAAGCTGACGTAAATTAACATAGCTGTGCAAAAATTCAAATATGCTAACTGGAAGACAGTTCGAGTAAATTGATCATAACTTTTGATCTAACCATTGGATCGACCTGATTTTTGAGGTTCGAAAAATCTGACTTCCATATCTATAACTTTTCTCTTATAGACATTTTCAAATTCGAACGTTATCAAGGTGACAATTGATGTGAAAATGAAGATGTCTGATCTAAAATTCAAAATCCTATTTGACAGCATCTTGCTCAACTGAAAGAATCTTCAATGCTTTCTCAAACGACTAGACACTCATTTGAAGTTACAAATCAACCTTATATCTTCATCTATAAATAGAGATACACTTGAGGAGCAATTGACAACAAGAAGGACAACAAGAGTTTGCGCATCAAAGTGTTATTCATGGTACAAAGTTTTTGAGAACTTCATTGTATTTTATCTTGTATTGTTTTGAGAGCTTCATTGGCATATTCATTCTTTGAAAGAATTTATTTGTAAGCAAGAGTGGTTTTACTCTTGTTCTTTCTTCTTATAAGGAAGAGATTGTTGGTCCAATAGGCAACCCAAGAGGAGGGGTGAATTGGGTTTCTTTCGAAGATTAATACAAGTTAAAATTAATTAAAATTAATCTAAACCATATAGCAGTGATTAATCTATGTGCAAAGCAATATAATCAATAGAAGCAAAGAAAACAGAGCAATAGAAGAGAGACATAGATTTATCGAGATTTAACCACAAAACGTGGTCTACGTCCTCACCCCAAGACCTCCTTGAAGTCTTCTTCCACTATATAATCACCTATTACAAGATGGGCCACTGATTAACAAAGTGCTCAGCTCACTTTACAAAGAACTCCTCACCGAGCTCTTCAATCCCCAAGTGGTTTTGTCCAAGCTCCACTCAAACTTACAAGAGTTTTACTTCACAATAGAACTCTCTAAACTCTCAATTACAAGTGTATATGAATATAAAAGTAACAAACAAATTCTCTAGCAAGAGTAGATTTACAATTAAAGTTCACTCAAGAATGAAACAGGAAGAATGTTCAGGAATATCAGGTTGATCAGTGATTCTTGTCTCTAGTTGTTTCTTCCTCTTAATTCTTGTATATAAATGCAGTTGGAGGCTAGTATTTATACCCTTGCATTGATTCCATCCGTTGGAGGTGGTTGAGTATCATAAATACACGTCCAGTCTGTTATAACGTTAAGAAAAATAGCCGTTATACCAGAGGGAGTCAGCTCCAAGTCTGTGGAGTCGACACTTCCTGCTTCTGCATTTACTAGACGATGTTCACTGAGTTCATGAGTCCCCTCTTCATGTCGATGAGGCGACTCTCTATTCATTCTGTCTTCACATCTTCGGCTTCTGCTGTCATGAGGCGACACTTCATTATCATGTGTCCGCTCATTGATCGTTTAAACTTCAAGCCTTTTTACTTCTGCTACCAAGAGGTGACTCTTCGTCTTTATGTGTCCGCTCATTGTTCATTTCATCTTCAAGTCTTCGCGTCTGTCTCCATGAGGCGATACTTCATGACAATGTGTCCACTCATTGCCTACTTGGTCTCCAGACTTTTTGTTTCTGTGATCAAGAGGCGACACCTCATTTCCATGAGTCCCCTCATTGTTCAATTTGTCTCCAGGCCTTTTTGCTTCTGTGATCAAGAGGTGACACTTTACTTTCATGAGTCCCCTCTTTGCCCATTTTGTTTTCAGACCTTTTACGTCTGTGATCAGGAGGCAACACTTTACTTTCATGAGTCCCCTCCTTACCCATTTTGTCTTCAGACCTTTTACGTCTGTGATCAGGAGGCGACTCCTCATTTCCATGAGTCTCCTCATTACCCAGAACTCTGTATTCTATCTTCCAATAATTCAGATCATCTTAGCATAGGTATAAGATCTTCAAGGAGTATGTCTCTAGGGTATGATGATCAATCAAATCCCTTTAACTCATCAGAGTTAACTTCTATTCAATTTGAATTGAATCAATCATTGGATATTGATCTTCTTCTTGAATCTCAAACAGTCAAAGCTTTATTAGATCAATGTTCATCTTTTCTACTTCATTTCCACAGCTTCCTCAACTACGTAGAGCTCTACAATGCTTCATTTATGATTTTCTCTCTTTGTTAGTAATTCTTCATTCTTCATTAAAGATCACTTCAATGAAACCATTGCAGACATGATGAAGTCTCTTTATACATCTAGTCTTCATTGATCCTTTGTAGAATAATTCTTCACTTGGATTCCATGTAGAGATCAGATATTTATTGTGAGTCATCTTCTCAGCAACTTCAATCATACTGTTTTGAATTGGTCTTTAGCATACCAGATGAAATCATCTCTTGAGCATTTTCTAAATTCTTCAACAAACAATACATCTTCAACTGAGCATTGCACCTCTTCAACTGATCTTTGCAAATTCTGATGAGATCTTCTTTAGGCATTTACAGCATTTCCATTCTTCATCTTTAACTGAACATGGCACCTTCTCAACTGATGAAGTCTTCAGTCTATCTTGCAAAACAATCTTCATTGAAACTATGCACACTTGAAAGAAGCTTTAATTGAACATCTTTAATCTCTTCGAATGTAAGACATTTACTTGAAGTAGAAATAGGCATCATTTCTCAGTTTGGTTCATTGTATAGCTCTTTGAATTCATTGCTTGCTTCTTGAACTTGTTGTGCATTCTCTTTGACATGTATTAGACTTAAGATTCAACTTTAAGTCTAAGTTATGAACTTTGTTAATCTGCACACTAAGTAAATTCATTAGTAAAATAACACAAGGTTTAGTTATCATCAAAATCAACATGGGAATTAACCTTGAGTCAACAAGGATCAACTTTGACTCAACAGAGACTAGTTAGGAAAAATAGCTAGGGATTGGGTATGACTAGCATCTATATAAAAACTAGTTGGAATGAGGGAACACTTGGTTGGGTGTGACTAGCACCTGTGTAAAAACTAGTTGGAGGGGTGTGACTAATATCTGTGAAAAAAACTAGTTGTAAAGGAAGATTGACGCTTGGGTTAAAAGGTTAATGGTTGCATCTACGGTTTGAATATAGTGGAGAAAAATATCAAGGAAGGAGCTTTGGAGAGTGGACGTAGATTTTGAAGTTGAAGTCAAACCACAATAAATCTTTGTGTCATATTCTCGTCTCTCTATCTCCTTTACTTTATAGTTTGAATTGCTTGCATTTATTTACAATATATTATTGGTTGATTAATATTTATTTGAATATTTAGTTAGAATTTTTAAATCTGAAATTATTTATTGAATTATTGTTTAAACCCAATTCACCCCCTTCTTGGGTTGCCACATGAACTAACAATTATATCCCTCTCTCCTTGTTGAACTGAACCATCAATTTCAGTCCAAATTGCTGCAACTTTATACACTCGCTAATCTAACCCTGGATCGGATCTGATAATAATATGATGAGTGTCTAAATTCTTTATATTTGTGAGATTCTTAAAGAGCATAGAATGTGGATTCTGAGAGAAAATTCTAATGAGTTTATCAACAATTGAAGGTCTTAGTTTTTCAGAACACTACGTTCTATTTTGGATTTCATGATTTGTGTCGTAAAAATATAACTGCAGATGAGGGATTTTTTCATCAGTAAGTTGAAGCTCATTAATGAAGTGATAAATATGTCATTGAATCCTAAAGGTGTAAACTCCTCGGTTTCTTTGACATAATTCTTTATCCTATTTTACACCAAAAGATGTAAAGGCAAAAGAACTATTATATCTTTGAATATAATTTTGGAATTCTTTTGCCTATTCAAAATTTGATGTGCATAACATTCGGAGTTCTGCTAGACTATTATGCATAGATAGCATAATTTCTCCATTCATACAAAAGAAGCCATCAGTTTCAAGATAAAAAATTTTCGTGCCATAACACTTACAAGGATTTTGTATTGGTAAGATTGAAGGTTGTGTTGGAATATCATATATTGTAGGATTTGTTGTTTTCCTTGGTTGTATTGAAGGATTTCCTACACAGTAATAAATGGCTTTTTTAGCCATCTAGTAAAAGGAATAATGCAAGCAATAAAAAATTGCATGAAGTAATCTTACTTCTGTGCATTAATGTAAATTGATGTTGTGCAAAAGCTGAGCTTCAACCTAATTTTACATTCAAAGGTAAGAATAGTTATTCTTGGTTAAATTTTACTATTGTCAAAAGGTTCTTAAATAATAAAAATAGCGATTGATATTTTTAGTAATTAAGTGAATAATCCTAACCAATTTTGAATGTAGTAAGGTGACATACTTAGGCTTTTCCTCTATGCGTATTGCTGATATTCATGGATCCAAAGAAATGACATCTAAAATAACAAGATGTAAGGAAAACTAATTCAAAATTTATAATTATAAAAGACCTTTTGTTTTTTGTTTTTTGTTTTTTTAAATTCAATAGTACAATTGATACATGTTTAATTTTTTGATTTAAAAAAATTATTGAAGTATCTAGTTTCACCTGAAATATTACCTTTTGTGCATATTAATAATTATTTTCCATTTGAGAAATTCTTACACTGAAATGCAGAAGTAAATATTGTATATGAAAGGGTAAAAACTTACCCATGAGAGATATATTTGTTTTGTCATAGCATGCCTTTTTATCTGTAAATTCGTCGCATTATTTTTTCCCTGATTGAATGCACAATTGGTCACTTTTCTTTTGTAACCGGAAGTTGTAATTTCTTCAGGATTTCCTTGCACTGATATATCTATTTTTTGAGAGAATTATATTTATGTTAAGATTTTGAATAATCAAAATTAACATATCGATAATTAAATTTCATATTGTTTAGAAAAGAATCAACTATAAAAATAAATGCTTGGTTGAAGCAAGAAAGATTGTTTTTTCTTTGTGTAAGCTTCTCGTCTTCTTTGATTCCTCTGATTTCTTTGTTCTTTCTCTGTTAATAAGATAATTTTATAATAACAATTACTTCTCTCATTTACAATATGTTTGTTTTAATGAATCATTTAATATATAAGTATAATCATAAACTTATATTTTACATTTAATTACTAAATAGGGAAACATGTCATTACCATAAGTAGGAGAATAACAAGAATCTTCTTCTTGACAACCTTTTTTTCGTTTCCTCATTTGGTTCCACGCTTCAAAATTTATACATAAGGCTTCTTTTGCCCCACTAAAATGCACTATAACTTAAAAGTCATATATTACTATTATTAAGTAAATTCGACAGGAAATTATAAATAGGAAAATTACTACTACGCTATCTTTCACAACTACAATGAATGAACGTGAACAAAAAAGTTAAATACTGACAAACACATAATGTGAATATTCACTTAATAAATCACACTAAACACATACTAATGATAATTGAATGTATATAGATAGAGACTATAAACAGCAAAAGAACACTAAAACATAAAAGCATGAATTCAATATGAAATAAATATATGCACTACTTTGAAAGATAAATAAAGTGAAAATATTTGAAAGAAGCTAAAGAAGAAATTGTTTTATAATAGAATAGATAAAAATTCTGAAAGTGCAGAATTAAGCAGCAACGCAAAGCTGCAAAATCAAAATTCAACAAAGGCAATAATTTCAGAGTTGGAATAATAATGGCGGAATTACGAGAAATTAACACCAAAAACTTGCTTAACCCTCAACAAAGGTCTCCATCAAAAAAGTTTTTGTTGAAGTAAATGGTATTTAGCTTTGCTGTTTTGAATTTTGCAGTACCAAATAAATTTATTTGCTTCGAACACCATTTAATTTCAGTGACACACCTAAAAACAAAAATCAACAAAATACGAAGAAACTCACCTGAGCACTTTCTCATCAAACGGAATCTTGAGTAGTTTATGTAATAACAAATCATAATTATCTCCACCCTAAACCACATAATTATTATAGTCCAATTGGTCAAAACTCAAACACACATGTATATTTTGTGTTTGTGTATATATATATATATATCTATAGATGTATATATTTATCGAGAGAAATGGGAAAAGCATAGAGAGATAGGTAGGTATATAGACATATATACATATATATGTATATATGTATATATCTGTGCGTGTGTATATATTTGTCTCTCAATTTAAATAGAAAATTTAACGTTTAAAAAAAAGAATAAAGAAAGATTGGAACTTGTAGAAATTTAGGAAAAGTAGCAAAACTAACACACTGAGGAAACCCTACTAATTTATAGCAAAACAGAGCTCCTAAGAAATAGAGATAAACTAACTAAATAAAGCAGATAAGAAGCTCTCTTTCAAAGGTTTAAATTTAACTCCCACATAAGCAAAATTCAGACAAAAGCAAAGACACAAAGTCGAAACTTTCAACCAACTAACCAACATAGTACATTGAGAAAATCCTAAACTTTAAAAGAAACCTCAGAAGAATTTGGCTTTGAACATTTAAACTCAACTCAGAGAAAAAGAAAAATAAAATTTTCAACAATCACAAAAATCAAGATCAAAGCATGAGCACCTGCAAAATTTCTGATCGAACAAAAATTATAACAAGAGTTCATAAAAACAGCAATAAAAAAATAATAAAGAAAGATTGGAACTTGTAGAAATTTAGAAAAAGTAGCGAAGATAGCACACTGAGGAAACCCTACTGACTTGTACCAAAACAGAGCTTCTAAGAAATAGAGATAAACTAACTAAAACAAAGCAGATAAGAAGCTATCTTTCAAAAATTTAAACTCAACTCCCAGATAAGTAAAATTCAGACAAAAGCAAAGACAGAAGGTTGAAACTTCCAACCAACTAACCAACATAGTACATCGAGAAAACCCTAAACTTTAAAAGAAACCTCAGAAAAATTTGGCTTTGAACATTTAAACTCAACTTAGAGAAAAAGAAAACTAAAATTTTCAAGAATCACAAAAATAAAGATCAAACCACGTACACCTGCAAAATTCCTTATCGAACAAAAATCATAATAGAGTTTATGAAAAAAAAAAATAGAAACATTGGGAAGACTTACTATCTAAGATAAGCAACACAACGATGAAGCCAATATCGAAAGAAGAGTGCAATCGGTGCAAAACCAAGAAGACGGATGATACATGCACTAAAGTATTAGATCGAAGACCATAACGATGAGTTACTGTATTTCGTACAATAGGCATCACCTCATTTCACGAAAATCTAATTGTTGCAGAAGATAGATATAGAGAGTTTAATGGCTTTCGTGAGGATATATTTAGAAAATATATATTTTAGCCCAAATTTTCAATATCACCCTCAAATAAAAGAAAATAAAACAAGATATAAGAGGGTCAAGTAGACATTTCATTCAATCAAAAATAATTAATGCCTATCGTGTAAGGAACCAAATTGCATGAAGTGATATGCATGGGTTTTTTTCATATTACCCTTGAAAGACACCAAACATATGGATAAGAAGTAGCACAAAAGGAAAGCAAAATGAAGAGTAAAAGAGACATGTTGCGGAAAACGAAAAGACATTTTTGAAATTATGCCTGTATAAATATATATCTTCAGTGAAATTTCACTGCTACCTATTCAAGACGCCTAACGCACGGACAAAGCAAAAGGAACAATAAATAAACAAAATCAAGGGTAAAAACGTAAATTCATCAAGGACGAAAGTCCCTTAGCTTGCATCACCACTTTATTATATATATATATATATATAAAGTATGGAGATAAAGATAAGATTTATCTTATTTATTTATTTATTTATTTATTTATCCATCGAACCCTTCTATCATCTTAATTTTCTGTCATATTGTATAACGTATTTTAGACGATATAACCAGCTACCTATTACTCGTCAGTCCCTAAAAACAAAAACCCTACGCGCACGCTCTCTGTCTGTCTCTCTCCCCCTCTGCCTCCCCCTCAAAATTGCTTAACACCGAGGAGGAGGATTCACTTTTAAGGTTTCGGCTGGTTCCTATATTCACCGACAGAGCACGATGTCTACCCTAGAAATCGAAGCTCGGGAGTAAGTTCTCTTTCACTATTGTTATTGTGCTTGTTATCGTTGTTTCTGAAGAATACGCTTAAAGTTCTTTTCATTCAATTTTTTCAATTTGCATCTGTTTGGTTGTCGAGAAAACTGAAGAGAAAAAAAAAAAACAAATAAACAGAAAAACAAAGAAATGCGTTGAATCTTTCCGCTATTTGTTGTGTTGGAGTCAGTTGAATGGAGCTTCAGCTTTCTCAAGCCTCAAATCGTTGAAATTTATCTAAGATTCACAATTTTTGTGTCCTTCTCTTTTCCTACATTTTCTCAGCAACCGAACTGAGCTAAATGAATAATAGGTGAGTCCTGTGAATTGGTCATGAAGTTTCCCAAAAACAAAGTTGATAATTATTGTTCACACTTTGGTTGCTGAGCTTTTCCAGAGGTAACTTTGGTTCCTCCAAGTTGGAATAATTCAATGGAATCGTGATAGTTAAATTTCACTGTGAGCTCCGTTTTAATCAAGGGAAAGTAACTCTCGGCATCTGTCTCTTTTGCACTCTAAAATACATGATAGTAAATTTAGTTGTGCCGTATTCTTTCTATTTCAATGCGCTTCAGTGGATAATAGCTAGCTATAAAAAGAATAAAAAGCTGCAATGGGTAGCTGTGAAGACTGAACAATAAGCATATCTCTTTACCTAGCTTCAAAGAAAAATGTCTATTTAAACTTTTCTTTTGTGTAAACCTTTTGTAGAAACTTTTCTGTAGAAGCAAATGGGGAAAGGTTCAATGGGACAAGTATCCCTCTGGCTCCTTTTGTCTCAAGTGATATTTTATCATGAAGCATTAAAAAATAATAGGAAGAATCATCTCTTTAGACCTGTGTAATATTTTAATAGTACATGGTGGTTTATAAAATGATGCAGACCATTTTTACATATAAAAAAATGATGTAGAAATTATTAAATGATGTAGAACCTTTTTACGTACAAAAACAATGATGTAGAACATTTTGGCAATAAAATTGGGATTAGAAGCTTAGTATGGGCCAGTTTAAAAGTTGCTTCACAAATTTTTCTTCAATTTGACACTCCGTTTGTTTAATCTGTACAGAAAATATTTTTCGTTTTAATTTTTTTACATAAATAATTACGTTTCTCTTATTTTCCTGTGTTTGGCTACATTCTTGTAAATATTTTTTGAAAAAGATATACAGGCTTTTGGTAAAAAAAAGCATACATGGACCTGATATTCACATTTTATGTGGTAACATATAACCATATTAACCATTAAACCAAATTGTGCAACCAATAGAACAATTTTTATGGACAAAGACTAATTGTTAAGATTTTGGTTGTCAAGTCAAAAGAGAAAAATTTGTTGGAAGCACTAAACTCGAAAAACCAGTTTGATTCATTTAAAAAAACCAAGGATCCGCATGACCAATGCCATGGACGAATTATCTTTTGATTTTGCACAATGAAATCAAACCAACCACTCATCTTTGTAGAAGTTAACAGTTAGTACCCAATGTGTGGAAAGTGGTCATTGGCTGGTGCCACACTGTAATCACTAGCACCGCTGGAAATTGGTGCTGTTGATAGTGGCTCAATGGCTAGTGCTAGACCTTGCATGCTCTTTTTCCATTTTTGGGTATCGTCATTTATGTGGCACTGCAGAATGACTCACCAAATTGGGTTGGTAAGTTGTTTTCCTTTGAAGTATTGTAAAATTTTTACTGGTAAAAAGTTTACTTATGTGTAGTGAAAATATTTAATAGCAGAACAAATAAATTCTGGGTTTAATTTGTTTATCCTCACATTATTTTGTTATTTCTTTAGTGTAATTTACGGTTTCTTATGTTTCCATGCTTAAGAGTATTTTAGGGGTTCTGTAAGTTGTGGGTTTGATTTGTAGTTGTGCCTAATTGGTTTTCACTTATTAGGTTGCATTGGGTGGCTTTTTCAGTATCGACCTTTTGGAAACAAGCGAGATTTTTAAAAAAAAAAAACTGCTGACTTAAAAAGTACAAACTAAAAACATGAATGGCAAAGTAACAAGGGAGCTTTTCTTGTAGTCGGCTTCTTGTAGTCAGCTTCTTCCTCTCTTTATGGTCCTAACATATGTCATGGCTTTATTTTCATTGATAGGTATAATGACACCCCAAAATGAAATCTTGATACTTGGCCTTAGTGCACCAAATAGCCTTCAAAGTAAAAGTGGTGCATTCTCTCTCATACAAGGCCTTCTAGGAAAAGAAAAATTCGATTTGCCACTCCTCATTTTACCCATCAAAGCATCCTGACTATTCCTGCTAATTGGAGTGCTATATAACCATAGCTCCGATCCTAAACCACTCTCCCAAAATGAGCATCCAAACTACACTATTTTGAAAGAAGATAAGCTCCCATAAGAAATATATTTTGACTTTTGCTTGGAGAATATCCAACAATAGTTTCAATTGAATGAATAACTGATGCAGAACCTAAAAACTATAATGCTTTTGAATAAGCATGAGTATATATGAAATAAACCAATTAAATATGACCCCATCTAGAGGCATCGTGTACCCACTTGAGACATTGTAGAATAGGCTAAACATCTCTTAGTGTATTTTCAAGGATGAAATATTTCAGAATTGATCTGGGTAGACTTTTAAAGTGATAATAAAGCTGTTTATGATTTATTTTATGGACGGCTGAGGTTAAATGAAAACTTGTAGATTTAGGGTTTTACATGTAAGAAAGGTTTTACACTTTGTGCGATAGGAATCAGTGGAAATTGGCTAGGTTTAAGGGCTGTTTGGTCAGTTGAGATTTAGAGAAGAGGTTGCTGCATTTTCTCTATGGCAACAATAAGGGGGTTTGGGTGTTTGGGTAAAGGCATAGGGGGTGAATAACTTATGGAGTGTAAAGGTAGGTTAGTTGATGTTGATAAATAGTTTACTGTGCATGTGTTGGGAATTGGAGTCTACAAGTTATGGAATTATGTTAGTCAAACTTACTTGGACTCCCAGTATCTTGATGGATAATACTTCAAATAGCGGTTTCTTGGGACACATTACTAATCTTGATATATTCATTGCTACTTTTTCTTGAGCCAGGGAAGAAACAATGTGTCTCTTTTACTGGTTGTGAGTAGAATTATAACATTAAAATTGATAATTTTTCTGAGGAAAATTTTCACATGTTTGAGTAATAAACTAGGTGCACTCCTGTGAATGTTGAAAAAATACTGAGGCTCTGTTGATGTATGTTTGTATATACTCATAAAGTTTGGAGAAAGTTTGCTGTGGTTCTTAAGTTGGATAACTTGGATTTATGAGAGAATATTTTCTTCAACTTCAGAATTAATTCTTTTCTAAAAGATTTTCGTATTCTTTCCCCTGAAAACTTTTATTGAATAAACTGGTATGCTAGAAACTTCCACGGTCTAGGTTTTACCTTGTGTTGCTGGGGAAACCATATTGCTTAGAGTTTGGCAGTCTAGAACTAGTGGTTGCTCTATTGCATGATATGTGGAAAACTAATCAAGTCTTATAGGAGATTAACTGCATAATTAGGATAATATATGTTGAAACGAACCACAACCAAATGAATTTATGTAGTCTACCCTCTGTTACCTGAACTCGGGTACGGGTACATGTCCAAGTGTCGGATTCATCTAATTTTCATGTCCAAGGACACTAGGACACGGCTAGATTTCATATTTTTTAAAGATTTTTTTTTTGTTTTTTAAGGGTAATATGGCATTTACAAGCGAAAATATAGCATTTCATACATAAAATGGAAGTCCTATGCTTAGTTTTATAGTAAACTCAATTAGTTATATATTCTTGTTAGATGCATGTCGAATGTGGAGTGTGGAATGTGAAGTGTCAAATGTCTGACACGGATACGTCACAAATTTAGAAGAGTCTAGGTAGCATAGGTCTACCCACTTGGGGTTGTGTAATGGGCAATCTTTGGGGGAAAATTTTCATCAATTAATGAATGAAATGTGAAGACATTAAGATGCCATGATCCGTCACCTTTTTGCATGGGGAATCTTGACCTCATAATCTTTTTTTTTTGCCTATAGGAATGCCAAGATGATGCATGTAATCATTCTTGTATACAAAGGGTGTACACGAAGATGTGATGATTGAGGGAACTCGGGAGTAACCACTCTTTTGCTCTCATGTTTGCTAAAATTCATTTAAGTTTCTTGAAAATAATAGCATCTCTAGATAATTTGGGGTTTTCCAGCCTTCCAGAATGTCCTAACAATATGCAAAGCACTACAGATGATGATTCCTTTTCACTAAAATTGTCCTTGGCAACTTGGAAAGAAACTTGCTTCTAATAGCATCTCTAGATAATTTGGGGTTTTCCAGCCTTCCAGAATGTCCTAACAATATGCGAAGCACGACAGATGATGATTCCTTTTCACCAAAATTGTCCTTGGCAACTTGTAGAGAAACTTGTTTCTAAATGGGAATTGATGAAATGTGTGTAATGTTTTGGAATTGGACAATACTAGTAGGTGCTGAGGATTCTATTCATTATTGACTAATTTTGCAAAAGCTTATGCATATCAATTGATTAATGTTTGTGTTTGATGCCAATGGTTGTTATAAGAAAGCGGTGTTCTTTTCTGGCTCTTTTATTTTCTTAATCTTATTGATAATGATTCTGTCTTATTGTACTCGAAAAGTCTGGCAAGTACTTAATTTTTCTTGTCCCTCTTACTTATTCCTCATCTTTGCTTGCATATTGTTTGTTATTATGCCATTTGTATGCCACAAAAATCTAATATGTATATCCTTTTCATCGTGCAGTGTGATTAAGATAGTTCTTCAATTTTGCAAAGAAAATTCTTTGCATCAAACTTTCCAAACATTACAGAATGAGTGTCAGGTTTCTCTGAATACGGTAGACAGCCATGAAACATTTGTTGCTGATATTAACAGTGGAAGGTGGGATGCAATATTACCTCAAGTGGCACAACTTAAGCTTCCTAGGAAGAAACTTGAAGATCTATATGAACAAGTATGTATTATGTTATTTACCAAAAAAAGCCTGTTCTTATTATCTGCTTATATTATTTTTTCATCTTGAGCTTTGAAGCCTTGTGATATGTTGGTCACTTGAACTCTAAGAAGAACAGACACGACACGGCACGACACAAGACGGATATATAGTTTTATATGTCATATATAGAAATATTTTACTTAAAGATACTGAAAAATTACAGGATAACACTAATTGAAATAACAAATCATGTATTCCATAGCTTAAACATCAAATTAGGACATTAGGTATGAATCACATTGCTTTGTCTTACAATTGGATTCCAAATTATTTTCTTCAAACTTGCAAAGTGTGTTGTGTTTAATTGATGAACATGGGTGTTGAAGTGATATACATGTGTGTCCCCCCAAGTATCTGTTTCTAGAAAAATTTAAATAATGATGGGACATATTTGGACTCGTGTTTGACGCGTGTTGGGGAGTTCCGATGAGTGTTAGACCTTCTTAGAAGTGTGTGTTTCTTAGTTTCTATTCTTCCTTTTGTTTATTCTTTTTCTTCTTCTTTATTTTAACTTTCAGAAGATGTAACAACCACAACCAGCCTTTCTGAGATACTAAATTCATCACAAAACTCCAACCCTTTGGTCCTAACACTCTAGTCCTGATTTACCCATGTTATTTTTGCCATAAAACCAAAGTTTCCCTTGCTGTCCAGGATGCCTAGCAAGTTTTTCCTTTTGATTTCATGCCAACAACAGCTTAAACCTTTACCAATTTAACCTTTATTACATCCTTAAACCTTATTCTTACCTTCCAACCATACCATAGAAGTTAAAGCTGGGGCCTGCCATATTTGATTATAGGGCAGCTTTCATTAGGCTTTGCCGCACATCAGATCCATGCCACCCCAACCAAGCACAAAAATAAAAGACCAAGTTTCCCTTAGTAACCGAGATACCTTTCCACTCATAAAGTGCCTTGCACGATGCTTTGGTACCCCAGATACATTTCCATGGGTAGGAGACTGTTGAGGTATCAAACGACAAACACGTTATATGAGATAACCTGGTTTTCTGACTTACATGGTGATAGAGTCTCTCTCTCTTTCTATATATATATATAGTTTTTTTTTGTTACATTGCCAATCTGGGTTGATTGTTTGAGATTAGCAAGCTTTGAAATGTTGTTCAAGCCACTGGAGCATGCCAGGTGGCACTTAACTATACTGACTTTTTATCCTAAAAATTGATTTGAGCTTGGTTCATCACCCTAGTTTCTACCAGTGCGTGGCTTATTTCGTTAGTTCATGTCTCTCGTGCCAGCCAGTTTAGCTCGAGTTTAGTTTGTTTAGATGGTCTTGGATGTGGGTCGTTGTTTTGTTAACCTATACTCTTCATTAAAGTCCAGGCAGTCCTAGTTTGGTAGTTGCTAGTTTGGTAGTTGGAATCATGAGGTAGATAAACAAGGTACTTTTTCATTTCATTTGCTATGCATCATCTATTAATTTACTTTTTTTTTTTTTGCCTCCTTTACATTTGCAGATTGTTTTGGAAATGATTGAACTCCGGGAATTGGACACTGCACGGGCCATATTAAGGCAAACCCAGGTAATGGGTGTCATGAAACAAGAGCAACCTGAAAGATATTTGCGACTTGAGCATCTCCTTGTTCGAACTTATTTTGATCCACACGAGGTTAGATAACTTAGATTGCCTTTTCTATGGGCAAACAGTTAATCTTCATTTTGTGTCTTCCATAATCTTGTACATGCTTTTACTTGTGATTGTCTACTTGAATATTGTCAAAAAACATGCACCTATGATGTTGGTTTTTACAGTGTTGTTTTTTTGTATTTTTTTCTTCTATGTTTTTTTGTATAAAGAAAAATCTATTCTATTATTGACCACATATGTTCTGCAAATGGCTTCTTTGTTTCAATGATGTTTACTACACCTAAACAATTTTATACTTGTCTAAATATGAGGTAATTTTATGATTAGTTTTCATGAGAGGTGTACTAATGGATATGTGCATGGTTATATGAATTAGAGTGATTATTCATTGATCTGGCTGCTCTACAGTAGCTATGCGTGTTACTGTGTCCATACTGGTGATAACAGGCTGACCTTATACTTGTTTTCGATGTTTTTCAGTCGATTACACGAAAGCCGACAAAGATATAGTGTGAGATATACTGTGCATGTAATCTCTCTTTTCATATGGGTGTATCATATGTTATACACCTGAATAGTCAATGAAATTATCTTTTGTAGGGTTATTATTGTTCTTGTATTAGAGTATAAATGAGCATATAAAGTGGTTCTGTTTGTTTTCTTCTAGATTGTTGTTGCCTTCTCTTGTTTTCCCACAAATGCACAATGTAAACAAAAAAGGTTATTACACTTAAAACTCCCTGTGGTTTGGCCCAAAAACCCATGACCCCCTATTCTTCACACGTACACATAACACGCTTGTGATTTGGAGTGAAGTACAATTGTCAACTTTTCAATCCAATTTAACGGTCCATGTAGTTTATTAGTGCAATTTAATTTTTATTGTAAAACTAATTTTTTAATTAATTAAAATGATATTCATGCACTCAAAAGCACTCTTTTTTTCCCTTCTCTCTTTCTCCCTTCCTCCTTTCTTCCTAACCCAAACCATCCTCTTCTACCCTCTTTCTTGTTCTTCTTCTCCATTGCCTATCAAGGGGACCAACTCCACTCAAAAGCACTTTTTTTTTTTCATTTTTTTCCTTCTTTCTTCTTCCTCCTCCTCCTCCTCCTTTCTTCCTCAGCTGTTACCTTAAGTTAAACACCATACAGATGGATGCTACCCGCCATTATCAAATACCAACAACCCAAACATGCTTAGAGCATACACAAGCAAGACTAGAATGTCCACACCCCCCCTTTCCCTCTCGGAATCTTAGGATTCTAGTTGTAGCATCATAAAGCTTTCTCCTCTTCCAAAGCCCAACAAGGTACTGGTTGTACTACCATCCAATTCTGCAGCCTTCTACCACCACAATGACTATGCCCACCACTATCCGAACCCCATCACATTACCCACCATACAAAATTGGTGAAATTACCTTTGCCTTTGTGTGTTGGTTAAAAAAACATGCTTTTTAGGGGAGATATACTATTTCACCAATTGAGTCACATGTATCTAACATTTTCATACCTAACGATTTTCCACAAAGTGGTGATGAAATGTATAACTTGTACAAATCTTTCCATTTTCCAAGTTGATTCGACCCATTCGTTCATAGAGCTATTTTCTCGATTGCAGATATTTCTGGAACATCTATAACAGATGCACAAATAGTCAATTTTGAAAAAACTTATTTATTGTCAACCTCTTTCAGATATGGATCATCTTATTTAGAAGGGAAGAACTTGCATCAGTATCACAATTTCAATTAAAAAATGGATTAGATTCTCACTCCATGTTCTGAGAAATATTTCCCATTTGAAAAGAGGAAAAAAAATGTGTCTTTTTCTAAATAAATTTGTTGAGAAAGGGCAAATATATAGAACCTTTCAATGAGATAGTGGCTTTATCTTACTTTGAGATATGTGCCATGGTTCCTTACTTTAACATATATGCCATCAACTTCGTTGACACAACACTACTATCCACCACCTGATCCTAACCTTATTATTGCCATGACCTTCAGATAGTCACCTAAATTGCCGGTGTCAATAAAGCATTAGCTTTCATCAAAATCAAATAGTGCCATCCAAAACCTCCTTGTGGCACAACCATCAACATTTAAACCCCTCATTACCACGTGGAATATTAAATCATTGATTGAAAATATAGAGGAAAAGAAAAAGGATTGTGGTGTTTTGTTTTTAGAGAGAGAAATTGAGAGAGCTATGTGGGTCTTCCCTTCAGAGCCGGCCACAACCTCACTATATTTTTAGAGAGAGGTTGACAGGACATGAAAGTGTTGGAGGCATTTTTGTCTTTCCATAAAAAACATAACAGTCCATCCATTTTGCATTTCAGTCTAAACCACAAGTGAGTTATGTGTTCGCTTTTGAATGATAGTGCAGTCATTTGTTCTTAAGCCAAACCACAAGGAGTTAAAGTCGAAACACCTCGTAAAAAATGCTAGCCATCGGTAATAGTGAAGACCAATTCAATGTGGTTGTGTTGTGCACTTGACACCAAGACGGTATGTGGCTATGTATTTTTCCTGTTTTTGTAGGACCTCCCTGCTGTTGTACTCTAGTTCAGAGTTTTATTTAACAGTAAAAATTTCGTACTATCGGCTTCCATGTTCCTTGCAAAAGGAAGAATTTGCACTCCCCAATAATAATGGCTTTAACTTTATAAGAAGTCAAGAACAAAATTATTATTGTTAGAAAGTTTTGTAATTTCTGTTTCCATGATAATTTGTTGTTTGCTAAACTACTGCTTTGGACATAATTTGCAGGCTTATCAAGATTCAACGAAAGAGAAAAGGCGTGCACAAATAGCTCAAGGTTTTGCTCCTCCCCATCCAGTTGATTCATCAAATTGATGCATAAGCATTATAACAATGGATCAAAATTTTCAAGAAGATATTGCCTTTATATTTGCTTTTTTAATCTTCTTCTTTTGTAATAATAAGATGCATTGTTAGGTAAGTGGTTGTACAATATGAACAATAAGGGCTGTTGTGATAATTAGCACCTCTTAGTGCTTGGTCGAATGGCCCATTGAGCACCTTCCCCCCTGCACTTGCACGCTTGAGCACCTCCAACTGGCTCCAACAACTTCCATCGAGTGCACTTTGGTGTGGTCCAAGTTTTAGGCTTGGAGCAGGGCCTATGGACTCCCCCCCTTGGGGTTGTTACCTCCATCATGGCACGCCCAAGTGTTCATGACTCCACGAAGGAATCATTGGGCTTATGTGGATTAGTGGCTTTAGCTGAAGGTTCGCTAGAGTGGCTCACCCCACTGTTGCTCGAGGGACGACCACCCTAACCGGTCTTTAAGAGAGAGAGAGAAAGGACTTTCTCCAAACATGATTTGACACCTGGCACATCAGCAAGCTGCCAGTACTGCAACAATGCCTCCATCAACATATGACGCCACATTTGATGATTCCGCCTCCCCTTAGAAGTATTTGCATCAGTAATCATCATCTTAGGGTTGCTGGAGAGAGGAGACGACCACTTGTCCCCTTGGCACGTGTTGCTCTTTTTGTCAGATTACCCTATAGATATAAGAGGTTCTCCATCTTCAGAATATATAGAGACCCTTTGAGGCTGTTACTTTGCCGCTCTAGAGATTCTCTCTCTCCTGCTCCAGATCGGCTTAGCTCTTACC
Source organism: Euryodendron excelsum (assembly GCA_033060915.1). Taxonomy (NCBI): domain Eukaryota; kingdom Viridiplantae; phylum Streptophyta; class Magnoliopsida; order Ericales; family Pentaphylacaceae; genus Euryodendron; species Euryodendron excelsum. The sequence goes on from CM065389.1 coordinate 35,611,107, forward strand.
TATTTGCTCTCTAGTGGCTTCCTGGCCCGTCAATGACCATCTTCTAAAATAAATATCAATACTTTTTGTTCGCACTCCTTTTTCAATATTTTGAATTTGGGAAAATTTTTTCTACTGTTTTATTATGGTAAAATATAAATATATTGACAATGTCAAATGAAGAAATAGTTATTATTTTCATGTATATATATATTTGTATTAATGTTGCCATGTCCTGATTTTTTTTTCTCCAAAATGCCATGTCGGCAAGTTTGTGTTGTGCGTATCCGTGTTCTGTGTTCGTGCCCGTGCTTCTTAGTGTGCACTTTTTGTCAAAGGAAATCTAGTACCCTTTCTTTTGGGGGCTGGAGAGTAAGCTATTTATGAAATAAACCGGATAACATGAGGTGTTACTCATGAGATATACATAAAGAGAAATAACTAAACCCAATCCATAAATAAAAATATAACTCTCCTATAAAAGCACCAACAAGTGTACAGCTTCTCATTCAGACAAAAATAAAACAACACCGAGGAGTCAAGTACTTGATATTGCATTATTAATATGCTGAACTTATATATTTTAATTCATGGTAATTCTACTTTTTGTACATATTATCCTTTTCTTTTCATTCAAATTGTTGTAAGTCAAGCTCAATCTGTTATCTAATGATCAACAATATATGGTTACCATGAGGCTAGGAGAGCCTATCACCCTAACAAAATCTCAATATCCAAATAGAATTTAAGTAAGAAACTGATCTATTGACAGGCTACTTTTTGGCAATCAGAAGATTCTAGTTTCTAACGTATTAATTGTACTTGGATGCTGCATATAAGAGGGTTTCTTTCTATTTTTTTTTTTTGGGTTGTACTTTTTGGATAAGTAATGTTTGTATATCATGAAGGGAGCATTAGGGGTGAAACCAAGTACACAGCATGAATACCTACAAACTATGCATATGAATGTAAGTATACGCAGAGAATACCTATAAATGACACATTAAAAAAGGGATGAAGAAGAATAGAGGAAAAATGAACAAAGAACGCGGTGGTGATCAACTCATTTAATGACGGCATTATTTTTAATTTCGGTTTTATCAAATTCACCCTGTTGCTTCAGAGAGTAGAAGCCTTTGCTGAACCCCTAAATGGATTAATAAAGAGACGTCGCTTATTAGTTGCAGATTACTCTTGGTGGTTTAAGCACTTTGTGGATGTCTTACTGTACTTCAGGAGAGTTTTCTGACATTTATAGCACACTGAATCAGGTATATCGGTTTTAAGGGGGATTCTAATGCTTTTAGAGCGTAGCCATCACAATGTTTGCGTGTTATGATGAAAGGAAACTGGAAAGTTGTAAATTTCTAGGATTTGGGTAAATTTAATGCTAAAGAGACCAGAAGAGTCCATTCTAAAGGTGCTGGATATAAAGGTTGCTTGTCAATTTAGAGGTGGTTACTCTTGGAGGTTCCTTACCAAAGGGGCTAGGATGACTCTAAGCTAAATTCATGGATTGTGGAAGTAATGCAACAGCTTCATTTTTTTTTTAATAGAAAATGAAAACAAATAAAATAGAAGGAAGAAGCATATACATAGAGAGGAGATCTCCTGTACCAGAATATTATTCAGGGAACCTATCTAGTAAGAAACATTCTTTACAGATGGCAGTCTTTGACTTGGCCTTTCTATGAATCCCAGAGAAACGACTGTTTCCATTGCTAATGAGATATAAAAATCCCTTTGATGATGTAAGCCAATCTATGAGAACCTGTCAGCCTGTTAGAGATTCAGTTAATAACTATAAAAGCATTGCTCTTCACAATCCAAAGGAGACAGGCCTCTATGTATCTATTTACTGGAATGGTTAGATATTAATGCAGGTTAGTGCCTAGTATACTGTTTAGTTTCTGCTACGGTTAATTGAATTTAAGTCTTCTGTTATTTTGTTTATTTGTTAATTTTGAATTCTGAAGTAATTTCATGATTTATGGCACATATTAGATCTAATTAAGGGCTGAGATCAATTATTTGTAGAATGCCTAGGAATTTTATAAGAGAGTACATAAAAGATTGTCTTTATTTGTATTCATTAGTGTTGTCTTTGGACAGTGTGGAAAGTATTTACGCTCTCTACCTGGCTGATAGAGCATATAATCAGCGTACATAAAAGATTGTCTTTATTTGTATTCATTAGTGTTGTCTTCGGACAGTGTGGAAAGTCTATACGCTCTCTACCTGGCTGATAGACATATAATCAGTCCTATTGTCTATTTGATCTCAATACCTCCACTTTTTACTTTATTGCATCCTTAATTGAAATAAGGTTTGGTGCTCTTCTATTGGAGAAATAAACTGTAGCCTCATATCCTTCAAAGTAAATGGTAGCATTTTGTTAGTTACCCATGATTTCCTACTTGCAAAGATGGTTTGAGGTACTGTTAAGAATGGATTTTAATTTAGAAATGTAAAGGAAAAAGCTTCAGTGAGATTGAACACTGTATTACACTTATGAGATTTGCATGACTGCAAGGAATATTGTTTCACGTGGTTGGTTTATTTATCCTTCTGCTCTTCCTTATCTATTTTCTTCTATTGCATTTTTTCAGCTGTTGCTGCAGAGGTTTCTGTTGTTCCACCATCACGACTAATGGCTCTAATTGGTCAGGCTTTGAAGTGGCAGCAGCACCAAGGTAACATTTTACGTATAAAAGTTATCATATTCATATGTACACCATTGGCTTATGTCAACCCTCTGTATGGATGTATAAACTTGAACCAGTGACGTGACTGGGAAAACGAAAGTTTCCTAATTTACAAGTATAAAGGATAAAATAATAATTTTACACACTTTAAATTTGCCAACTGATCTACTTCTCTCTGCTTGCCCTACCCATTCTAATGGATAAGTTTGGTAATTGAACTTAAGGGAGGATGCCAGTGCTTGACAGCATTTTGAGGGGCGTCTCTTCATGAAAAATGAAAGGAGAAGAAACATCGACCAGTTGAGCTGTTGTGGTCATAATTTGTTAGTTTATTATGCTGTCAGCTTTTTGGTTCTGTTTTTGTAGATTAATTTAGTTCTTGTTATTTGTTGGTTGGATACAAGGAACATAATGGAAATTTCCCAATAAATCTAATAAATAAGTCACAGAAAGTATTCTATTTGATTTTTTCTACTTTGTTGAATTTATGAATGCAATATGATTATAATACATATTTTTGTAAGGAGACTGAGAAATAAATTCTTTTCTGATGCTAAGGTTACCTCTGACTTCTGAGGCCAATGGTTTTGCTGGTGCCTAGGCTAGTTAACTACATTGTTAAATCTTGCTAAAATCTTTCCTTGTCCCTTCAGGGTTGCTCCCGCAAGGAACACAGTTTGACTTATTTCGAGGGACAGCTGCTATGAAACAAGATGTCGATGATATGTATCCAACAACTCTTGGGCATACTATCAAGGTAAGCTGCAGATGTCTCTCTTTCCTGACACAAATTTCACATTTGCCAAATCTGCTTGGAATTCAGAAACTGCTTCTTATCACTAATTTCATAGATGACAAATTTGTATGTATTGTATTTGTTGCTCTGAATCTGATTCCCTAATATATATATATATATTAGGGGTGGCAAATGGGTGGGTTTGGGGGGGTTCTAAATGGGTTGAGGGTTAGAAGTGATCAAGCCAAATACACCCATTTAAAGGCCAGGTCAAAAATGGGCGGGTTAGATACAGGTCAGCCCAAACCCATGAACCCAAATCCAACCCGTTTACGTATGACTGGACTGTTTTTTTTTTGCTCTGGGGAGTTTTTATGGGAGTTCAAAAACAAACATGTATTTGCTATGTTCCTTCTCTTCATTATGTAAATGAGCCCAAAAAAAAAGCAGCCATCACAAAACCACATAAAAACAACCCAACATCAGGCCTAACAACTGCTAATAATCCACAAAACACATAAAAAAACACCAACCCAGCATCAAGCCTAACAGCACAATAATCCACAAAATCACACCAATTTTAAATGGGAAGTCATTGGAAAGGAGAGAGAGGGTTTGTATTATGTTTCTTCAAAGATTATCTTTGCTTCCATAATGGTCCATTTCTAGCATAATTCCTCAGGGAATGCAGATATCCCAAACTCACCACCCATCTGAACATTGACAAACAGAAGAGAGAATCTATCAGAGAGTTTTAAAGAACTTGTCAATGCTCAAAGAATTTCAGAATTAGCAAATACTCTTAACATTAGGGCCATTAATTCAGATTGCAGGGATTCAGAAATCACAAATTAATTAGGAAATAAATGGAAAACTAGCTTGTGGAAGATGTAAAATACGATATATAGAAAACTAGCTAAAGGAAATAAATTGAAAACTCTGTAGGTCCTAATCCCTAGATTACGAAATCCATTCCAAGAAAACGTTATTTGTTTATTCCCTTGGCTTCATGTTGTACGGTTGGAACTGAAGAAACCACTGCCCACCTATCAATCCTTCAATTCAGTGCCTAATCTAAAAAGCAAATAAACACAATTAGACCTATCAAGATAAAGAACAAAAGATAAGTTAATAAAACTTCACTGTAGTTCATTCTTTCTACTGCGCAGCTTACAAAATGGAACAAAAGATAACGTCTGCAAATAATCCCTAATCAAGAATAGATCCAAATGAAACACATTCACTGTAATTCATCCTTTCACATTCCAACAACAATGATTTCAAAATCCTCCACAAGTTCTTCCTCCGCGTCATCTGAAACTTCTGGAACTATATTCAACAATCACAAAAAAGTAGATTAAAACAAATTCAATTTGATTTGAGGATAAATAACTAATCTCCAATAAAATCTACCTCTATTTGCTTACCTTGTGAACCGTATAACCAGTCTCGAGTGTATAATAATGCCTCAACATTCTTTGGCTTGATTGAAGAACAAAATTTGTCAATAATCTGATCCCCAGTCCTAAAAGCAGACTCTGAAGTAACGGTGGTGGTACGAATACTCAAACATCGAGTGCCATTAAAGAGTTGTGGATACCGGATACTATTTGCCTTTCAATAGCTAAGGATGTCCAAATCTACATTTTGTTTCTTGTCAAGTCTAGGCTCTTCCGAGTATAAATCTAACTGTGACTTGATTCTAAGCGGCCCATATTGCTGATTCTAAAATAAATTAAACTCCTACATAAATTTTGCATTTAGTGTATTAGAATTTATAATATAAAGAGACAGATATTATAATTGTAAACAATTAACTATCTCTTACATTCAAATATCATGTATATCCTCTTCATTGCCTCCCCTTGTACCACACGTTGATGATGCATTGGATGTAGAACTAGGAGCATGGTGCACATACTCTTCAAGAAGCAAATACAACTTCTCACAAATAGTTCTTACCCTTTACAAGTATGACACAAAATTCAGCTTTTTAAAGCAAAATCCCACAAATTGTAGTTTATAACGCAGATCTAGTATTACGGCAAAAGATAACACCATACTATAACACTCCCAGTATTTGTCAAATTTTCCTTTTATATTTCTTGCCATGGAACTTATCAAATCATCTGAGTTTTGTATCTCTTCCATAACAGGTAATTGTATCTTCCACACCCATGAAAATAAAAGTTTGCTGTAGGGTACTGAGATCTTGAGAAAAAAGTGGTGATATCATAAAATGGCTTTAAAAACCTAGATATTCTTTCAACTCTAAACCACTCGTCTTTTGATGGGCATGTCTTAAAATTGGTATCAATCAACTATAATTGATAGAATGCTCGATGGTGCAGTAGGGCACATTTGTTGAGTTCCATCTTGTCAGCGCATCTTGTTGTATTTTTTACTGCATCTCAAAGAGAGTTGAGAGATGCATTTTGCAATGAGCTTCCTCCCTTCTAAATCTCTGACATACTTTACATCGTCGAGAATATGAAATATAGGTTTATTGATCACTTTCAATCTTGCCTGTGCAATTCTGTTCAAGACACGTCCACCACAACGTACATAAAATAATTCACCATCACACAACAATGTAATAGTCAGAGAGAGATGATGCTTCAAGTCATCCATTAGCCCATCATTATATGATGCATTGAGATTTTCTTTTACAACACCTAGTCCTCATCAACATAATGAGCTGTAAGAGTCCAATATCTATTGGTTGTAAGAGACAACCACAAGTCTGATGTCAAGCATATCCTACTTGGGATTGATTCGAACACATGTTTTAATTTCTCCTTCTCTCTTCCATACACCTTTAATACATCTGACTTTGCAGTGTTTCTTGTGATGGATTTTTCATTTGGATTTAGAAAATAATGCAAATCCCTAATTCCTTCATGTTTTGCAATCATAAAAGGGTAGTTGTGCCTAACTATTGCCATGGCTATTTTCTCACAACACGTCCCACAACACATCTTGATCTAATTTAGCAGAATGATGGGGATCATGGGATTTCTGTTTAGGGCAAACACTAATATGGCGTAGTAAATTTGTGGTGCCTGATTTTGTATCTGCAATGTACTGTTGCTTCCTTCCTACACTTAGCCCTTTGTCTCTTATCAGCACTAAGAGAGAACTTTAGAAATTCATCCCATACTACAGAAGAGGACCTCCTACCACATTTTGAAGTAGCAAAAGAGCTTTGCTCCACATGCTCTTCTCTATTTTCCTCCATCCTGGCGCCCCTATCACAAGTAAAACATATTTAAAACTGCTTGGGTTTTGTCAAACAGTCTTCTTAGAAGGAGATTCCAATTAAAGTAATGCCTAAGATACCAAAGCAAGCGAGAGAGAAAAAGAGATTAAGAAACAAAGCCAGCGGTTTCACAGATAATGGGTTTTGGCCCCTCTTTTAATTGTTGCATGAGTAGTAACTCCTGACCAATTCACACCAGTCACTCCCAAGTGTTTGGTGCTTGTGCAAGTATTACCATTGCCTACATATATGCTCAATCTTGTGACCTATTTGCTTGGACCTAGCATGTATACTGTGGTCAGACCGTGACCGTCAGATAAAGTACATGGATCAGACTGCATATCAACTTTGTACTATCCAATTCATTGCTGTTCTTGATTATGTGACTTGTTAATTTGTACCGGTATTTGTATACATTGTCCCAGTTTATACGGCAATGTTGAAGGAATGGATGTTCCTGCATTTGTTAATGGACCTCAGTCCTCACTGAAGTTTGGTAATCAATACAAGGATGAATGGGGTACAAAGAAAATGTGCACATCAATGGTCATGGGAGCAAAAACTGCATATATATATATAGGGTATTTACCAATTTGAGTATGCAAAATACTAAATAAGCTCCTTATGACTAGAATGCCAATAACCCCATAACCAATAAGGCATAGGGCCACCAGTTGACGCACCAAGCAAAGGACAGCAATGCCAGCAAACCTTTATTTACCAATCCTCACTGATAACTCCTCAAAGTGGGATACACTAACCGGAGTTAAATTGTACCAATTACAAGAAGAAGAAAGCAGGTAAATCCATGGCAGAGGATGGCACATAAAAGTCATAAAAGCAAATGCAAATTGGAAATAAAAACTTCTCTTGCACAAGTTGAACTGATGAACAAAATCAAGAGGCATTCAAACTTAATAGTTCAAACTTCAAATACTTAAAATAGAAACTCAAGAGACTGCAAGTTCCATATCCAAAAAAGAAATAAGTACTGCAAATATCAGGGAAGGGATAGGCAGTGGGGTAAGTTGGCACAAGTGGCCCATGTCATATCAAAAGAAATCATGTGTAGATACATAGACATACAGACACAAAAAAATAAATGTTTGAATTGACTGCAATTCATATTCCCAGTACTTCTTTCAGCAACCAAAAACAGGGTAAAGTAAAATACATCAAGGTCAAAAGGAAAAACAAACCAAACACAGAAGAAAAGAACAAAGAAACAACTAAATGACAAATCCCTTCAACTTCTGAAGCCAAGGGTCCAAAACTCTCAAAGAAAAGAAGAATAAAATTAATAGATTTCAAGGAACTTATAATGAAAGCTCAAGAAGAAAAGTTTGAAAAGATCTGTTTGTTTGCTCACAGATCCAAAGAGAGATGGCTGACCCAGCAAATTGAATTTTTGAAACTGTAAAAGGTACACAGTTAGCTTGTCCGAATGGAAAGACACTTGTGTTTAGCCTCCGACGGTAACATGTTGACGGAGATGAGACGGAGAAGAAGTTGGCTGGGGAATTTGACGAGCACAATTGGAAGAGTCCTAATTGGGAATCAAAGAGGGGTCGGGCGTTAGGTCGTGCAATGCACTTTTTTGGGTTTGTTTTAATTGGGTATCTAATGGGTCTGGTATATCAACCCAGTTAAACCCATTTATAAATAATTGTTTTGTAACTAACCTAACGATGACCTATTTATTATAATAGTTGGACCCAAACCCATTTAGCATGGGCAGAGTTGGGCGGGTTGATAATTATGGGTTCACTTTGCCAACCCTAATATATATATATAAATAGTTGCAAGGATCAAAATTTCTTTTTGATGCATCATTTTGGTCTGCTGGGAAATGGAAACGCTTCGGAAATCTTTCAGAAACATAATAGAAAGAAGAAAAAAATTGGAAACTTAAGAAAACAATTGGAAACATGAATTAAAGTCCATCCATGTGTATTTCTAAAGCAAATAAATTAATAGATGAACATGTTTAAGGGCTATATAGTTATTTGCATTAGAGAAAACTATTGTAGCACTAAATGGCAAATGCTAGTATGTATAAAAATTGGTGAGAATATTTATTTTTATGATTTTATTAATCATTAATGTTAATGTTACTTGATTATGAGATAATTCAAGAGCGTATGCGTTAAGTTAACCTAAACAATTTGGACTAAATTAGATATAGTGACAATAAATAAAATCTCTCATCAAATAATAAGTTTAATATTAAATATGGTAATTGTAGGAGTAATAATAAAAAAAGAAGCGAGTCAGAAATAAGGATCAAAATTGTCTAATACGTGTCAAAAAAACTCATTGTTTCTTTATATTTCGTAGTGTTCCATTATGTTTTTGTGGAAATATTGCAATTTCGATATTCCACTAATGCTTCATATTAGTTTCCTAGGAAAAGGAAACTTTTCGGTCATTTCGCTAGAAACAAAAGGAAATTTTGTTCCTTGTATATATGTATATGCATTTTATGTTTTTGTCTAATCTGGAGAATGAATGCATTCTGTTGCTACTCTGTTTAATGTATTTGAAAGGCTTAGACACATACTTTCTTTCTTTCTTTCTTTCTTTCTTTTTAACTAGGGAGTGATCTTTTAATTCCTAAAGTTCCAGTCTTGTTTCCCAAAGGCTAGGGTTGTGTTATGGGTGGACTATGTTAGATATCTTGCAGTTGCTTGTTTTTTCTTTATTATGGTTAGTCCTTTGCGACATTAGTCATTGGTGTTCTGAAATCACTTTCAGTTGGCAGGGACTCGGTGAAGATAGTCCCAAAGTTTCTTTACATCTATCCTTCTAATGTTTCTCTCACAATAAGTGTGTTCTGTGTCATGGTAAAAAAAGAGAACTGCTGAACCATAGGAGGACGTTTCAGGGGGTTGGGCTTGAGCATCTGGTGCATCAATTTGAGTATGTTTGTGTCTGTTTTGTATAGTCGGTTGTTGGGTGGGGCTATGTTACCTGGACTCGGGTACTGGTGTCAGGTGCGACTACGTGTCCAAGTATCGGATTCATCTAATTTTCATGTCCCAGGACACTGGACACGGCTAGATTTCATATTTTAAATTTTTTTTTTTTTAAGGTAAAATGATATTTATATGCTAAAATATTGTACGTACCGTTATGTAAAAGTATGCCACCTGGCGTGGCTCCCACTTGACGTGTGGCATCCCCTAATCGTGGCATCTTATGGATGCATTCCTTCAGTCGTTCTTTATGGTGCGCATTCGGGACGCTGAATGGCACGCACTCATGACTTGCGTGTTCAGGATGCCGAACGAAGCGCACACACGAGTTGCTCTCATGATGCCATAGGCGCTTAGTGTGCGCTCTGACCACATTGAGATACGTTGCCTAAGTTTAAAGACAGTTTGAAGGCAAATTCGGACAAGCCGTTCGGCACCTGGCGGGAATTTTGGGATTTAAGTGGTTCGGTGGCTTATGGCAAAGATATTGTCTGGGCGAGTGAGACTGCCGCGTGGAGTCACACTGTCTTTAGGCTAGTTCTGCTGAGAGAAGGAGATTACTCAATGTTGGACTATCAGTCCTTATCAGGAATGACTTTGTGGATGAGTATGCTTATGGATAGGCCTTATCGTCCAGGAGTTTCCCTATCCGAAGTATGGCGGAAGATTCTATATAAGGGCGCGTTCTTGAAAAGGGGATTTTGACGAATATGGGCTAAACATTACTGGTTCCTCTGTTCTCTCTCTCTCTATCTCTCTCTCTCTCTTTCAGTCGAATTGGTTCGACCTTCGTTCAATCATTCTTGATTCCTCTCAGCATGTTTGACATGATCTGTGACTCCACACCAACCCTCGTAATAACACATTCATACATTTGGCGACTTTGCTGCGGAGTCTACTTTTGTGAATATGGGATCTAAGAAAGGAGGCTCGAAGCAATTACCGCCACATCAAGGATCAGATCACGCTGAGTCTTAGCATTCTTACCCATCCGAAGTATCTAACAGAAGCCATTGAAGACCCTCAGCATTCTGCTGACCCAATAACACTGCCACCAGTTGGAACACCCCCCCCCCCCCCCCCCCCCCCCCCCCCCCCCCCCCCCCCCCCCCCCCCCCCCCCCCCCCCCCCCCCCCCCCCCCCACACATTAGAGGAACGTCCGAACGTTCCAGCCTTGGACTCGATTCGTGGTCTCATCGACACACTGACAGTCATGCAGCAACAACAAAACCAGATTACTTAGATGATGCTCAGCATTTGGCAAGCGTTACCGGCAGTTCCCTAAAACCTGACAAACACTCAACCCTCAAATACCATTGTTACCCTCGTGGCACCAACTCCATTAGCTGCACTAGCTACCCCCGCTAATCTTTTTGATGCCCACAGTGCACGAGTTGCCGGTACCTCCGCGGCCGCTGCCACCTCGATACACGGGACTACTCCACCCTTAGCCCCTTTGGTATCCGTTGAAATTTTCGCTCTACAGCAACAAGTCAAGACGCTGATTGAGCATCAACGAGCCACCATACCTATCATGCTTGACTTAGATCACCGTCCCCCATACCCGCTTGAAATCGCCGGCATGCCTTATCCATTTGGATACGTGCCCCCCAAGTTTGTCCGATATAATGGTGAAGCGTCCGAGAACATGTTGTTCGATTCGTTGAAACTTTAAGCACGTTAGGCGTTGACAAGAGGTTTAGACTCCGTGAATTTTCAAAGTTACTCATTGACCGTGCCTATACTTGGTACACCAATCTTATGCCAGGCCCCGTCTCCTCGTGGGAGGATATGGTATCCAAATTCTACGACAAGTTCTTTCAGGTTGAAGAGCGGCTTACGACACTCCAGCTTTCCAAGGAAATAAAACAGAAGGATAGTGAGGACCTCCAAGCCTACATAAAAAGATTCCATGACCGTTCACTGGAATGCTTTGAGCCAGCAACCGAAGTTAGCCTTATCAAATGCTCTCTGGAGGGCATGCATCAGGAGTACAGAATACTCCTTGTTAATCACCATTTGCCGACATTCTCCCATCTCCTGGAATGCGCTAGAAACCTCGGCGACTCTGTCAAAATCCTGGCAAGACAACAAAATGCATTTACCAGTTGGAGAACCACAGCACAGACAAAGAAGCCTACTGTTTCTGTAGCGGACAGCGAGACCAAAGAGAAGGGACAGAAGCGGTCACGTGACTACGGCGACTCCCCGCCACCTCTTCCATTCAAATTTGCAGAAGCAAAGGCTATCCTAGCAAAATGGGTAGAAGATGGCGTACTCACGCTCCCAGCACTAGAACGAGAACCTACCAGAAAAGAGACTCAGAGTTTGAAATACTGCATTTACCATAGAATAGTAAAGCACATTACCAAAGACTGCTGGGCCTTCCGAGCATTACTCGCCGAAAAAATTGCTGTAGGAGAACTTGAGCTCAACAAAGTGGATCGAGGTGTGGCAAACAACCCCTTCCCACGGCACATAGATAAGGAAGTTTTGGCAATCTCGTACTTCGACGAACAGGACGTCCTCGAGCTACAAATCGAAGAAGAAGCGACGCCGGCACAAATATCCGAAGATTTCACTGCCAGTAAGCTGCAAGACGCTATCAAGTTCAAATGGTTTTACGACCAGCTAGGGTTTTCGCTCAGCGTTCGCCTTGTAGCCACCTAAGCTATAATGCAGGTAGCAGAACAGTTCAAGGAACAATGCATGATGGTCGACGGATCGATTACACAAACGATCAAAGAGGCCAATACCACCATTAGTTTTTCAGATGCTGACCGCCGAGTGCCTTACTATCACAATAGGTCGCTATACGTTGCAGCGGCCGTTAACGGTGTCGAGTTTAAATGAGCCTTTTTGGACAATGGCGCATTCATCAATGTGATGCCTCTCTCCGTCCTCTAAACAACAGGTATATTAGAAAGGAAATTGATCAAACAGCCTATAGTGATCAATGGGTTTGGAAGTGAACCTAGATAGACCATTGGGTACGTCCAAGTCAACCTTCAAGTGGGTAAAATCCTCTCAACAACCAAGTTCCATGTGATAGATGCCCCCACCACGTATCACTTACTCCTAGGACGAACTTGGATGCACAGGTATAAGGCCATTTCCTCCACTTTCTGTCAATGCCTTAAGGGCATATGGAAAGGAGAGGCTGTCGAGATACCTGCATCTACTAACCCGTTCTTCGCTAACGAAGCACACCTCACAGAAGTAGTTTTCTTCAACGAGTTGCTTGATAATGAAGGTGTTGCCCAACAAATCAACCCCATTCCACTCCCAGATTGGGCAGCTATGAACGGGCTTATCATGGCCCCACAGTCAAGGCCCAAGGAAGAGAATCTATCAGTAACGAAAAAATCGAAGTGCACATCATATACCCGAGCGGATGGAAAGAAGGTGTACAAGCTATAGCAATTAAAGGTGGCTTCTCTCGAGAACACCGAGCAGGTCCTGTATGACGAAGTCGAGCCTGCCCCCGAATGTTACCAAGACCGCCCAAAGCTACAGGAACAAGAATGGGAAAAAGTGGATTTGGACAAAAACTGCTCCGTCTTTTTGTCAAAAGAACTACAACCGGCCGAACGCAAAGCATTAATCCTTCTCTTAAAGCAACACAAAGACGTCTTTGCATGGAACTACACGCAAATGCCTGGGCTTGAACCAACGGATACTACGTATAAGCTTAACATATACCCAATAGCCAAACCAATTAAGCAGAGTGGATGGGTGTTCCGCACCGAAGTGGAACTTCAAATCAAAGAAGAAGTATAGAAGCTCCTTGACGCCGGATTCATTAAACAAACCGAACGACCTTTATGGTTAGCCAATGTGGTACCGGTTCGCAATAAGAATGACCAAATACGTATCTGCGTTGATTTTAGATATCTGAATCTAGCCTCTCCAAAGGATGATTTCCCTTTGCCTTACATTGACTTACTCATTGACGCTACATCAGGACACCACATGTTCTCCTTCATGGATGGGTTTAGCAGCTATAATCAAATTAAGATGGCCCCAGAGGATGCGCACCATACAGCATTCCGAACGCCCATTGACGTATTTTATTACATCGTCATGCCCTTTGGTTTAAAAAATGTGGGGGCTACTTACTAGCGCGCAATGATGGCTCTGTTCCACGATATGCTCCACGAGCACTTGAAATTTTACGTGGATGGCTTGGTGGTCAAATCCATGGCCCGCCAAAATCACCTGGACGACCTCCACCGAGTCTTTAGTCGATGCCGGGCATACAACCTTGGCATGAATCCAATGAAATGTGCGTTAGGTGTGACAGCTGACAAGTTCCTTGGGTGCGTAATCCATCGACAAGAAATCGAGCTGGACCCTGCCAAAACAAAGGGCATCGCGGATATGCCAAGACTAGCAAGTCAAAAAGAGCTAAAAATTTTTTTGGGCAAGGCTTCCTACCTCCGACGCTTCATTCCTATGCTCGCAGAAATCACATACCCATTCTCTGCTCTGCGATTACGGGATTAAAGAGCCAAGCGTTGCGGCATACCGAGCCATCATTCAGAAGCTCCTAGACTGGTTCCATACAGTGGTAATCCAGTATGCCCCCAGGTCGAACAATCGACACCCAGACGCACTAGCCACCCTCGCTTCTAAGATAGACATTGAAGAAGATTCCGCAACCATCCAGATATTCAAATGGACACTCCCTTCCTCGGTGGCACAACTGTTTAAAATCTAGGATGAAATCAAGCCAGATGACTGGAGAAGCCCCATAATGCAGAAGCTTGAGGCGAAGGACACCACATCCCTACTTGAGCTTAAGCATTTCTTGCTCTATGACGGGACGCTATTTTTCTGAGGTGCTAGGGGACTATTCGCAAGATGTGTATCTATTGAAGAAGCGAAATGCAAATTGGAGCAGGTTCATCATAACTCATATAGGACGAACGACACAACGCTATACCGCCGGATGCAACGATAGGCTACTACTGGCCTACGATGGCCCAAGACGCAGCGGAGCTCTAAGGTAAATGCCCGAAGTGCCGCGAGTTCCCTTGCTATGGAGAAAGCGTATTCGCAGAAACTACTAGGGACTGGCGATAGCTGTACATAGACTTCATAAAGAAAGGATCGTTACCTGCAAACAAAAATGACGCCGCGCGCCTAAGAAAATATGCCCTGAGGTATTTTCTCCATGAGGACTGACTCTACAGATGTGGATTCAACGGCCAACCTTTACGATGTGTAGTTGATCAAGAACTCCAGGGAGCCCTAGAAAGAGCACACTCCGTAGAACACCAGGGCGGCGCAAGATTGTTCGCTCAGCTGCTCTACTTGGGCTATTACTGGCCCACAATGGAAAAAGATTCGATTGCTCATGTTAGAAAATGCAGCAAATGCCAGCTCCATGGGAACCTTATCCATGCACCAGCAATCGACCTGCGTGTTCTTGGTACTCCTTGGCCGTTCCACACCTGGGCGTTGGATTCATTAGGCCCGTGAACCCACCATCCAGAGGCGACATATGGATTCTCGCGGCAACAGAACTCTAGACAAAGTGGGTGGAAGCAGTGGCCTTCCGCCGCGCTACTGGGTCCGTGGTCGCAAACTTCATTAAAGAATACATAATATGTCGGTTCGGCATTCCAGAAGTTCTTCTAAAAGACAATGGGACTCCGTTCGTCAATCGCCACGTCGGCTCGCTATTGTCGAAATACGAGGTCAACCACCACTGCTCTACACCGTATTACCCCAAGGGTAATGGCCAAGCAGAGGCCACGAACAAGACACTACAGAAAATACTCAGTAGGTTGGTACATGATTTCTCAAACAAATGAGCCGAACAGCTTCCTCTGGTGCTATGGGCCTATAGGACTTCCAAACGGTAACCTACCAAGGCAACTCTATTTTTCCTGGTCTACAGAACGGAGGCGGTGCTCCCCATCGAGATCGCAGTACCTTCGGCACGCATGGCACTAAGAAGCAATGTCGACCCAAACGCAAGGAAGTAGCAGCTTGAAGCACTTGATGAAAGGAAGGAGAACTCTCAGATTGCACTCCGAACCTACTAAACGAGGCTGTTTAGAGCCTACGACGCCATGATCAAGAAACGAAAGATTAAGGAAGGAGACCTGGTACTTAAGAATGCCCCTCACGTCATGCGTGGACTGAACCCGCCCAATAAGTTTGCTTCTAAGTGGGAGGGGCCTTTCATCATCACCGAAGCAAATGATAGTGGGTACTATTGCCTCGCATCAGTCGACGATAGAACTCCGTATAAGAAACCGGTTAATGTTAAGTGGCTGAAGTTGTATTATGCATAGCAACATGAGAATTCTAGGACCATGGTTAAGCATTTTTTTATTCCTTGCGATCATTTAATTATTTAGTCGGTATTATGGTCTAAATTAGCTTGTCTTTTTGGTTGATTGTGCGTGGGCCCATTAAGCAAATGCGTTTGGAACTTTAGCTCGAATAAATAGAGGCAGTTTCATAAAATATTGCTTTACACTTTGGTCATTCAAAACAAATTGATCAGACTATGACAAAACTGTCGTATGGGGCACTATAACAGTCTTGTTCCTATTGTCTTGGATAAGTCCATAGTACCTCCAGCAACCCCGAAGTGTTTCTCTAGCTGATCCCGCTATTCGGTTACCTCTACTCTCGCGAGGTCGAACTGTTTCGTCAGAGCCTTTTCCTTCCTCTCTGCCAGCATAAGCCTCTGCTCGGCTTCCACGACACCCATGCGCGCCTCCATGGCATCGAGGTGTTGGCGAACCCAGCTTAGATTAAACTTCAATAATTCCAGGTCCACCACTGTGTTGCGCCACTTCGCCAGCATTTTTTTCGTTAATTCATTCAGCGAGGTTTGAAGGAGCTAACGGCCTAACTCGACAAGGACGTGAAGTGAGGCATGTCTCATCATGCTCGACACCAGCAGCACGTGACTAAACATTGCTCTTTGGTTCAGACGCAAAAGGCACAACACCCCGACATCTTCCTCGGCCAGGCCAGCTACGAACTCGCGGGCTTGTGGCACCACTTCTTGACCTTGGTCTATCTCTGCTTCCACCTTATCATATTCTTTAGCCTCTGGTAGGATAACAAATTTAGTGGCCATGTCCCTAAGTATCGTTCTTTGTTCAGCAGCTGCTGTTACAACAACTGGATCTAATGGCCTGTTGGTCTCCAACACCGGCTTATGAGAGTCCTCCTTTTGTTCGTCCACCGCCTCCATGATCATTTCCGGTGGCACAATGATTTCTCGTTCGTCATCCCCACGCTCCACCAGGGTGCCAGCCTCAGTCTGCCCCATCAGTGATCCATCTCTCTTTTTCTTCATTGGATTGCTATATGTGTTCCATGAGTGTTTCAAGGGCAGCCACAGTTTGTTCCAATACCCTCTTCGTATTTCTTTTCTTAGCCCTCGCCCTCGCGGAACCCTGACCATAGCAGACAACTAGCTTAGCAAGGGTCAGCTGATCTTTAGGGGTTAAATTTTTTGAAATATGAGGAGTTGAAGGTACCTTAGACACGGAGCTTGGTTCGCTCGTTGCGTCGACAGGTAAAGAATTGATAATCTGTTCGGGGTCTAGTCGCGCCCCTCTGCATCGTTTGGCCAGGGGAATATCATTTGACGACTCTGTTGAATCAATAGGACTCCCCCTGCGTTCGTCCGGGATTTTCGAAGGTCCTGCGACGTCATCTTTACGGGGCGTTTGTTCTTCAGCATCACTATCATCCGAATTGCTCCTAAAATCCATAGGACTGCTAGGTCTGGCGAGGCGAACCACAGGCACTAGTATGCCCTTCGCGGGAACCACCAGGTCATGCTGCTTGAGGCATTTCAAAGGCCCTTTCCCTTTTTCTGGACAGAATACATCTAGCGGTTTTTTTAGTTCGCCAAGCAATTCCATGTCAAAACCTGGCCCTAAGCCGTTCAGCACCTCTCAGGGGATGACTGGCTCGCCTTTATCGTCCTTCGACGCTTTTATTTCCGCCATCACTTCATGCCCTCGTTCCCCCTTTAGCTATTTCCCTAGCCAATGCTCCTGTATAGACACACGAACTAAACTACATTAAAATAGCCTTGGCAAAATATGAACATGTTAAGCTTAAATCGTTCTTACCCGTTTCAGAGGCTTTTTCGTGGATTTTTCTTTGCCACGTTTCCTTTTCGTCCCCGCGGTTTTTGCCTCGGCTAAGCTCTTGGGAGCAAATACTGAGAGGGCCCCTCGCTCTGTTGAGGCTTTCTTTGAGGGCACTTTGAACACTTTGTTTTCCAGACGGTTGATGAAGTTTGCTGGTGGACATTCCCAGCCCATATGATCAGTCATAAACAGCTTTATTCGGTCTAGCTGGCGTGCCCAAAATGCGCCCCACTTCGGGGTTGTAGTCCTAACGCGGTCACAATGGGGGATGGTCAGGCTCCTTGAGTTTTCAGTCAGCGCTTTGGCCCTCGTTTGAAGGTTGTGAACGAACCCATCGTCACAGTCATGGCTCCAAACGATGCGCGGGGCTCCTTGACCGTACCCCAATTGACGCGTTACCCTTTGAGGATTGCATGTCACTGAATAGCTGAAGCACTGGTTGAACCATTCATCATACCACGGTAATAATTTCAGAATCGCCCAGGATACGGCCAACATGAACTCAGATTCATCTATGTCTACCAGCAGATTTTCTCCAAGGTACGACGCTCCTCTGGCCATCTCGCTCACAGGCTTGACGTAAGGCCTGAATGCATATTTGGTCTCCATGTCAATTGCTGATCCCAGACTTTGGAGTTGTCCCGTTCTGCGCCTCCGATCAGCCCGCGGTAACTTATAGGGCAGCGGTTGTTCCTTGCCATCTTCCCTAACTATTGGGTTTCCCCCCTCGTTCACCAAGAACTTATTCTTGTGAAACGCGGGAAGTTCGTTCTGTAACGGGGCACAATTGGGGAACCTCTCGAAAATAAACATCTTTAGAAAGTAAGTGCTTAAGTACGTTGAAATGTCGTACCGCCCATGTGACAGAAGCATGTTCTCATAGAGCCAAGGAACAAAATTTCCATTTGTTTCTACTGAAACGGCCGAAACGTTTCCGTTTCCTAAGAGACCGAAACGAAACACTAGTGGAATAACGAAATACTATTATTACAATCAAAACACACTGAAATATAGAAAAATGCACCAAAACACAATGCTACATACCTAAACAATAAGTTGTATTAACCCGAATTTAAATTTTTTATAAAATGTGTATAATTTTTATGCAAAAGATTGTATTTTACTATTTTAATATTTGTCACTTTTGAAATGTTTTCGAAACATTCCGAAATATTTTCGAAATGTTTCCGAAACGTTTCCGTTTCCGAGCCAACCGAAACGACCCCTCGAAACGAAATTTTGATCCTTGCATAGAACGCATTCAGCCTTCGGTATAAGATGCCCAAGAAGAGGGGTCCCAGAGCTATTGTGCACCCATGTGCCAGAACTGTGGCTAGACGAAATATGGATCTGTTCTTCCCATCTTGGGACGGATCCTCTAGTATGTGCCGCAATAGCCACACGACCAGGAACCTGCGAGGGTATACCCTGCTTGAAACCTTGGCCCGCTCACGCAGGGGTGTTTGCTGCCCCCTTTCACTAATTTTTTTAGCTCGCCCTTTGGTGGGTAATATCTGAAGAAGTATCGCATTCATCGGGTAAACATGTTTTTGAAAGGAACTTTGGGGTGCGCGTCAAGTAATGCACCGTTCGCTGCCCATCGCGAACCACACTGATTCACCATCGCGAGGCGCGTCTACAAAAGCTTCAAGGTATCTTTCATTATTCGTTAAGTCACATGAGTGAAAGTCAACTTCCCCGAACGTGTTCAACCGAAGGAGATTCTGGGTATCCTCCAGTGTTGGACCTAGTTCTCCCCGATTGGTCCCGAACGTATACATCTTCGTGCTCCACCGCGGTATCAATACATCTAGCAGCTCCCTATTACAGTTCATGGAAAAACTCTTGGTGCTTCGTATCGCCCCACGTATATCTGCCTTCTCCAATACATCTCGATGGTTTGTCAGAATGAACGTGGTCCATAAATCCATATGGTCCAATACGGAGCTATAACTCTTGTACGCTATGAAGGACCACGACACTAATCCCCTCTCGATGGGGAACCGTAGAATAGAGGACGGGTGGAAGAGTCCATCTTCTGTTTCCTCTTTCTTGATTAAGATTGTTATTCCCGACGCAGTGGCTTTCGGGGCGAAGCTTTCAACATGTGGCCAAAAATGGTTGTTTTTCCCAAAACACGGGGCGCGGAAAGCTGCATCTGTTGGAATCTGGGGCGGCGCCTCTCCGGGCCAATGTAACGGCTAGAGTTTCTTGTCTTGACCCATTTGTTAACGACACACGGTTATGGTTACACGCTGGTTCGTCGGAAATTGCCTACCGGAAATTGCCTTTTCCAGTGCTCATTTCGAGTAAAAAGTTTGCTCCCCAGTCTAAGTGTCAGTATTTATATTTGCCCAACGCCTGGGGCGCCGTGTTTATCCTGCCACGTGCCATAATAACGAAGTCGAAGGGTCACGTCGCTTCTGCTTCACCGATTTTGCATTTAATGTGCCGGTCCATACGGACACGTCTTTGCACGTGCACGTATTGGTCATGATACATACCCGTGCAGTGAGACTAAATGTACGTACCGTTATGTAAAAGTATGCCACCTGGCGTGGGTCTCCCCTAGCGTGGGGCATCCCCTTAATCATGGCATCTTATGGATGCATTCCTTCAGTCGTTCGTAATGGCGCGCATTCGGAACGCTGAATAGCACGCACTCATCACTTGCGCGTTTAGGACGCCGAACGGAGCGCACGCACGAGTTACTCTCATAATACCATAGGCGTTTAGTGTGCGTCCTGGCCACATTGAGATACGTTGCCTAAGTTTAAAGACAGCTTGGAGGCAAATCCGGACAAGCCATTCGGCACCTGACGGGAATCTTGGAATTTAAGTGGTTCGGTGGCTTAGGGTGAAGATGTTGCCTCGGCGAGCGAGACTGCCGCGTGGGGTCACACTGCCTTTAGGCCAGTTCTGTTGAGATAAGGAGATTACTCCATGTTGGACTCTCAGTCCTTATCAGGAATGACTTTTTGGATGGGTATGCTTATGGATAGGTTTTATCGTCTAAGAGTCTCAATCTTTTCTGGACTATGGTGGGAGGTTCTATATAAGGGAGCCTACGTGTTCCTGAAAAGGGGATTTTGACGAATCTGGGCTAAACATTATTGGTTCCTCCCTTGTCTCTATCTTTCTTTCAGCCAAACTGCTTCGACCTTCCTCCAATTATTCCTGGTTTCCCCCAGCATCTTTGACACGATCTGTGACTCTACACCAACCCTAGTAATAACACATTCATACAAATATAATATTTCATACATAAAATGAAAGTCCTATGCTTAATTTTATTGTAGACTCAATTAGTTATACATTCTTGTTAGATGCATGTCCAACTAGTGTCGAATGTCGATGTCGAATGTCGGGTGTCTGACATGGGCACTTCACTTATTTTAAAGAGTCCAGGTAACAGATGGGTGGGGTGAATCCCTATCTTAGCCAATATTTGAACCTTATAGAAAAAATGCAGGTGTAAGGAGTGTACAGTGCTTTCCGCTGTTTGGTTTTGTTACATGCTCACTTTTGCATATGTGTGGTATCCCCTTGATGCTCTTTTATATAATATTTATCTCTTTTAGTTATCAAAAAATGCAAAACTAATAATGACAACATTTCTGTTTATGGCTCTAGTCTCTGACCAATTGCAGCTAAACCACAGACAATCTAGCCCTTTGCTTCCACATAATGAAGCAGCACTCAGTTTCTGCAAAAGATATATGAAATCATGGATGCTACTTTTTGTTCTCGCTCAAGAGGGAAACAAGTTTGAGCAAGGGTTTTCATGCCTTCTATATATAGGCTTGCTGGATACCTCCAGAATTTTCCACCATAAGTGTAGGCTGTTAAGTAATATTGTTTTCTCAGTTAGCTGATCTACAGTCTCAAAAAGCAGCAAAACTGATAAGCAGAGTCCATGCCGTTCCGTGTTGGGCTTGCTTACTGCCGGTAAATTGATTTCTGGCCAGTTTTAAGAGCCATGTATTTGAGTACCATGCTTCCAACCAATGCTGAATTGTGTTTGAATGTCTTCCATTGAACTTATGACCATACCCGTTCGGTGTCTTTCCTTCCTGCCATACCTTGCTGGCTATGCTTTTGACAAATGCAAGTCATGCCCAGAGCACTGTTCACTCGCCATGCCTTCCGTGCACTCGTGCGTTTGAGTACCCATTGAGTGCTCAGCTCCTTGTGATGCCACCAAAGCCAAGAAGTTGCATTGCCATGAGTGGGTGCTATAGAGAGCTCAATCCACGTGTAAGCCAGATCCTTTTCCGTGGACTGGGCCTGAATATCTGATGTAGAATAGTTTATGCAGAAATCACATATAGATTCTGAATTGACAGTAAGTAGAGTTCTATTGAGAGTTTTTTTTTCTAATTAGTAATTATATTGCTATATTTTCGTAGTTTTGTATTTTTCAGGTTTTTAAGGACTGGATCTTAGGGATTAAGCTGTGAACATATTGGGTTGGGACTGTAGGGTAGATTTATATGGTGTATTGATGGTTATTAGGGTTCTGGAGAACAGATAAACATTGAAATAGTTGGATAAGCTTTGCTCTCTCTCTCTCTCTCTCTCTCTCTCTCTCTCTTGTGAATGATAGGCTTGGAAGAAGTGGCCCTTCTTTTCCTACGTCCTTCTCTATCTTTCTTCCCTTTCACTATTGCATCATTTCATGTGTTCTTTTTTTCTTTTTTTATAAATAAAATGAGCATGCTTTATTTTCCATCGCTGGTTCAAAAAAGTATCATGAGAGCTAGGCTACATTTATTGGTACTAGAGCGAAATATCTACTCCTGACATCAAGCTGATCCTAAGGTTTTCTTAAACTTGAAAAATCTTAAAAACTCAATTGGCTATAATTCTATTAAGAGTCTTTCCTATTTATATTGTTGTATTTTCTGTTGAAATCTTGGGGCTTAAATTGTAGGAATGATGGGTTGGGTAGTTTTATATGGTAATACTCTTTTTGCAAGGCCTATGGAATGGTCTCTCCAAGAAAAAACAATTTAGACAATGAATAAAATCTAAATATTTGAGGAGCTTTACTCTCCCTCTCTCTCTCTCTTCTTCTTCTTCTTCTTTATAATTCTATTAAGAGTCTTTCCTATTTATATTGTTGTATTTTCTATTGAAATCTTGGGGCTTAAATTGTAGGGATATTGGGTTGGGCAGTTTTATATGGTAATACACCTTAGGGTTTTGCAAGGCCTATGAAATGGTCTCTTCAAGGAATTTTCTGGTTGATGGGATGCATCCATGAAAGGGAGATGTGAAATTTGAAGTAAAATATTAGGGATGGAGACATTATTGTGTTACATACTTTTTGGTGTTATATTTCACCTCCTTAGCCCTCTTCTTTCAACTTTGATGCATGGAAACAAATTGGACTAAACATTGACACATGCTTTTGCGACATTTTGTATTGATAGGAAGCGGATGCTTCCAGGACGTCGTAATGTATATATATGCTGATAAATTATATCTATCTATCTTTCTATCTATGAATTTGTATGTCTGTTTGTTTATCATGCATTTAAATAGGTAACTAAATTTTGTCATGGGGAACAATCTTTCTTTATGATTGTATACTATGCTTGAATTGCGAGAAACTTATATTGTTAAAAATCATATAAGAACATTAAGGGTCATGTTTTATGGACATGGACTTAAGAGTAAATTCAATGTGAGTTAATCTCCTTGTACCCTAATTTTTTCTTAGTCAAAGTATTTAAAACTCTTTTCTCTTATTATGCTTCTGTGAGGTGGATGATGGATGCTTGGTTGGTGAGTTCCTAAGAAGAATGGTGGAACACGAAGAATAGTGCCAAATCAATGGAGATGGGTGTGGTGGGAGCTGAGTGGCATTATGAGAGAGAGAGAGAGAGAGAGAGAGAGAGAGAGAGGCTAAAGGAGGGAGATGACTTGCTTGCATGTTGATAAAGGAGATGATTTTCTACATGTATGGATGTCCATATTCTTAGAGGCAATTGGTGGCGCATGTTGGGGGTTGACTTGCACCAATCGGTGTCCTTAGATGTGACCAAAGGTAATTCTAAGAGTAGGATGACAAAGCAGTATAACCCTGTTAAGTCCGGGGTCGAATCCTTAAGGACATATGACAAGATGATGGAGAAAATGTATCACTCCTCTTAATTCGCACAGAATAATAAACTACTAAAAATAAAAAATAAAAAATTGTAACTTTGAAAGTGTTTGTTTATTCTAAACTAATCTATGAAAACGGTTTTAAATTAATAAAAGGAAGTCTCGAAACTAATTGATCCAACCAATTGTTTCATCCAGAATTTCAATGGGGTTTTTTGATAACTCAAATCATTGACTGCGTCATGAGTCTTTTATTTGAAAGATTTAACAATGAAAACAATTATTCTTCAACAATCAAATCTAGAATAAATCAGGTTTAGAATTAAACCTATATACAATTGACTCGTGTAGTAAATATACCGAACTAGGGCTCATGCATAAATGTTACCGAGTATAATTAAACATCTAGGCTTTCATAAATATCTAGGGTTTTGATTCCAAAAAATTAAGAAAAAGATTTAACATTGAAAACCAATTTACCTTTATTATTTATTCATGATCTTCAATTAATCTTCACAATTGATTCCAAAATGGGCTTTAGCTACTCATGAATACGATAGATACGCAAATATATATTGAAATCATATTGAAATATTGAATTCTGATTACATGACTTGGAGAAAGTTATGTAAAATTCTGTAGAAGAACTAGAAAACTATGTAAAACTACTACTAAGACCTAGGAAAACGTAATAAAAAAAGGTAATTTGACTTGCATCATTCGGTGTCTTTGGACGTGACCAAAGGTATATCTTAAGAGTAGGATGGTGAAACAGTATAATCTGGTGAAGTCCAGGGTAGAATCTTCAGGGACAGATGACAAGATGATGGAGAACGTATATCACTTCTCTCAATTCGCACAAAACAATGAACTACTTCTAAAAGAAACAAAAAATTGTAACTTTGAAATTGTTTGTTTATTCTAAACTAATTTATGAAAATGGTTTTAAATTAATAAAAAGAAAGTCTCGAAACCAATTGATCCAACCAATTGCTTTACTCGGAATTTCAATAGAGTTTTTTGAGAACTCAGGTCATTGACTGCATCGTGAGTCTTTGATTCGAAAGATTTAGCAATAAAAATAATTATTCTTTAACAATCAAATCTAGAATAAATCAAGTTTAGAATCAAAGATGCATACCATCGATTCGTGCAGTAAATATACCGAACTAGGGTTCATGCATAAATATTCTCGAGCATAATCAAACATCTAGATTTTCATAAATATCTAGGGTTTTGATCTCAAAGAATTAAGAAGAAGGAGATTTAAATATTGAAAACCAATTTGCCTTCATTGTTCATCCAAGATTTTCAATTGATCTTCACAATTGATCCCAAGATAAGATTTAGCTACTAATGAATACAATAGACATGCAAATATATATTGAAATCATATTGAAATACTGAATTTTGATTGTAGGACTTGGAGAAAGCTATGAAAAATTATGTAGAAGAACTAGAAAACTATGTAAAACTACTACTAAGACCTAGGAAAATGTAATAAAAAAAGCTAACCCTAAACTAAACAACAGTCCCAGCTTTTATAGACTTCCAAATTTGTTGATTTTCGCGAATCGTTCAAATGCCCCTGTACACCTTCCGAACGCACGTCAAACGCACTTGGAACGCAAAAACAAGTCGTAGTAATTTTAGACGGGGATCGAACTTGTTACAAACGGGGAAAGCATGCCTCAGTATTTTTGAACAAGGAAGCACCGTCTGACTTGGCGTTCAAACGCCCTAGCTAATGGTTTGAACACTTTGGTTTGCAACGTATTTCATGCATGGTTAAGTGATGGATATGTATGTCCCTCAAATGTCCAAAGCGCGTCTATTCTACAAAAAATTAAAAAATAATTTGACATTTTTAGTCAAGTGTCCAACATGTGTTGGGAGAGTGTTTGACGAGTGTTATGCATGTGCTTATTAGATTGAGAATTTCTTTATTCGTATTTTCCATTGAGAGTAAGGAGTAAGTATTGCATGATGTGTGGTGGGGGGATGATCCACCATAAGAAGCATTTCCGGACCTATAAAAAATTGCAGTTGATGAAAATTTGTAGTGTGGGAGCCTCACTTCATCCTATCGATTAAGGATTGGGAGTTGGAGCTAGTGAACGAGTTTATTCTTCTTAATTGGGTGAAGATTTTTTAGCACAAAGGGTATGCAATGGTGCGAAGGGCAGAGGAGTTTCTTGTTAAATTTTAGTTGTTATATGTGTTTTGTAGACTTCCAATGATAAACTGGTTGAAGGATAATCGAGAATGGCTTCTGCTAACACCTCTCCTCTCTTCTCCTTTTTGACCCTTCAATTTTGGGTCATCATTTACATTATACAACAGGTCCTTGTCTTGACTCTTGACACTTCATTTGACTTTGCTAACGTGCCACAACAGACCCAGACACTACTCGCCAATCACGTTTACATAGACATGAGTAAACCGAGGTACTCTGAGCATTCCCTCAGTCATGAATCAACATTCAGAAAAAAAAAAAAAAAAACTTTGTGCATCAATAAGGTTTAGTGGGGTAGGTGCACTCAAAAACCTGAAAGTACTTGCCTTTTTTCCCTGGAGGTTTTCTGGCATTTTGGGAAAAGTGTAATAGTAGCTTATTTGCCCTGTATTAGCAGTGATCACATGGTATATGGAGATATGTTTACTTACTTTCACACATGGGAATATGTAATTCAGATATTGTAATCGTACTGAAACTATTATTTGAGTTCTATTAGTTGAGGACTAAAATTAGACAGGAAAAGAATCAGCCTTTGCAACATCATAACTCTAATTTAGTGGACCAAAACTGCAGAAGTATGGCTTTATCTTAATATAAGTTGGTAGGACTAGTGCAATTATAACAGTTGAAAACTGCTGTATTGTAGGCAGCGAGGTTGTCTGAAAGAATGAATTATTCTTTGGACGTGTTTTTTGCTTTCTAAATTTGTAAAGGTTTCCTTTACTTTGAAATAGAAAAGCTATTTTAGTTCTTTCCATTGACCGAAGTAAGCTATTTTAGTTCTTTCCATTGACCGAAGTATGGTAATAAATGAACTCCCAGTAGAACTTTAATTGACGTATTGAATGCATGTGAGAGGCCAAAGAATTTTAAGCTTTGATAGGATCACATGCCGTGAAAAGCATTAATTAGATACTTTATTTTTATCACTTAAATAGATAATTCTGCAATTTTGAGAGAACTTTTCGTTGGGAAGAAACTGAGATTTTTGGTTGAAATGTTGCTTTTATAAACTAATATTAGAAAATATAATCTATCAAAACAAAGGAAAAGAAACATATCATGTAATATATGATTTCTGTCTCTTTTACTCATATTTAACAGAACATATTAGGTTAGTAGTTCTGCATGTGGTTTTCCCTTAAGTTTCATACTTTATTATTGTCACGATCCCAGACCAACCTTGTGCGGATTAGGAATTATAACCGGCCAGTAGTTTAGCTACTCAAGACCGAACTAAATTAAAAGACTGATTACCTACATTTGATATAATGCCAAAGCATGATTTACTATTTTTGTAAACATAAAGCAAATACCTATGTCACCATTATAACATAGTTTTATTACATAAGCATAGTCTTGACACAAATCGAGGAAAATCGACTAGTTCAAACTTATTATAAATCAAAATATAGCTCGAGTCTTTATGACATTCACACATCGGTAGCTTAGCTAACAATTTCTCAATCTTGGTTATCTAAAAATGTTTAAGAAAAGATGAGCTACAAGCCCAATAAATAATAGAATAATGGAAGCATCAAAATATACCATGGGCTTATTTTACAAATGACATAAATAGGAGTTTGCATAAGATCTTTAAACAAGTAAAAGAGATATCGATATACTAAGCATAAGTATACCTTTCAAAAGATGCTAATTTAGTTTTATACTTGCAAAAGCATCTAAATATCAACATTATATATATAATTCATAATGTACTCATGATCTCGGCTAAACGAAAAATTCGTAACAAAACGTATGCACTAGTGATGCGTAACAAAACGACAAAAAGTCGTGAGGAATGTCTTCCTAATCATATTAAGCTTTCGGCTTATTTTAAGTCTCCTGATGTAGGATATAGTTTTCAAATCTTATTCATTATATACAAAATTTAATCTACGGATTTTCTTAATAGAATAATACAAGGTTTAGCATCAAAATATAATAACTATTTTTTAAGAGTAACATAGATATATTATCATTGACTTTGAAAATGTATTGTTCAAATATAATTTGTAGAAAAAGAACATTTGCATTGGAAATATGTATGTTTTACTTCAAATACACCATTACTCACCTCAAGTGTTTAATCATTGGAATTCCTCCTCTAAAGGTTAGAATTTGATATTCAAGAGTAACTTCCTAACCTTCACTTTTCTCTCTTCACTATGCTTAGGCTTACTTGTATTCAAACCCTCTCATCTGCATGTACTATTTATAGGATGAAATAAAGGAAGTTGGTTTAGTACTTTACTAATTCTTTCTTCTCCACTAATTCACTAATTTAGTGGGCTAACTTTCATTATCATTTAGATGAAGATAATTATCCCACTTATCAATTGAAGTAACTTTATTCTCCACTCATCTAAGTGGAGTAAAACTTTCATGATTACTTTACTAAGTGTTGCCACTATCAAGTGGAGAAACTTTATTCTCTACTCATTTAAGTGGAGTAAAACCTTCATGATTACCTTGCTAAGTGCTACTACCATTAAGTGGAGAAACTTTATTCTTCACTCATCTAAGTGGAGTAATACTTTCATGATTATTTTGCTAAGTGTTGCCACCATTTGCTCCTCTTTAGTTGTGTATAAATAGAGAAGTATAAGTATGAAATCAATAAATGCATAGAAGAGAATTATGGAGTGAGTGTAACTTAGTGAGTGTGAGGATTCTACGGTGTTACAATTATCGCTAATTTTCTGGTTGTTTCTTGCTACAGTTTGGAAAAAAAAGTCACCCAGAATGTGCTCGATTCTCACCAGATGGACAGTTCCTTGTTTCTTGCTCTGTTGATGGATTTATTGAGGTACACATGATTATAAATTACCTTGCTGCAGACTAAATGAACTATTGATGCTATTTAAATTCTCTCACTTTGGTTCATACCAGGTTTGGGACCACATAAGTGGGAAACTAAAGAAGGATCTTCAGTACCAAGCTGATGTGAGTATTTTTTGTTTTCATTGTTTTGCTTTGTTTTTCCATTGCGTTAACATATGTTTCTGTTGTATGCATAGGTACCTTTGTAGTTTATGGTTTGGGCACCATTGTACTCTTCTGTATTTATTTTCTTTATTAAGAAAAATGTTTGAATGAAACTTGTCCTTGAGTTTATGTTTAATTACTTAACTCAACCCAACTGAACTAACCGTTGTTTGAATTATTAAAATTTGGGTACATGAATCCTCTTTGCCAATCTGCCCTATTAAGGGCCATACTGTAAGATAAATCAAATGCTACTACATCATACGATATCAGCTCACATTATTTTGGTCGTTCTCTTCCCGTATAATTACTCTCAATGTTGATAATGTCACACGTCCTTCTTATGTAGTTATTGGCTTCATTGCTTACGGCCAAACCATCCTACACAAGTTTTTCTCATTTAAGGTTCAAAATAGGTGCAACATTCCTAGTTTTATCCTTTCTTGTCCTTTCTGCATTTCGGCCATGGCCTTATAGCACAGAACATGGTTAGTCTTATAGCCTTCTTATGGAAATTTTCTTCTTTCATAACTGTACCTGTCATATAATACATCAAAAGCAATCTTCCAGTTCACTCATCATCAATCTTGCTCCTATGTACAGTCAGACCTAGGTTACCAGATTTGCACACTATTGTATGTCTGGCCATTGATCTTTACTACTACATTTCAACGTCTAGCTTATTACACTCTATGTATTAGTTTTACTCTTATTTATCTTGAACCCTCTTAGTTCTAGAGATGAGAGCTAACAACCCTTGATTCAAGCAATCCTCCTCCTTTCTCGTAAACCGTCTTGTTTTAAATAATTGCAAGTAGGGTTTTGTTGCATGGTTCTGGCTTCAATTGGTTGTCTTTATAAATTAATCATACTTAAAATTGTTTTGTTACTTATTCTAGAAATAGAACACCTCTAGTTTTACCCGGTTGGTGACTATGAATTTGATAACAATGGCTTCTCCTATAAAACTTAGTATTATGGTGAATATAGTTGTTTATTATTGAGTAAACCTTTGTTCAAAGGAATTTCTCAGGACCTTGATGGCAATTTCATTGAGCTCTAATTGGGCATTGTTTTGCTTTCTGCATTCATCTATTTGGGGCACTTATATAGGTGAGGTTTTGCAGATTTTACACTTGTTTGATTGTGGATTACTCGATGATTATACTAAATTCTCACCATCTAATTTTTTCACAAGTCTAAGTGAACACTTAGAATCTAAGTTTGACTCATTTTTTACAAGCCACAACTTGGATATCTTTTAGTTATGACTTGATAATTGGAACATGATACTTGTATATACTCCGTTCCACTTGCGCACCACGTGTATGCCACCTTTGCATATGGGCCCACATAAGTAAACCGAATGACACATGTCCATGCCTACACATTTGGGATGCCAAATGGAGCGCATGAACTAGCTTCACGAATTAAAGACTACAAGCACTTTGTGTGTGCTTTGACCTACATATTGCGTCACTGGTCCACCGAACCACCTCGTTATGCTCTCCTAGTCTAGACTCTGAGGCAAGTCTAGGTAGGCCTGAACAACCTGATTGGTAGGCACCACAGAACTCTTGGACCTAGTGGCTTGGTAGTTTAGGACAAAGCCATCACCTTGGCGTTGCACCCTCGTGGGTCTAACTGCCTTCATGCCATACCAACTAAGAGAGGAAGACCACTCCATTTAGAACTCTTATTCTTTGGCCTATTAGGGAAAGGACTCTTAAGGATAGGCCTTATCACTAACAAGTCAAATCTTTCCTGGGTTTTACCACGAGGCTCTATATAAGAAGCCCTTGGGTTCCCCGACTTGGGACTCATTCACTTACTCACTCACTCACTCACTCACTCATACCCTTTGTTGTGCTTACTCATTGCTCTTGCTCCATTGCCTCTCTCTGGCTCGGGCTGTTTCGTCCTTCACCCGGTCTTATCCAAAATACCTCTATTGTCATTTGATGTGTTTTGTGACTCTCCATCCACCCTCATACATTATTCAATGGCCTTCATCTTCTGAAAAGTAACACGATATGGAGATTGTACAAATTTTATTTTATTTTTGATTTTCTATGTAGTGGAAAATTTGGGAATGTTTCCAAAAATGTTATAATTAGATTGTCCTACAAATTATAAATCTTATAGCAACAAGTCTTGTTTGGTTCTAACTCTGTGGTCTTATCCCTCCTAGTACCCTTGTGTAACTGGGATCAATAGTAGGTCATTTTCTTTAGGTTTGTACTCTTATACACAAACTTCTTAAAGTTTTCATGGATTCTTTAAGCATCTTCTTGGATGGGATTTTGGAAAGGGATACGGAAAGGTTGGAATGATTTTGTGGGGGCATAGAGATTTGTGGTTGGGAACAGGGGAGAAGGTGGGTTTTTGGAACCATCGGTGGTATGGGATGTTATCTTGTAGGAGAGGTTTCCTACTTTTGCTCATGTTGTGGTTAATAAGGAAGCGGCAGTCAACGAGTATCTTAGGGTTTGGGGCCCTCAAGTGTGGTGGGATATTCCCTTCTATAGGGATCTTTTTGATTGGGAGACTGAGGATTTTCTGAACCTTTTGGAAGCTTTGTATGCCATTTCCAGCATTGGTAGAAGCGAGGATGCTTTGAGATGGACGAGAACTACGCTTGGGAACTTTGAGGTAAAGTCCTAATGTGAACCATTAGAAGGTTATAAAAGAGCCAACTTTCCTTGGAAGGCGGTGTGGGTGGCCAATAGCCCTTCTAAGGTGGCGGTTTTTGTTTGGATCATAGTGCATGGTGAAATTCTTAAGATTGATAATCTCATCAAAAGAAGACAAATCCATGTCAACTGGTGTCACATGTGTAAACAGAATGGGGAATTGCTGGTTCTTTTGCGTATCCATTGTCCGATGGCTATGGAGATGTGTTATTTGATCCTTGGTCTTTCTTGCTATGGAATGGATTTTTTCAAAGTCTGTGGTGAAGCTTCTCTCCTCTTGGAGAGGGGCATAGAGTAAGGAAAAAGAAGATAAAGGTTTGGTCTTTAGTAACTTTGGTCATATTGTGGAACATTTGGTTGGAGCGTAACAAGAGAACTTCTAATGGGGTGGAGATGCCTATTTTGGTGAAAGAGTATTTTATTCTTTTTTTTTTTTATAGTTGGTTTTCGGGGGTAGTGAACCCATCTTTGAACCAATTTTTGAATTTTTCAATGTCTTTCGAGTAAGATAGGGGCATACATGGTATAATTTTGGTTTTCTTTTGATGTACATGAGTGGCACCCCCTTGATGCTGTTTTTAATATATTTTTTACTAATCAAAAAGAAAAAAAAAAGGAACAAGAAGAACTTGCTACCTGAGGCATTTTTTTAGTCAGGCCACTGAGCTTTAATTTTCTAACTTCCTTTTTCTTCACAAGTTGGATCTAAAAAATAACTGGCAAAAATCATCTTCCTTGTTGAAGTTGCAGGAGTGAAACAATCAACTTGTTGATATTGGAAGACCCAAATAGATATTTGAATATAATGTTTCTTGGTCCACGGGAAATAATATGTATGGTAAGAAGCCTTGTAAATAGACATGGTTGAAATTTAGTTTGCACACATATGATTAGTGCTCCCACTTCCGTTTCTTTTTGCAATGACATCCTCGAAGTGTTGGATGTCCTTTCTCACGCACAAGAGGCCATCCTGGTATATGTTGTCATAAATTGCCCCCTAAGTATTGGATATCCTTTCTCACACATGAGAGGCCATCTTGGTACATATCATAATTTTTTGCCATATTCTTCTAACGATTGTTTCAACCTAAAGTTAGAAGGTAAGAAGCACGAACATTTCTAAAAAGGTGCTGTGTCCATGTTGGAAATTGTGTCAGACACTCTCCTGACATGTGTCTAAACGTGTTCTATTATTTTATTATTTTTTTAGAATTAGACATGCTTCAAACACTTGGGGGACACTAATGTCCGTCACTTGAACACCTGTGTCCATCACTTACATATTTGAAACACGTTGCAAAGTTTGAAGAAAATAACTTACAATTCAATTGTGAAATAAAATCAATATGATTTTATACCTAATTTGATGTTTAAATTATAAAGGATATGATTTTTAATTTTAATTAATGTTATTTTGCATTCTTGTATTACCTTGGGGTAAAATATTTCTATATATGACATATAAAAAAAAACATAGAAAACATATAATTTTGTCATGTCCCTGCCTTCTCATGTCCTGCATTGTTTAAAGTTTGCCGTGCCCTGTCATGTCGTGTCTTGTTCATGTTGCATATCTGTGTCCATACTTCTTAGGTCCGAAGGAATATCCTAGTGAACTTTCATTTTTAATTGTGCTGTACATAAATGAACTCCGACGCAATGTCTCTTTCTCCCTCAAAGTTTACCAACTTTCATAACTTGAGTTGTATGATCTCCATCAGAGATGTGTGATATTTTATCATTGTGTTTCTACTCTTTTATCAGCTGTCATTAACTGGAGATGCAATGCAGCTGCTCCAAATTTAGATCAATAATTCTTTTCACTTAATGCTTAATCTAACATTTAATCTTTAACTTGAATAATTATGAATATGCTCTATGGAGTTGGAGCCTCATACCTTAGCAAACTGGCCTAATGTTGCTTATGGGCTGTTCACCCGTGAAGCACCTGTCTTGTAGTCTATCAGTGGGATATTCACAACTATTTTGATAAGCATGATTTTATTATTTTGTTTTAGACATACATTGGATTTGGTAGCATATGTTGCTTACATCATTGTAAATGCCGAGTTGGTGCAAGTTTATGGCAGATTGCTTCTCTAATACTGTTATTGCAAAGAGGGTTATACATAGCATTACATTATGACTTCAATTTTGGTGCCTTCTTCAATTGTTCTGTGGTGTTAGAATACATTGATGTTGTTGTCTTTTAATTATTTATGCATATTGTTGTGTATTAATGCATTTAACCTTTTTTGTTTTTGTTCTTGTTTTTTTTGTTATTTTTATTTTTATCTTGTCCGTTTCCTGTATTGTTAGAATTGATTTTCCAAAAACAAAACCTTATAATAGTAGTTTGCATGACTAACTAAACTGGATTCAAGATAATGGGATGTGGATGATGTCTCTTCTGCTTGGTTATGTCAAAGTAAATTTATAACTATTTCTTCACAGTTATTATCAGAAGTTTGAATTTATTAACATGCTATTTTCTTTTGCAGGAAACATTTATGATGCATGATGATGCTGTCCTTTGTGTTGATTTTAGTAGAGATTCTGAGATGCTGGCATCTGGGTCCCAAGACGGAAAAATCAAAGTAGGGTTTAAACGTATATACGGGGTTCTGATGTGAAGCCTTCTCAATTTATGTATTCAGTACTCTGTCCCCCTTAATTACATTGATCTGCTAGGACACTGCTGTTATTAAATTTTCTTTAAAAACATTGGACATCTTCTACCTGTTTGCAAAATGGTTTTTGTGCATTCTCCTTGTTTTGTAGGAGCTAATTAATATTGTTAAAGCATATATACTTGTGTCTTAAGTGGTAGTCGACAAATCCTTAACAGCAGAATAGCCTTTGAACCAAAATCTGAATTATCATGTCATTTATTTGAATTAGCAACGTATGTAAAGTTGAGTTTCATCCTAAAGTGTTTAGACTAAGAGGAAATAGAAAACCCGCCTCCCCCAAAAAAATAAAATAAAATAAAGAGATGAGAAAATAGAAGTGAAAAAGAAAGGAAAGAGGGAAATAATGACATCATCCATGGTACATGTCCAACGCGCCTCTCTAATTTCTTCTTCTATGTTTTCTCTCTTGTGTGTGCGTGTATAGGTTCCTACATGTACCCTATCTTAAATGAATGCTATGGCTTTTAGAACAAATTCAATCCCAAATGTTCCATGTGCCAATTTTAACTTTTTTGAACCAGAAGTTGATGGCTCTAGAATTGTTGTCAACTATCCCTCAAAAATTCAACTTGAAAGTTGTGCTGTATGTGAGGATTTTTTAATAGGATACTTCTAGACAATAAGCTCCGTTATCATATTCTATGCAATGTTGCTTATAAGTTGTGGTAGGATGAGAGTTCAATAAGGTGCTTTTGACTGAGAATGTGTTTCTCTTTTGGAATTAGCAATAAGGCTAACCAAAACACTTCAGAGAAAGATACTAGGTACTTAGGTTATAATCATCTGGTGTGGAAATGATGGCACACCAATATGAATTAGTTTAAAGAAGCTTTGAGGAATGGTCACCAAATAAGTCCAAAGGGAATAAGGGATATGAGGGAGGGAGTGAAAGGTGATTGTTTAGGTGTGCTAGAAAACTCTTGACCTGATTGGGGTGGGGGTGCGATTGAAAAGTGGTTTATATTGTTTGAAAGTGGTTGGTGCTCTCGGCTTGCTATTTGGCTGAGTGAGACTGAACTTCATTGGTTCTATGATGCTTTGAGGAAAACGTAGCAAGGGTGGGTGGTGATAACATTTTTAAGGGGCCAGAGGTGTGATTGTCAATGCTGGAGAGGATGGAAGGTGTGTTTATCATTGAAAATGAAAAGGATCGTGAAATTTTATTTAGCTTCTTTTTTTTGGAGTTCTGATTATGTTTGGAAGTAGGAGAAAGGGCAAAGAAGGGCGGAGGGAAGGGGGACTGGCACCTCGTAAAGTTTTGAGAGCATCCCACTTTATACAAGGGCATATGTTCCAAATTCTATCAATCTGTAAGCTTTTTCATGTGGTGCCCTCCAGATAGATAGTGATACTTTGTATATGATATTCAAGGACTAACTTAAGAGTAACAATGATAAAGGTCCCAAATAAAAGTTTAGTTCGCTTAATCTTAAAGTTTTTAAGCAAAATCTACTCATGCTATTGTCTACTAAATATTTCTCACCAATTTGTGATCGTTATAATGTAAGTTAGGGGCTTAGGGCTATGAAGAAGTTATTTCATTTTTTTTCTAACACACAACCTTCTTTTTTCCTGAAACAATTTATGTTCATATCATGTTGCTATGCTATTCTTAATGGTGGGGAAGCTTTAGAGGTGGCTGAATAAACACCTTAAGGTGTGTCAAGGTGAGGTTTTGTGGAATTGTGATTTTGAAATGAATAGGGCTTTGTGAGATGAGTTGGTGCAGTATTTTCAGAGTTTTTTAGTGAGGCATTTTGGGTTGGTGTACTCCAATTCAAGATGCGTCAGAGGTCAGAGCTTGGGTTACCTACATTGGAGGCATTGGGTGGTGTTCAAGAGTTTACCCGAGTGGCCTTTTACCTTTTCATTTTTTTAAAGGAAAAGGTGAGCCGAATCTTGAAATGTCAGGGTTTGGCTTTGGTAGACATCTGTTGTTTTTCCATTAGCTGTTACCGGTGGGGTGCTACTATGAG
Source organism: Euryodendron excelsum (assembly GCA_033060915.1). Classification (NCBI taxonomy): domain Eukaryota; kingdom Viridiplantae; phylum Streptophyta; class Magnoliopsida; order Ericales; family Pentaphylacaceae; genus Euryodendron; species Euryodendron excelsum. The sequence goes on from CM065389.1 coordinate 35,647,597, forward strand.
CTATGGGGTGGTCTGAAAGTCTAGTGGATTCAAGCTTTGGCTTGGCAATTCATCTATTGATTGAGTCTTCAAAGCGTTTGGTGATTCATGTAATGGATTCATTAAAACCTTATGAGATTATGGTGCAAACAGCACAATTCAAATGGGCAAGAATTTTAATGCAAAGATTTTTTTTTTTTTGGGTTTTAGGGGGGGTGGGTACCTGGAAGTTTGTGGTGTTTATTCGGATGGAATTGAGTTCTAATCTAGAGTTCGGAGTAGAAAAGGAGTTTTTTTTGGTGGTTATACACATTGTGACTTTGTACCTTTTGTTTTTCTCTCTAGACCAATGCTACCTAGAACACGGATTGTTCAGGTACATGGAACGAGAATGAGAACGTGGTACGACAGCGGTAGACTTGTGTAAATTAAATTATTAAAACTTTAGGTACTTCTAGAGCAATTTTAGTGAACAATTAGACATCTAATAAAATATAGTCTGTTTTTTCAAATTAATCATCTAAAAACAGGTTTCTTAGAGCATTATGGCTAATATTTTTGCATATTGTTCTGCCAAAACTTCATTCTCCCTAGATTTTGGTTCAATATAAATGATTTTTTTTCTTCGTTAGGTGACATTTAAGGAAATAAATAGGAAGAAAGGTTGGGATCGCATTGGATTGCTATATTCATAGTTTTGGAATGTAAGTATACCATGTTTCGGAACGCCGTTCCAAAAGTGTAAATTGCTATGGTATTAAAATATTCAGGTAACACTGCTCTAGACGAATGTATTATCTCTTCTTCTTTTTTTAAATTTTCTTTTATTGTTTTCATCTCTTCCCTCTCAACCCCATATTGTCATCCTTTAGGATCTCAGTAAGTCCAAGGAGAATTCTATTATAAGAAGATTTCTTCATTAGCTATTCAGCCTAGCCAAAAAAGTTGGTCGCTTTGTATTTTTTCTAGATAGGAAAACAAAAGAAACGTCCACCAAAAATGAGCAAGCAATTTTGATCTCTGATAATATGATAGAGAACTCCCATGGGGCAGTTCCCACAGACCAGGATACAATCAATCATCAACTTCAGTTTAAAGCCAATTATAATTCATCCTATACTCATGTTCTGGGTCATGATTATAGGCATGTATAGCAAGCATTTCATGGTAAAGGTGAGGTCTTTAATCATTACCAATTGAGAGGAAGAGGGAATTTAGTGATTTCTCTTTCTTCACCAGTGAATGATGTTTCATCACTGGAGTAAGAGGCAGTTATTCTAAGTATTCAGGTTATTAGAGGCAAAATGTAGCTATATTGTTGAAAAACCATTTTAATAGTTGCCTGTTGCATAGGTCTTCATGTTCGAAAGAGTCTTTCCTTAGCCTAAGATGACTTGCTATCTTTTTTATTATGTTGCATGGACTCTTCTAAAATGTATGAAGTACCCGTGTTGGACGCTTAACATTTAGACTCCAATATTTGGGTAAGGGTACGGGTACGGGTACGGGTACTGGTATGGATATGGATATTTTTGACACGTATTATTAGATTTTCAGCTAGCAAAAATGTTTACTAATTCCAGTTTATCATATAAATATGCATAAAATTCTCGTATCACGCATGAAATGCTCTATTACACACAGTAACCACTATTTTCTCTTAGAAATAAAATAAGTATATTAAACAATATGAATGATTTGTCGTGTGCCCCGTCTTTGGACATGGGAATTAGACTAATCCGACACTTAAACACTTACCTGGACTAGACACCCAAACCCAAGTCCATGTAACATAGTCTTTTGATATAGCAAATCTTCGATTATTTATTTCAGTTTCTTCTATTTTACACCCTTTTGGCTAGTTATTCAAAATCAAAATAAAACAAACTTTTATGCATCATGGATGCTAATTTATTGAAATATTTCTTTTATCACGTTGGCCCTCAATTTTGTAAATTATACTAGGATATCAACTGAGGAATTTATTTTTAATTTTGGTTTTTTATTTATAAATGCGGATGGTGCGGATGGAGCTGATGAGATGGAGTGATGAGTGGGCTAAAAGTGTGGCCCTTTGGAAAGCTATGGGAGGTGATGAGATGGTAGGGGCGACCAAAGGTGGAGGAAAACGAGTTAAGGTGGTCCTAGATGGAGAGCGAGAGTGGCCATAGAGAACCAAAGACTGCTGAACTCGTAGGAAGAGAATTGTCATTGCTTAGGCATGCATGCGTATGGAGATGGAGACCTCCTACATTTAGGAGGGTCCGACTTCGGAGGTCAAACTTGCGCTGGAATAGTGTCACATGCTCTGTTGGAGACCAAAGGGGACATATGGCTCATCCCCCATGGCCCGACAATCTGGAGGCAAGATCTGCAGCTCTGAACTCCTCAGTGTTTATTGGGAGTTTGGCTTAAGGCTGTAAAGGTGGTTGGTGGTTTGTCCCAAGTGCTGCAGAGGTAGTTAGTGTCATAGTCTTCTAGTGGACATTTCTCTCTCTAAGGCTAGTCAAGGTGTAAATCTCTGAGGGATGATGGGATGAGCCACCTCGACAAACCTTTAACTCTAGCTGAGAATTCACAAGTCTCTATAGGTCCCACGCAACGCTAAAGGGGCTCTTAGCTCTTGCTCCCAACCTAAGCTGTATCCAGGTGCCTTGTCGAGATGATCGAAGGTGATCTTGGCAGGAAAATACCCCAAGAGGGTGTGCTGGAGATAAGGACTCAGTGGTTCAACAGGGAGCACGCTTGGTGGAGAATCCATTGTCCTAGTCAGATGGACACTGAACGTGCAACCGCAGGCTAGGGGAGGGGCACACTCAGGCAGTTGGGGAGCCCTGGAGTTACATTGTTGGTATTGAACTAACCCCATGGAGATAAAGATGACGTGGCAATGATAAGGAGATGACATGGTGTGCTACATAAGAGAAGTGGACATGTGTACTTACAAGCAATATAGTTAAAAATTTGTACTAATATTTTGGGTTGATCTTTTGGTTATGTGATAGTATTTTAAGTGAATTATGTTGCTGCTAACCATATTATTAAAAGTATGAAGATGCCATTGGCACAAATGTTGGGTTTCACTAAATGTTATATGAAATCTTACACGCAGACCTCTGTCCAACATGTCACAATTTGTCATCTTGTCTTCAGAATAGTAGCTTAGATATTAGCAGGACATATTTTTTCCTTAATAAAATGCTTATCAATATAATTTGTCGCTAACAAAGTATAATGAGCACGAGGCCTTGTCATTCCCCCTGCATGTCAGCTCGATTTTTCAGTTCCTTTCCTTTTACTGTTTTGCTCCCTCCCTCCAAGAAATAACAGTTCCTTTTCCTTTCGTGCCGGTTCTCATAATGACAAACTGTTACTTGTACGTGTCAGCTGGAACAAAAACTACTTTTCATGAGCAATTTCCTGCTCCCCTTGTGGATGTAGGCATTGACCAGACTTAGAGAACATACATTCTTGTGGATGGTTCAGCTTGCAAGGAAACCAAAAAACGTGCCCTACTCAATTGTCTCCATCATTTGCTAAGTATTCAATGTGAAAGCATAATCTAGTAGTGGGCTAACTGATCCAACATGGCACATAAAGTTATAAAATATGCAACCTGTATCATATTCTGTCACGTTGCATGAATCTTTCACATCAACGCATAAATCTGAGCTGACATATTAATAATTTTTATTCACTTACTGTATGTGGATCAGATTACCATTTCATGAGCAAACACTATTTTTCCCGGGGCTCATTCTGCCAAGAGTGCCAGTTGTTCCCAAGCATTATAGTGGCTGCTACTAAATAACTGTCTCATTCGCCTTGCTTAACTAAAGAAAAATATGAAGGGAAATGTATAAAAGAAACTAATTTCTTCTATCACCAAGCATGATTTTTGGAACCCTAAAACAAGCAAAATAGTATTACCCTGCTGTGCAAAAGTGAATACTTTGAATTACAAATAATATCAAACTGAGAAATAAAATATGAAATAATTTATTCTCACAAAAATCAAATCTACCATGAAAAAGAAACACTAATGAGTAAAAAAAAATTCACACAACTTGGAAGTGCAAACAATGAAACATGAAACTATCTTGAGTGAAGGAAAAAAGCTTAGCAGAAGAAAAAAACGTTGAGTTTTTTGCTGTTAAAACTTTTCTCCATATATTTTTCAAGATAATGGGGGTTTTAATAATTGGAAGATTGGAAACTGATAAATTACATTCCTGAGCTGTAATTTGCTTACGGTGGAATAGATGATTCAAAGCATCTGACAGCAGCTAGATGGAAGATTAGAAGAATAAACAAAGGAAGGACACATGGGAAGATAGTCCAAGTGATCATCTTATATCTAGTAGTAAAAATCATGAGCTTATTGAGACTCGGCATTGGTTCAAGCGAGTTAATGCTTTGACTGTCTGGTTGAATAGATCTTCTAAAATTCATGGTTTGCTCAACTGAGCAATTTTCTGTATTAAAGAATCTTCATGTAGCCTAGTTGCGGGGCCACAGGTAGTCAACCTGCCAGGTCTGTATGTGTTTAAACCATTAGAGGGGTCCCACTGAAACTGATGGGGCAACGTTCTGTTAGAAATTCATCACCATATCTTTCTTGCTGTTATTATGACCTTAACATATTTTGTGATTAATATCTTTCAGTTGATTGTTAGATTTAATTTTGTTTACTGTTGGTAAACATGTAATTGTTAATTTTTGAAGTCTGTTGGTAGAAATGTAACTTTGCTTAATCTATACCATTGCTATAGGTTTGGCGCATAAGGACTGGTCAGTGCTTGCGCCGTCTTGAACGTGCGCACTCTCAGGGTGTCACCTGTCTTGTCTTCTCCCGAGATGGAAGTCAGCTATTAAGCACATCCTTTGACAGCACAGCAAGGTTTGGTTGAACATTTGGCCCGTTAACTGTTGCATCAATCTTTTTTGGCGTATTAGTTAGCGCTTCTGATATTACATAATACCTTCATTTTTAGCTATACACATTTTACTTTCCTATTGATTGGTTTCTAATCCTGGATGTAATTTTATCCCAACATTGATTAATAGCTGCTATGATTTTAAGAGTTCATATTGTTGATTGTATATGTAGAGATTTTCTTCCTCCTTGTCCTAATTGGAATATTTGTTGTGCTGTGTTTCGTTGTAGAATCCATGGCCTGAAATCAGGGAAATTATTGAAGGAATTTCGTGGACATTCATCCTATGTGAATGATGCCATCTTTACAAGCGATGGAGCTCGTGTTATTACTGCATCTAGTGATTGTACTGTCAAGGTAAGTGCCTTGGTGGTGCATCATGGCTTAAGGACCAAAGTGAGAAGGTTCTTCAGTCTCCTGTATGAATAATGGAACACTTCATGCTTTGTATAGGTTTGGGATGTGAAGACTACAGACTGTCTACACACATTTAAGCCACCACCTCCTTTAAGGGTATTTTTTTTAATTTTTTTTTTTTGTCGTTGTAACAAGTGCAGCTCTCATCTATCATAGCAATAGAATTATTTTGACTTGTTTTTTGTATTTTCACTAATCTTTGACTACTCTTCTTGTCCTCACGGCCACCTATATCTTTTGCGTAGGGAGGTGATGCATCCGTGAATTCTGTTCATCTTTTCCCTAAGAATACAGATCACATTATCGTATGTAACAAAACATCATCCATATACCTCATGACACTTCAAGGACAGGTATGCTTACACGAAATTGGGTGAGAGCATGTTCTGTTTACATTTTCCAATTCTTATTTGTTCAGTTAGTGGAAAATGTACAATATACTCACAATTTCCTCCCAAATCTGACCAGTACAGTTGAGATCTCAAATAAATCTGAAGTTTGCAATGAAATGTCTTGACTTTTTAAACTTTTGTCACATGCTTGAAATTTCCCTAGTTGGAGGTTGCATAGGCAAGCAATAAGACATAAGAACTAGTTGTGTCACACCCTATAGAATTGGGTTTGATCTCATGCAAAGTTGTGAGGTTACGGTTTCTAATTTACTAATTTGTTAGTATTTAAGGAAGTACGTGTCCTCACTGGTAAGTACCCATCAGTACATGCTGTTATACTCTTGTATGGATAGAACATTATCTGGCACTGGCAGAGCAATGGGGGAGGATAACTGACTCTTTTGTTACAGTGATCTTGCATTTTAGGGAACCACCAGCTGAAAAATGTGGTATTGCATTTCTGACCTGAAGCACTGTCAGAGTTGCATTTACCTTATAACCATTCTTCTCTAATTGCTCATTACAACTTCGTAATGAACTTTGGACAAGTTCTAGTTATTAACAAGATTAAACAAATCTGTCAATAAATGGCCTAGAGTACAGCAAATAAATCAAAGGGTACATCTATGGTTAAGGTGTGGCATGAAAAGCCTCAAGGAATTAGAAAATATTGTTTTCTTGCCCAAAACCTAATGGGTACATTTTCTTTTTGAGTTTATGTAACTATTAATAGGTACATCTACATATTTTTATGGTGCTGCAAGATTTTGACCTTCCTTTTGATCATAACCTGTAATGCTATATTCTGGCATACATGCCAGATGCTGTGCAGTAGGTTATATTGCACTAGTCATACATGACAAGCTATCTGTTACATATGTGGCCGCCGGGCTACTCGGCCTTATCCAGTTTTGGCATGGTAATTGTGATAGATTTATGTCCGTCAATGGACTGAAGAGTAATCAAACAGGGTGTGTTTGAATATGGTTTGTAATAAAGTGACCAATAAGCACGGAACCTGCCTGCCTCCATTCCTGGATGTACTATGAATACATTACTGATGTTGTGGACTGCTTAAGCTCATATCATGTGTTGAATTTAAATTATAAATTGTTAGTTATTATAATGAGGGTATATTGGTTTTCTGTTGTTGTACCAATTGGTATATATATAGTATAGTTAGGAGTAGGGTAATTAACTTTTCCTACACTCATTTTACCTAATTTCTCTCTTCTCTTCCTCTTCATAAACCCTAGTTAACTTCAATCAACGTACATTTTGCTAGTGCTTGTTCTAGTTAAATGTGTGTTGTCTTCAAGTAAATTCTTGCCTTCTCATATTTCCTTTTCGGTTGTGGTGAGCAGATCACAAGAAAGTAGTTATAATCGTGCTTTATTTCTGTATGTTTCTTTACAGGTTGTAAAGAGCTTCTCATCTGGTAAACGAGAAGGTGGAGATTTTGCAGCAGCTTGTGTATCACCTAAAGGGGAATGGATTTACTGTGTTGGTGAAGATAGGTAAGGACTAAAGAGAATACTGTGCTTGATTCTCACATGAACTTTTGCCTTGCTTTCATGCTTTCATTTAAGTAAATTAGTTTTTTCTTTTCCCTTTTCCTCTTATCGTTATTAAAGAATATATGGCTAAGAGAAAAGGCATATGGAGGAAATTTCAGGGAGAAAAGTGGGAAGGGGTTGCAGCACATGGCCTCCTGCCTTAGGCATACGGATACAAACATAGAAAACATCAATTTCAAAAAATGAGGATACAACGGGGATATGGGAAAAAACATATATTTTATATTTTTTTATATAACAAAAATATTTTTTTATACATCTTTTCATTAGTTATATATTTGAGAAAAAAATTCTACAGGACTTTTAATTTAATATCACGTCCAAGGGTCTATGTGAAATAAAATTATGGCCCATTACTTTCAGGAAGTTTTTGTTTGGTGTTTGTTGGATCTTTTTATTTTTTCACATGATCATGTCCATTGTTATAGGCTACAGAAGCCCATTAAATCACCTGGGCCCATGAGATAATCATGAGATAAGAAGAGCCTGTGGGGCTATAAGAGCTTTACAAGATATCAAAGACAAGGACAATTTATGGAAATGGATACACGTGTAGAAACTCCTTTAATGGCTGGGGGTAAGGAGGAAAAATGAAGAAAAAAAAAAAAGTGGAGGGAAAAGACAAGGCATGAAAAAAAAAAAAAAAAGAGCGGCTCTGCTCGATCAACGAGCAGATCTGGACCAGTTAGGTTCTTCTGCTGGTGTTGTTGCACCACCGCCGCTGATGCGCCACTGCTCTTTCTTCTTCTTCCTTCTCCTCTGCTTCTTCCTTTTTGGTGCCACACTGCAGCTGTTTTGCTTCTTCATCATTGCCGTGTCTTAGATGTGTTCAGTGCATGCTCGGAAGGAAAAGAGTTAAAACAAGTTTGGATGTGGCTGTATGCATGTCTGACACGTGCTGCCACATGTCTGATGCATTTCTGTGTCTGAAATGTATTGGGCATGCATATGCCCTGTAGGCTGGCGTGTCGTTGCTTCCAAGCCTACTGCATTTATGGCCATTCTTGTTCAGGGCTGTGTGCCATACAGCACCACAAGTTTATTACTTGTGAATAAATCTTGTGGATTCGTCGAATCTTCTCAAGTTAATTACTTGTGAACACTCATAAAAAAAAGTACTCATGAATATAATATTAGAATTGGAAAGAGGATTAGAGACAGCTAAGGAAGATGTGCTAAACAAGTAAACTCACTCCCAAACTTCTACGCTACACTGAACCCACAAAAATAAAAACGAAATGGAAAATATTTTAGCCAGCATATCTATAAAAGTGGGAATGCTGGCACTAGAACAGAGCTAAACAAATAGTGGTGATCTATGCATCTACAGGATAATCTTTTATCTTTATATACAAACTCATTATAATCAGTATAATCTCATTGACCCAGGAAATTTTATAAGAATGAATATTTTAATTAATTAATTAATTTTTTTGGTCAAATTTTGTGAGAGCAATTTCTTGCATAAAAAAAATAAAAACAAAATAAGAAATACCAGCCTGATTCGCTATTGGTGCTCAGTTTACTTATGCAGGAATACTTTACAGTCAAGATTGTAGAAAGATTCTCAACATGCCTCATTTTGTTGTTCTTCGTACATTAATCTTCTTTGTTAATTGTACAGGGACAAAGAGTTCAAAATAGGAAAACATAGAAACCTTGAACTAAAGAAGGATTGCAGGGATCAACTCTTTCTTTGCACTGGTTCTTGAAAGATATCAATCAAGATTGTAGAAAGATTCTCAACATGCCTAATTTTGTTGTTCTTCGTACATTGATCTTCTTTGTTAATTGTAAGAGGACTAAGAGTTCAAAATAGGAAAACATAGAAACCTTGAACTAAAGAAGGATTGCATGGATCAACTCTTTCTTTCCACTAGTTCTTGAAAGCTATCAATTCCGGCTTCTCTCGTATTTATTCTTCCTTCATTAAACACATTGTAGACCCAACAAAAGAGTACTAAAATGACCCACTGACATGACTTGACCCAAGGGAGATCCATGAACTTATGTTACAGTGTAACAAATCTAGAATTCATAGAAGTATTATTGACCACGAAGATTAATTAGTAAAAATAAATCTATCCAACAACACAATAAATTTCAATAGACAATAGAAGACTCAAAATCAGCCCAAAACTTTATTAGACCAGATCCAAAGCATATTCCATGTGAACTTATCAATTTGCCTCTTTCATTGTTATCATGCTGTACATCAATAGGTTGCTCAATGCAGATGGGATTTTAAATGGGTAGGTAAACGAAAATGGCTTGCCTGTCTTTTGTGGATTGTTTTAGTAACTCTAATTTTGTTTCTTTTGTGGAGTACATTTCTCTTTCTTTGTTAAACTTTGATACAGAATAAGTGTCCTTCCTTTTGGAAGTAATTCTGGAAATCATTCCATTTCAATTTCTTAAGACTCTCTTCTTAATTTATATTTTTGTCATTGCATTTTTCTTTCAATTGTTCCACTTGACTTTACATTGCCACTTGCGTTTTAATTGGTAGCTGAGGCTTAATGCATGGCTAAATCACGGTACAGTCTAAAGCAGAGTTTCTTTGCAGAATAGAGGCACTAAATGAAGTCCATTGTCATTGATTAAAGCAGAAATTTAAATCTATACCATCGCATGGCTTGCCTGTCTTTTGTGGGTTGTTTTAGCAACCCTCTGTTTAATTTTGTTTCTTTTGCGGACTACGTTATTCTTTCTTTGTTACACTTTGGTACCACATAATCTTCTAGCCTTCTAAAAAGTAAGTATGGAAATCATTCTATTCAATATTTAAGACTCTTTTCTTAATTTATATTTTGTTGTACATACATTTTTCTGTGGTTACAAATTTTCTGCTTAGAATTACTACATAATTGGTTTCCATTATTAACCAAATGACTTGTAAACTATATGCAGAAATATGTACTGCTTTAGCCACCAATCTGGTAAACTGGAGCATCTAATGAAGGTAAGCTTTTAAATTTTAGAGGCTAATCAAGTGCTAGATCCATGTTCTCAAAGAATCTGCAAATTATGTTTTAACATTTGGTTAGGCATATTTTGTTTCATTCTTAATTATAAACTAGATGTGGTCTTTTGCCAATGTTTTTGAAGGACGAAGATTTTTTTCCTGCTTTTAGTTGCATCATTCTGTCATATGATGAAGAATACTTACCAGTAATCACTTCATGTTATTATTTGGTGTTTTTTCCTTATTTGTTTTTTTACTTTTATTTTCTCCTTGCTGTGTGGAGGGCGGCACTATGTTAACTAGGAAAGAAAGTCTAGTGATTAGATAGTACTGTGTTGTCGGTAGTCATTTCTATTAAATTGTGACATGTAGTGTTTTAGTACATCAGCAACCTGGATTTATGGTAAAATGGAGAGATTTTCAAGGAAAACTGCGACATAGCAAAATATGATAATAATGACCATCAAGTAACTCATTCTATCTAACCACTGGACTTTTTTCTGTTAACCACACTATCCGACTTTCTGAACCTATATATGTTTTACATGCAAGCATGTGGACATTGCTGTCCATTTACGTAAACTTGTAATCATAACAAATAATAATAAAAAAAGAAATAAAAACGGAAGTTGAAATTGATTTCTTCAATTATTTGATCTATGTATCAGCTATCGGTTTGTATTTTGCAGAAATCCAATATTTGCACACTGAAGTGCTTTTATTATTTCCCAATTTGGCAGGTCCATGAGAAGGATGTAATTGGTATCACTCACCATCCCCACAGAAACCTTGTTGCTACATATGGTGAAGACTGCACCATGAAATTGTGGAAGCCTTGAAAGTTCCTTACAATGTGGTGGTGTTTGTGTTAGTCTGAAGCACAATTTAGGTTGCTGTAAGTTCTTTTCTTAGTGATGATCTGCAGTTGGTTTTTAGAAGGCTAGCTTTCCTACTCCCAGTTCATTTGTAGTCTGCTAAACAAAAAACTGCAAGATATATATGGAAAGCTAGGCAGACTATCCTTAATAGATAATGATTTATTGTTTGGTTGGTTGAGTTCTTATTATTTTCAACATGTTTTATTTAACTAAACAAAAAGTGGAATGATATCTCTCTCTCTCTCTCTCTCTCTATATATATATATATATATGAATGTAGTGTAGCATGAACATGTATTGGATGTCGTGGAGTAGCATAAACATTGTATGTAGCTGTGCCTCAACAATTCGCAGTCATTCTCTCCCAAACACCCACCAAAAAGTGGCCAACATTGTAACTTCAATTATTCTAGGAATCCTCATCTGAAGTCTTAGAAACACTACACTTCACCTGTGGAAATTGTCATGCCTCGCTTTTCTGTAGTATTTTTGGTGCAGAGAATATTGGAGTACTGAACGGAAGATAAAAGGAAGGATGAAGTACTTTAGGAAGGGAACAGATTTTGTTCGGGGATTGCAATACGAGGATTTAACATACACCTAACTACTTTGGTTCGCCGGAGGAATAGAATTATGGCACTGAAACTGGGTAATGGGTTTTGGAATTCAGTCCCACCCTTTGCGCTTGCACTCCATGGCCATTGAGCACTTTTGGAGACTCTATTATAAAGATGGGTCTGCTAACATTGATGGCAATCAAGTTTCTCTGCGTATATCACTTACTGGTACTGACCGTGATCCGTTTTTTTTTTTTTTGGTTTATTTTTTATTTTTTATGTTAGTTATTGGGATGTGGTGGTAATTTCTGGAACGAATATGAATCAACAGAACCTTCTTCAATCTGTTGTATCATCCTTCCTGACAACATAAGTAGTACTTCAATCACTCATATCCCAGAAAGACGCTCAATCATTTTAGACCAATTAGTCTCTGTAAATTAATGTGGGTTCTTCGTATTATCTCCAATGTGTTAAAGGGGGGCTTGGCAGTCGAAGTTTGACTTGGAAAAGGCGTACGACGGTTTTGATTGGGGATTTTTGAAATCCGTCTTGCATGAAATGGGCTTGTCCCGGCCCCTAACTTGATTGCTATCTGTGTAACTATCACTGATGAGTTGGTTGTAATCTGGAATGGGGAGCGCATTGATTTTTTCTCCCATGGAGAGGGGTTTGTGGCATGCGTGATTGTTTGTTTTTCCTTTTTTCTTTTTTTTTGGATGTAGAAGTTAGCTTTGTTGCAGAGCAGAGAAGGTGGGGAAGCTAAGTGGAGAGCCCTTAAGCTGGCCAGGCGAGGAGGGCCTTTTATATCCCCACCTATTCTTTGTGGATGACTTGATTCTATTTCTATCTATTTGGAGAAGCTACAGAGGAACAAGCGCTATGAAAGAGGTGGAGGAGGAGGAGTTTTGCTCAATTTCTGATCAGAAGGTAAGCACGATCGAGAACATCAAAATTGTATTCTGTCATAAGATTCCCAATCAAAGGTGTGCCTGGATCGATCTATTATTAGTGTTGTATATGCTCTATTTATTTCTTTGACTTCAAATTTGGTGATGTAGTTATGAGTGTCGTTTTTGCACACTTGCGTATCGAAGGTGATAGATGATGATGTAGTAAATTTGTATGGTCCTCCTTCGATCAACACTAAAAGCCTACAAGAAGTAAGAGACAAGCCGATAGCATTGAGCACCGGTGAGGTGCCGGCCCAATAATCTCCGACAAATAAGTTAGCACAATTGGGGGGTTTGGAATGATAACTTGGATAGTGAGTAATGGCGTATCTTTTCATAGAGCTGGATGTTGTACTTATTGTAGTTTGCTTGGTGATTTCGGTACGATTGATTACCCTCAATCTCAGGTGATGATTTTAATTGATTCTGATTTCTTGAATCTTGGTTTATCGTTACGCTAAGACGATTGTGGACGGGATTTCAGGCCTCCAGTTGTTGATGCATTTCCTGAAGGGCAGTTTTGCTAGAAGGGTAAGGTTGTCAGGCTTGCCACATTCATCCTGGCCTGGCATGGCTAGGGAGGTAGACCTCCTAGACGGTGTGACTAGATCTGTACTCATCAATTGCCCCATATTGCAGAGGCCACAAGTATTGTGACTACACGGAATAATGGGTTAGCTTAGGGTGACATGTTTACACAATTTGACGGTTCCCTTTACTACGCTCGTGCCAGCTGACTGTCATGATGGTGAGGCATCCCTTCATGCAACGATGCTGACAGGCAGTAAGGCTTGGTTGGTTGCTGCCCCCACACCTCACGTTGCGCGCTCAAGCTGTGGCCACACGGATTCATCCCCACCCTTGGTTTAACTCGATTGGCTTAAACACATTTTGGCAGTTTTCTTTCTCCTAGACACTTCAAATTCTTGCCCTAAGCCCCTGCCAACTACTCCGATTCCATTTGCCTTATAAGCATTACTCCGATTCCAGTTCTTACACTTTTACTTTGCTCTGTTGCATGCCATATTTGTTCTGGAGTGGGTACTCTCTCCACTGTGTTCGCTACTTGATAACCTATAGTGTTGCCCCCAATCTTGTTGGGTTCATACATAACTCGAGCTTTGCAAACTAGGTGTTTGTTGATTTGACCAGCCTAGTTCGAAGTATCTTCAAAGCCTACAACCTATTAGGGCCCTTAGGAACCATGGTGAACCTCGAGGATCTTGATTCCTCTTTTGCCACACATAGCGATCTTGCCCCAATATTACTCTGGAGCAGATGTGGGTGCGTCAAACGTACCAGGTTCTCAAGACCATCTTGTTTAGGATGCCTGATAATGGAGACCGGGCTCACAAGGCAAGGGCTAGTGAGATTGCTGTGTACGAGGAGGATTTCTTGGCCAGGATAAGGCTCCCCTTCCCCTCGCTGGTTAGGGAGCTATTAGATAGGCTTGACCTAGCCCCAACCAATTGACCCCCAACTCCTAGCGCTTTCTGATGGGCTACATGGTGTTATGGGAGGCGTTAAGTAGGGGTTAGGAGCATCTGTTCGCTGATGAATTTCTGAACTGTCACAAAATGGTGGAGTTTGGGGTTCCTTGCATTTTTCGACGAAGTTGAACGTAATTAAACTTGAGGGGATCCCTAGCTCGCTTAGGGTTGGCGCCATAAGTTTTTCTTCGTCTATGGAGAAGGGTGGGAGATCCCCACTTGGGACTTGCTCTTAATCTCGTTCGCGTTCGTAAGGAGTGGGGTGAACCGAGCATTGTAGGTGCAAATATAGATTCTTCGTTGGCTAGAGGGAATTCGTACCCAGTTTTGACTTACTCTTGTGCTTTGTTTTGTTTTCCTTTTCTTTTTGCAGCTTGGAAGGTTAGAGACCTATCGGCTTGGCAAAAGGATAACATTGAGAAGGCCAAAGCTCATCATATGAAGAACTTGTCAACTTTGGTGAATTCCGAGTCACTGGGTGCGTATTTGTTCAGCCCACAGCCTACTATTCTTGGCTTGAGGGCTGAGAGCCTGACGAGTGAGTGCTTTAGCCTTGGCTCTCCTTTCTGCTAGTCTAATCAGAATCTGATTACATCTGTTTGTATGTCTGATCCTCAACCTTGAGGTGACCACCAAGGAGCCTTTAGAGAGTAAGCTTAGTTGTCTCTCCCTAGTTGGCTCTACGTTCCTCGTCTAATTGTCAGATCAGTGGGGCTGGTTTCTTTGTAGGTTTGTTATTTAGAGGCCTCGACCTAGTTGAGAGAGCGTTTGACAAGCCACAGATGGAGCAGCTGACTGGGAAATCTGTAGATGGCAAGTCTCGTTGCAAACAGAAGACGCTTCAATCCAGGCAGTCTCTGAGCCAATTTTCCAAGAAGATCAAACAGGCTGCTACCCGCGAGGGCAAAGAAAAGGATGTGAGTACCTTCATCTTGGCTGGTTCTAGGCATGTTCCTTCTTCCTCCGGTGGCTCTGGGTCTACTTGTGCTGGGAAGCAGTTGATGCTCCCTCCTTCACCAATTCCACCTCTGCCACCTATTGTTGTTTCTGGGTCATCCAGTGGTTTGACTTCAACCATTCTGCCTTCCACCCAAGAGGAGATTTTGGCTGCTTCTCGACCGAGATGGTCTTCAATGACTGGAACTTGGTCATGGAACAAATAAAGGCAGTTGCTACCCCTTTTGATCTGGAGCCTTTGAAGGGGGCTCCATGATTGTGCTTACTCAAGACCTCTTTCATGACTTTACATAGGTGATGAGTGCAAGGTCTGTTCGGGTTTCTTTTTTCCCTTAATGTTCTAACCCCCCCATTTCTCTACCTTGTAGGCGATTGCTAGGTTGGTCTGCTTAGGGTAGTATCACGTTTCTTGTGACACTCAGCTTGATGAGTAGAAAGAGCTAGTGACGTCCTCAAAGCAGATTAGGGTTTTGAAGATGGAGCTAGAGAGCACGAAGAAGACGACCCAAGAGCTTAACGCTACCAAGGCCTAGCTGAAGGCTCTTGACGAGGCTTTTGAAGCTGAGAAAGTGTCATGGATTGCTACAGAAGAGAAGGCTTGTGATGTCGAAAAGGCCTTGGAGGCGGTGCTAGCCATGGCTGAGCGAGCTGAGAAGGGGGTTGGAGATCATAACATGGAGCTAGCTTATGCCTTCAATCAGGGTTTTGCAGATTGCAAGCAGACCGCGACCAAGCTCTTTCCTAACCTTGACTTTTTCTGTCATGGAGATGTAAGAGGACTCCGCCTCTATGGAAGTTCATGGTACCAGTGTTGATGAGGTGGCTGACGATGCTTAGTCTTGAAAATTTGTTTTTAATTTTGTGTTTTGAACAATAGTAGCGGTATTTGGTTTTGCCATTTTTATGTAAACTTGACTTTCTCTGACTTTAATTTCTTTGCCATGTCGTGCCCCTAATTTCTTTGTTTTTTGTTTTGTTCCTAGTCTTTGCATTTGTTGCATTTGTTGCCTTATCTCTTTCTGACTTGTCATTACTGTACTTTATTTGTGACCCTTCTTTGCTTTGCCCCCAAATCTCTTTGTCTGGTCTGGGAAAAACACAGACACTTTCTGTAAATGACAAATAAAGTGAGCTTGGGAGGTTATGTGTACTCCATTTGTCGAGTTTGGTTAGGTTTATCCATAGTGATCTGTTCTCGAGTGCCTGTGATTAATTATGGCTTTGATTGCTTTGGTCACATCAAATGTCGCCTTTGGACTTTATTTGGTGCCATCATTTAGGGATATGCTAATAAATGGCATTTATTGCCATTAATGTTGGGGTAAAACGTCGTGCTCGCTCTTGACACCTGTGGCTATATAAACAAGGGCTTGATTTTTCATGAGGAGAGAAGTCTGGTTTCTACTTTGCATTATCTTTCAAATTGCTGGGTGCAGTGATGAATTTTGACGTTGTTCTTCCCTTGCCGTGCCTTCTTCTTCTAGGACTAGGAGGGTTCAGGAATTGTCTTCTTTGGCTTATACATTTCTTGTCATTTAGAGGAAGCATTGAGTGGATCCTAAGGCCTTATCTTTGCTTAGTGAGAGGACTCTTAGTCTTCTCCTTTCTGTCATCTGGGGGCTTGGGTTCTTCTTTGGTGGCGCTAAGCTCCTTTTCAGTAGGGGCTATTGAGGCTGAGCTTGTATTCTCACTGAATCATCTGTGCTCCGTGCCAAGGATTTTAGGGGAGATAGATTATCAATCAAACCCGGCCCGCCCCTCGTAGCCCCCCCCCCCCCCCCCCCCCCCCCCACGTGTCTTCCTTGGTCTACCAACTAGGTCTTGCAGGGAGATGTATTACAGAGGATACGGGCCTCCCACTTTTGCTGGTGGAGATGTTCGATTTTCCAGGCTAACAACATTGGGAAGCTTCTTTTCGGTCGAAGACTTGTAGCATTGCAGACACATTCATAACAAAGACGACTTTGTACTCCTTTTTTTAAGTAATAGGAGACAACCTTGTAGTTTCATTGTGTAACATGAAATTTGTACTCAGAAATTGAATCTAATGAAATTGTGCTCTATATACCTTGAAAATGTTGTAGCATTATAGCTTTATCAGATGTGCCCATGTTTTGTCATATTTTGCAGTTCTCGTCTTGTTGGTCTGATTGATTTTTTGTTTGGTTCCTTCATACTGAGAACTTTAAGGCTCCACATTTGCTCGGGTAGTCTCACGGGTTGCCATATTCTGTTAAAAGAGTCTTAAGTACTGACCAACTCTAACTGTCCTCTTTTGGGTTTTTTGATCTACCCTTCTAACGGTAGGCTTCGGTGTTACCTTGGCCCAACTTGTGAGCTTATAGGAAGATAAATTCTCAAGTATCATCCCTTTGCTATCTTGATTAGCCTCTTAGGTTGGTGGGCACTTGTGCTCTCTTGGTTCGCCAGGGTTATGGGGAAAACTTTTCAGGTGCTTTTTCCTTTGCTCTTTTTGAAAATATGTTTGGTACCATCTTATTGCTCTCCTAACCAGCCTCTTGGGTTGGTGGGCCCTTGTGCTCTCCCGGTCTGCCTTTAGGGCAACTGGGCTCATTGGGAAAAACTTTTGAGTATTGTGCCCTAGTTCTCTTTAGAGTTTTGTTTGGTACCGCCTCTTTGCTCTCCGGATTATCTCTTGGGTTGGTGGGCATTTGTGCTCTCCCAGTCTGCTTCTAGGGCAGCTGGGCTCATTGGGGAAAACCTTTTTAGATACCACCTTGTTGCTCTCCCGACCAACGTTTTGGCCGTTCGACACTTATGCTCTCCCGGTCTATAATAAAGTAGAGCCCTCGGTCTGTAATGAAGGCCGTGTCCTCTTTGTCTTGCTCTGTTATCTTGATCTGGTTATAACCTAAGAATGCGTCCATGAAGTTCAGCATCTTATGACCAACAGTTGAGTCTACCAGTAGATCAATCCTAGGTAGGGGGAAGCTATCCTTTGGGCATGCTTTGTTGAGATCGGTGAAGTCAACGCACATTTGCCATTGGAGTTCTTTACCAGAATAATGGCGGAGAGCCACTCGGGGTAGTAGGCTTCTCTTTTAAACTTGGCTTTCAGCAACTTTCTTACCTCCTCCATGATGGCCTCATTCCTTTCTAGGGTGAAGATTCCCCTCTTCTGCCAAACAGGGGGGGTAGGCTTAGATGATGTTGAGATGATGGGGCATCGTCTTCAGGTCAATGCCTGGCATATCTTCATTGGTCCAGCAAACACGTTAGCATTCTCTTTCAAGAACGTTGTTAGGGCGGTTCTTTGCTCTGCATCAAGGGCAGACCCGATCTTGGTCGTCTTCTAGGGTTGGGCCTCCATAATCTATATCTTGTCCAAGTCTTCCACTAGTTCTCCTTGTACCATCTCTTCCTTATCTCAAACGTCGACTTCGTCTATCACCATAGCCTTCTGTGGTTTGCTTTTCTCGAGAGAGGACACATAACATTCCCTTGCAATGGTTTGGTCTCCGTGAAGCTTTTCGCTTCCTTGGCCTGTTGGAAATTTCATTATGAGGTGGTAAATAGAGGTAACGGATCTGAACTGATTGAGGGAGGTTCTCCATATGATATCATTGTAGGCTGACAGGCAATTTACCACCAAAAAATTTATCATTTTGGTTACTTGCTAGGGAGTGCTTCCCACAGTAACTGGCAGATTGATAGATCCTAGTGGAGTTACTTTATCTCTAGTAAATTAGACTAAGGGGTAGTATAGCAGCTGAAGCTTTTCCCTTCCTATTTTCATATGGTCAAAGGCCCAAGTGAAGAGTATGTCAGTCGAGCTGCTGCTATTGACCAGGACCCTTTTGGTTCTAAAATTTACCACTATCATGGTTATACCAAGGGGTCATCGTGGGGCTGATGAAGCCCTACTGTGTCCTCGTCTCCAAAAGAGATCGTGGTTGTAGCTTTCTGTGGCATTTTACTTGGCCTCTCTGCTATCAGGACTTCCCCTCGATCATGAGTTCTAGCCTTTCTCGCATGGTTCTTTTTTGCCGCACTCAATCCTCCACCACAGGCCAAACCTCTAGTGATCACTCTGATTTCCCCAATAGGCTATTAGTTCAACTCCGACCTTTTGTGGTTGGTTGGCAAGGGAATTGCTGCTGTTGGTTGACTTGGGGCCTGCCTACTATTTACTGACCAAGCCTCCCCTCTTTATGAGGCATTTGAGCTGTTGCCTTAGGTTTAGGAAATCTTTTGTGTCATGGCTGTGGTCACTATAAAAGTGATAGTACTTGTTCTGGGCTCTCCTTTCAGGTGGGGACTTCAACTTCCCGGGCCATCCGAGCATTGGTCGAATCTGATCTGGAATAGCACGTGTTGTATAGGCACATTGAGGGGGTATAAGTCTCGAACCTTCTCTTGGTGGCTTCCACCCTAGCCTGAGGTTGGGCTGAGGCTCGGGGCACTTTGGAGCTCGATTGTCTTTATTGGGTTCAATAGTCCTTTTCTTCTTGTCAAGACACTCCTCCGTTCCCTTAGCGAGGTCAAACCAAGCATTGAGGGTGTCCATGGCATTCATGTGCTTCTAGGCTCGAAGCATTAGTTTTGCCATGTTCTCGGGTGGCTCCTTGGACAAGGAGAATAGGAACTTGTGAGACCAGAACCCACTTATGAACGTCATAAGGGCCACTTTATCATCGAGGTCGTCCACCTGCAGGGTCTCTTGGTTGAACTTGATGACGTAGTCTTGAAGGGACTCCTCCTTCTGTTACTTCACATTTAACAAGCATGTCGCTGGCCGACGTTGCCTTTGGCCCTCAATGAAATGGCCTAGGAACAACTTGCTCAATTGAACAAAAAAGGTAACTGATCCTGGTTTCAGCTTATTAAACCAAATCCAGGCTGACCCGTTCAGGGTAGTGGGGAAAGCACGACACATGATTTCCTTCGGTATCGTTTAGAGATGCATCAGGGCTTTGTAAGTTTTGAGATGATCCAAGGGGTCTTTGTGCCTGTTGAACATTTCGAGGGTTGGCATTTTGAACTTCGGGGGTAAGGGTCACTCCATTACCCTTTAAGAGAAAGGCAGGTCGGTCTTGTTGACCAAATCCTCCATAGTTTTCAGGTTCTTTGCTCTAATGACCTCTATCACCCCAGCCAACTAAGCTCTTATGGCTCTGAGTTGGTCATCCTAGAGGTTGGGGCCATCCATCATTTTGCCAATTCCTTTCGTTACTATCATTGCTCATCTCTTGGGGAAGCGACGGTGTTGCTACTCATATGGCTCTAAAGTTCGCTGGTGGGCTCTGATCGCTGGGGTTGTCTTCATTATGGTGATTCTTATCGTCTCAATGGTATTGAGGGGCCAGCAGTGGCATGGGTGCCCTTGGTGGTTGCAGGGGAATCTGCTGTATAAGTTCCTGGCTTTACACCAGTTGTTGCAATCCTGTTGCTAAGGCGGCAACCTATTGTTCCAAGGCTACAATTCTAGCATTTTGGCCCTCTACATGGTCGATGGCGGCTCCCTGATTTGTGTTTTGATTCATCAATCTAGTGTGGACCATGGAAATGAAAGCTTATAGTTCCCACAGACAACGCCGAATGAGGATGTAGTAAACTTGTGGGTCTCTACTAGATCAGCGACTGCGCTTGTAAGGATCAGGAAGCAAAGGGACATTAATAAGCACCACTGTGGTGCCATCCCAATACTCTCCAATGCCTAAGTTATCATAATTGGGAAATTGAAATTATGATTGTAGATAGTGAATAATGGTGTATATTTTACATACCTTTTAATGGAGTTGCGCCCTCTATTTATAGCAGGCTTATTTAGTGATTCTGGCAATATTACTTGCCTCTAATCTTGGCAGGTGATTCGATTTTATTATGATTCCTTAGATCTCAGTTGACTGTTTATTGATAAGAAAACAACGAGAGTATCTTGGCTGAGATCTCAGACCCCCGGCTGGCGGCAGACTCTTAGAGTTAGGCTTGGTAAGTCGAGGGCCGGGCTAAGGGCCTGGTGTGCTCCCCCCAGCATGGGATGCTTGGTCTTACCAAGGTATGCAAAAAAGATGGCGTTCTGGTTTGGAATGTCATATATGATTTTATAGTTTTTTGCTAAATTACACTAATGATCATGTAGTTTTATCATATTTTATTTCGGTCCTTTTAGCGTTAATTTGAAAAAAAAAAACTAAAAACTTAACAGTTTTCAATGCACTTATAATTATATGGTCCCTTTTCCCAACTCCATTAATGAAGGTAATGGAAAAAGGCATTAATATGGCCTGAGGCCCCTTCCTTCGGTGACATTAAAGTAGCCTTGGAATTGTGGGTTGCCTCCTTATTAGTTGTTACTAATAAATAAGCAGACACACAGTTTGAATTGTCCCAAGTATAATTAAGTAACAGTCTTGGCAATGGCGGCCACCTTAATAATATATTATTAAATAGTTTTACAAGTATCATGGCATAACGATTGTTTGACCCGACTTGATATGCTTCAAAAGAAACTTGTTATTAACATATGCGATGCATGGGCTATAATGATAAAATATTAATCATATATATTATAGTAGTGTTATTCTTATTGTTTTCTAAATAATTGAGTTTAATATAGATATATTAAATGGTCAAATTAGAGATACCTGTTACAAAGCTGAATGAATATTAAGTAAGTAAAATAATCAAACACAATATATAATAAAAGTAGCTCTTTTAGAACTGTCAAATAATAGTTAAATAGTTCTTCTGGAATTAATAGGGATAGATCTTCTTGATCACCCAAGAATTTATTTTTATCATAGGACAAAATATAAAAGGCAACTTGAACTTGAATATTTTACCTACCCTCTTTGCTTTTTTCTCTCTTCCCTATTTTTCTCTCCTCTTCTTTTTCTTTTTTCTCTTCTTACTTTTAAACTTCATTCAAAGTCTCCTTTTATACATGTAGCATGTTGAGTTAACCAGCCACGCGAAAGACTATTCCACCAAATTTTTCAAGTTGCTTATCACATGTTCAATGAATGTTAGGTGCTTGATCATCCACCATTATTGCTATTTCATAACACTCCTCCTTGGATGACTACTACAAAAAGCCTCATAAAAACCTTAGTAAAAGAAAAATGAGTGCGCTAAAATTGCCTCGTTAAAAAAAAAAAGTCTATAGAAAAAAAAAAACTGTTGGCGAAAACTCTATAGGAAAAAAAAAACTATTGGTGAAGGAAAAGTAGTATAGTTTGCGACTCCTCCTCATTCATACATTTGGTATGAAGTTGAAGTTGATGGCTTCTATTGTTCAGAATGAAAAATCTTGGAGACGACGCATGCTAATGTTGTGTACTAATTTATTAAATGTTGCAGTTTGGAGTGCTTTAGTAAATAAGTTTGCCAAGTTGTCACTTGAACGTATATACTGGACATCAATATCACTATTTTTTTAGAGTTCATGTGCATAAAAGAACTTTGGCAATATATATTTGGTTTTATCACCTTTGATATAGCCACCCTTAATTTGTATAATACATGATGTATTATCTTCATATAATATCGTTGAGGTATTTTGATCGGGGATAGTTCGCAACTGTCTTGAATATGTTGGATCATAGATTTCAACTAAATGCACTTTCGACTTGCTTCATGAATTGCGATTATCTCAAAATGATTTGAAGAAGTTGTAGTTAGTGTTTGTTTCACAGATCACTAAGATATAGAATTGTTACCATATGTAAATATATACCTAGTTTATAATCGTACTTTATGTGGATCAGAAAGGTAATCAACATCTGCATAGCCAACTAACCCTGATTCTAGTTCCTTTGCATAGAATAAACCCATGTATGTTGTTCATCGTAGGTAACAGAATATGTGCTTCACCCCTTTCCAATGCCTCTGAGTTGGTGCAGAACTATATTTTGCCAATAAATTGACAGAAAATACAATATCATGTCTTGTGTAATTTGCAAAATACATAAGAGCGCAAACAGCACTGAGATATGGTACTTCAGGACCAAGAATTTCTTCATCATCTTTTTAAGGACGAAAATGATCTTTTTATACATTTAGTGATCGGACAATTATGTGAGAACTTAATGGATGAGCTTTATCCATATAAAATCGATTCAGAACCTTTTTTTGTATATGTAGATTAATGAATGAGAATTCCATTTGATAAGTGCTCAATTTGTAATCCAAGACAAAATTTAGTTTTTCCAAGATCTTTCATTTTAAACTCCTTTAAATAATTAGTAGTTGTTGTAAGCTCTTCAGGAGTTCCAATAAGATTCAAATCATTGACATAGATTGCAATAATAGCAAATTCAAATTCAGATTTCTTCATAAAAACACATGGATAAATTGTATTATTCACATTTTTATTTTTAAATAGATAGTCACTAAGACGATTGTACCACATGCGTCCAGATTGTTTTTACCCATACAAAGATCTTTGAAGCTTGATAGAATAGAAGTTTCGAGATTTTGAAATATTTGCTTCAAGCATTTTCAAACCTTAAAAAATTTATTTATATATATATATATATATCATTATCTAATTCACCATACAAGTAGGCTGTCACGACGTCCATCAGACGCATATTCAGTCCTTCTGAGACTGACAAACTAATTAAAAATCTGAATGTAATGACATCCATTACAAGATAGTATGTCTCGTTATAATCAATACCAGGTCTCTGTAAGAAACCTTGTGCGAGTATTCATGCTTTATATCTCACGATTTCGTTTTTCTCATTTCGTTTTCGCACGAATACTAGTTTTACATCTTCTGGTGTTTGGACTACAGGTCCAAATACTTTGCATTATGCTAATGACTTTAATTCTGTCTCAATAGCTTCTTTTCATTTTGGCCAATCACTTCTATGTTGAAATTCATCAACTGTCAATGGTTCATTCTCTTCATTATTTATAATTGCGAGAGCTACTTTAAATGAAAATATATAGTCGACAATAATTCTATTTCTATTCCTTCTTTCTCCTGTATTCAAATAACTTATTAAGATCTCATTACTTTCCTCTATAGGGGATATCTCTTCAGGCGGTTCCTCTTCTAGAAATTCTTTTACAAAAGTTCCTTCCTCTAGAGGTTTAGATATTATGGTTTCTTTAAAAATACTGACTTGTTTATGTATTTGTGCCTTTCTCTTTTTAAGAACTATGTGTTTTGCACTGACAGATCTCCCATACTTCATGCATGCTTTAGATTCATTTATTGCTATCTTCGCAGATTGTTCTACAAGAATATCAATACGTGTTAGGGTATTAACAGCTGCTATATATGATTTTGTTATCTTGTTTGTTTCGAAAAATACATCAGGTACTTGATTTGCAATGTTCTGTAAATAAATAATCCTGTGAACTTCTTATTCATATTGATTTGTTCAAGGATCAAGATGAGATACTGCAAAAGTATTTCAAGTGATCTTATGCTACTTTTCTAGTTGTATCTTGTCCCCCTAATGGTGGGAAAACTGTCTCATCAAAATGACAATTTGCAAAACGTGCAGTGAGTACATCCCCTATTAAAGATTAAAGATATTTAATAATAGATGGAGAATTAAAAACCAATATAAATCCCAAGTTGACATTCAGGACCCATTTTAGTATGTTGTGGTGGCGCAATTGGTACATATACAGTACAGCCAAAAACCCTTAGATGTGAAATATTTGGTTGTTGAGCAAAAACAAGCTGTAATGGTGAATATTCATGGTAAGTAGTGGGTCGGACAAGAATTAATGATGCAGCATGCAATATGACATGTCCCTAAGCAGAGACATGTAATTTTGTTTTTAGAAATAAAGGTCGAGCTATCAGCTGAAGGCGTTTGATAAAAGATTCAGCTAGACGATTTTATGTGTGTGTATGTGCAATATGATGTTCAACATTAATTCTTGTGGACATGCAATAATTATCAAAAGTTTGATATGTAAACTCACCAGTATTATCCAGTCGTATGAACTTAATCAGGTAATCTGAAAACTGTACTCGTAATCTGATGATTTGGGCATAGAAGCCTAGCAAATGCAACGTTATGAGTAGAAAGTAAACAAATATGTGACCATTGAGTGGATGCACCTATTAAAATTATAAAATAACAAAATGGTCCACATGGTGGGTGTATCGGCCCACATCTATCCCTCTGAATTCTTTGTAAAAAGGTTAGAGATTCAATTACTACTTTTGAAGGGGATGGTCTCACAATTAAATTTTCTTATGTACAAGCAGGACATGTATAATCACTTGACAAAAGAATCTTCTAGTTCCTTAGCGGATGCCAATGAAAGTTCTTAATTATTCGACGCATCATCGTTAATCCTAGATATCCAAGACGATTATGCCAAAGTATAAAAATTCTTTGGGTCAAAACACTTTGGGTGCATCACTTCAGGTGATTCCATAATTTTTATAGTTGTATAATATAATTTAGACGAGAAGGTAGCAAGTTTTCTAATATATGCTTCTAGTATAAAACGATAGAAATAATGTAAAGATATTCTTTGTTATCTTTATTTGTTGTTTCCATATGATACTTATTACTATGTATATCTTTAAAATTGAGCAAATTTCTTGTAGCTCTAGTTGAATACATAGTATCATCAATATAGAGTTTTGTTCCTTTTGACAACAATATATTGACTCTTCTGGAACCTTCAATTAATTTTGTAGTGCCAAATATTGTCTTAATGTTATTTTCGGTTAATGTTAAGTTGACAAAATATTTTTTCTCGCGAAGAATTGTATAGGTTGTTGCACTGTCTACTAGACATATATCTCCATCGTTCATCTTGGAAGCTATTAATGCTTTGGTAGATTTCATTCCTTTATACAAGATATTAAAATTGCTTATTTATAAGGAAACGAAAACATTCATTTAAAGAAACATGCTTAAAAAAATATTACAAAAGATGACAATAAACTTAAAAGAATAAGAACATAAACTAGTTGGTGTGGACATTTCGATCACCAATTAAGTGATCTATTTTTCTATCACGATCTTCAAAGAAATCTGAAACATCAAGGTGAGTGTTTTCTACTAAGTCATCAAAATTTGTGAAATTCATTTCAATATTTTTCCCTTTATCTTTTGTTGATGCTCGGTAAAGATCTATTAATGGTTTGGGCGTACGACAGATACATGACCAATGTCCTTTCATACCACACCTGTAACAAACATCTTCATAATTTTCAGGAGGTTTATTCTGTAAATTTTTTTCCTTTTCTTCTTTTGTTTCAGATTAGTTCCACTGCTAATGGTTTGGTTGGGTACTTTTAATTCGAGAATTTAAAGAATTATAATTGTTATATCCATGATAAACCCCATGATGGCAAAAATTATTTCTGCCACAGCCACGTCCGCAGCCACGTCCATAAAATGAGATCGCATTGACTTCAGAGAATGGTGTAAAGACGATCGAGCAAGACTTGTGGAGTATATTTTTTTCTAATATATCTTCATAAGTAATATTTTACCCACATAATTTCAATTGTGAGCTGATATTAAATAATACAGAATTGTACTCACTAACAACTTTAAAATCTTACAACCTCAGGTGCATCCAATCATAGTGAACTCTGGGGAGAAACATGGTCTTCTAGTGCTTATATCTCTCCTTTAAATTTTGCTATAGTGTCAGTAGGTCTTTTACCGTAAGGTATTTAGTTTTTAATTCTTCATAAATATGATGGCGAAGAAAAATCATTGCTTTTGCACGATCTTACTGGGATTCTTCATTTTCTTCTTTTATAGTATTTTCAAGAGCCTTTGCATATAAATGGGTCTTAGCATCAACTACCCAGGATAAATAGTTCTTGCCCAAAATGTTAAGAGTGGTAAATTCTAGTTTTGCAAGGTTTTTCAGAATGCTACACTCACAAGATAACAAGTTTTAGAATCACGATAATATAAAAATAATATAGAGAAGACCACTATAGAACTTCGGTTAAATATCTGATACAAATCCCACTCATCCGGATCTTTAGCTAAAAGATAAATTTCATTTGCTAATACTATTCATTAATAGTAAAATTACTGTTCATAAATAGTAATTATCAATTATAAATCATAGGAATACTAGTACTGCATAGTATCCATTTGCAATTCGTATATATATACTACTATTTTTGTTCATATTATAACTTTTAATCTAGACATCAAAATATAGTCAAGGCATATCTTTATGAAAAGCTATTGAAATAAAAATTCTAAATCTATAAATATCATAGGTCAAAAATGTAAGATCTGTGAGAAATAAACAAACAAAGGTTCGAAATATAACTATTTATCACTATTCAACAAAGTTTCAAAATCTGACTATTCATCACTATTTATCAACTATTCAACAAATATAAATTATGCCATGAATTGAAGAGTGAACAGAAAAGAATCCAAAACAATGATAAATTAACTGAAATATTAATGACACATAAAATGAAGTACCTTCATAGATATAATGAAGTACCTTCCAGATATAAGGAAGAACACAATTATATTTTTCATGAGCACTTAGAGTATTATGTTGATAATGTGTTATAAAACTAAATAAATATTAAGTAAGAAAAATAATCAAACACAGTGTATAATAAACGTAATTCTTCTGAAACTGTCAAATAATAGTTAAATAGTTCTTTTAGAACTATTAGGGATAAATCTTCTTAATCACCCAAGAATTTATTTCTATCATATGATAAAATATAAAAGACAACTTGAAGTTAAATATTTTACCTACACTCTTTACTTTCTTCTCTCTTCTCTATTTTTCTCTCTTCTTCTTTCTCTCTTTTCTCTTCTTGTTTTTAAACTTCATTCGAAGTCTCCTTTTATACATGTAGTATGCTGAGTTAGCCAGCCACGTGAAAGAATATTCTACCAAAATCTTCAAGTTGCTGATCACATATTGATCAATAAATGTTAGGTGCTCGGTCATCCACCATTTATGTTGTTTCATAACAATACTAACATTGTTTTAGCATTTGAAAATTGTGAGATTATAGTCTATTACTATATTTGATCTAATGATTTTCATATTAGATAATAAGAAAACATGACTATTTAATCTGTAAGGTTTATCTGATCAAAGTAGTATATTCTAACTCTGTCGTCATGGTTAAAAAAATAATAAATAGTAGTATATTCTAACTCTATCGTCATGGTTAAAAAAATAATAAACAATATAAGAACTGCATATAACTTTTTACAAGTATCTTAATAAATTTCAGGTTGGTTCTATAATAATTTTTAAAGAACTAAATTTAAATTTGTAAAAATAATTAAACATACTAATCATTTTCAAATAATTTTAAGTAATCTAACTCGGCCTTTTAAAAAGTGATACTAAAGTCTTTATATGATTATTCTTTACTATATTTGCACAAACCTGACTTGCTCCGTAGATGTGTAATATAATTCCGCAAACGTACGGTTGGTGATGTAACTTAAATCTGGTGAGTCCGAATATCAATTCTCTCAAAGATGACGTAGCTTAAATCTAGTGAGTCCGGATATCAATTCTCTCGAAGATTAAGTTCAATATAAGTTGAATGCTTCAACTCACATCCATTTCTCTCGTGATTTGCAATAACTCAAATGAGATTACTTCTTAAAAAGATGAAACCAAAACACTTCATTTTGAGAGGTTGAATTAGCTAAACTAAAGCAATATTAAAACAATTAAACTATTAAGGTAAAGAACTTGGACCCAATTGATCCAATCACCCAATTTGCCTAATTTTCCAATGAGTTTTGATAATCAAATCATAGGCTTCACTGCGAGCCTTTGATTTGGAGGATTTCGATCATTAAAACAATGGAATCAATGATAATCAATCTTAGAAATATAAATGATGAGATTCTTGTGTTCATACCATTGATCTAAGCAACACCCATATCAAATTCATGATTCGTGTATGGACACTCAAAGACTTAGTCATGAACACATGGTTTCGATAGAAAATCTAAGAAATGATTACCATAGATCTAATTCAATAGCAATTTGAGATTAGAATTACAATCAATTTAAGGATCATAGATTAATACCATCGATTTGTGTAATATCAATATTAATGGAGAGATTGTGCATTGAAATTACCAAACATAATCAATAATCTTGTGTTCTAAGATATTTAAGCTTCAATTGCTAAGAATCAAGAGATCTAAGAAGATAAAATAATGATAAACCCGTTACCTCCATTGAAAACCTTGAAACTCGTGGATGATCTTGCTCGCTGGGATGGACTTGCTCTTGGTTGGGGTTAAAATCATAATGGGTTTCACTTAAGCTCTCTTGGTTGGTGGTTGTCTTTTGGA
The DNA here is from genome assembly GCA_033060915.1 of Euryodendron excelsum. NCBI lineage: Eukaryota > Viridiplantae > Streptophyta > Magnoliopsida > Ericales > Pentaphylacaceae > Euryodendron > Euryodendron excelsum. The sequence continues at coordinate 35,676,978 of CM065389.1, forward strand.
CATTCAAGACTTCCAATAATAAGGTCATTTGACCTTTTACATCACTACCACGCTTGTTGTCCGTTCTAAAGATGCTAGTTGGGGGTCATTCCCAAGAGACTCATTAGGTGAAGATGGATATAGAATATGCTCTGGGTAGTGATAAATTAGGGATGATGCTTGATAATGTTCAAGGGGCTCTTTGTAGGATTAAGGTGAGGCTAGATAGTGAGGTGAAAAGATTCCCTTACGTCCCCTAACAAGGTTGAATTGGTCACACTACCTCGGATTGTAGGTCGGAGCAAAAGGATCCATTTGGCCATTAACCCGAATGCAATCTCTAAGAGACCGAGAAGATGGTTTTTGGGCCCTATTCTTATTAGCTCGAATATAGTATCTAAGAGACTGACAAAGAGGTGCTTCCACACCACCATAACCATGTACGCTCCCATTACCATCATTCTCAACCCATTGAGAAGAGTATTCCATTGTGCTTGTATTAATGTGTATAGATAATGTGTGAAAAAATGAGCTACCAAGCATAGTGGAATAACTATTGGGATTCACTCTTGGGTGCATACCAGTTGAGTCACAAATACAAAAATATTATGCAATGCACAAACAAATTGGCAATCCGCACCTCAACAAGTCAATTCACAATCCACAACCACCATTTTTTTTTTCTGAACCCTCCAATCTCCACAACAAATTTGCACCAATTCAGCAATTTCAATCCAACTGAAACCTCCAATCTCCGTAGGCAAAAGCAATACCATTGATAAATAATTAACATATAATCCTATCCACCAATCAAGTTATCAATGCAATTCAAATTCTAAGCTAATCAAGGAAAAAAAATCCTAAAAATAAAATCAAAACATCAAAAAGAAAAATCTATCATGCTAACACATAAAGGGTGGAACGAAGTTAACTGTGCAGAAGCAATCTACCAGTTGTCGTGCTTCCCAAAGTGCTTGGATGCTCACCAATGCCTTTGATCTTCGGCAACGGTGCCAAAACTTTACTCGTTCTGTAAATGTGCAATATAATTCTGCAAGCGTACGGTTGGCAATGTAGTTTAAATCCGGTGAGTCCGAATATTTCTCTCGAAGATTAAGCTCAATATAAGTTATAGGTTTCAACTCATATCCGTTTCTCTCAAGATTATAACAACTCAAATGAGATTACTTCTTAAAAAGATAAAACCAAAAACACTTGATTTTGAGAGGTTGAGTTAGCTAAACGAAAGCAATATTAAAACAATTAAACTACTAAGGTAAAGAACTTGGAGCCCATTGATCCAATCACCCAATTCACCCAAGGTTCTAATAAGTTTTGATAACTCAAATCATTGGCATCACTGCGAGCTTTTGATTCGGAGGATTTCGACCAGTAACACAATAAAATTAATGACAATCAATCTTAGAAATGTAAACAATGAGATTCTTGTGTTCATACCATCGATCTAAGCAACACCTATACCAAATTCATGATTTGTGTATGGACACTCAAAGATTTAGTCAAGAACACAAGGTTTCAATAGAAAATCTGAGAAATGATTGGCATAGATCTAATTCAATAGCAATTTGGGGTTAGAATTGCAATCAATTTGAGGATCATAGACTAATATCACCGATTTGTGCAATATTAATACCAATGTAGAGATTGTGCATTAAAATTATCAAACATAGTTAATAATCTATGTGTTCTAAGATATCCAAGCTTCAATTGCTACGAATCAAAAGATTTAAAAAGATAAAACAATGATAAACCCATTACCTCCATTCAATACCTTGAAACCCATGGATGATCTTCACAGTGGAACCTAAGAGAGAAGTCTAGCTACTTGAATCCATGAGAAAATTGCTTTGAATTAAGAGAAATTATGCTTGATTACAATGAAAATGAAAAAATACAAGGAAATCTAGGTTTTCACTCTCTAAAACTACTTCTACAAACCCTAAAAACACTAAAAATAAGATGAGATCCCCAAATTTGGGCTAAAAAGACCTTAAATAGGCTAAAAATAACAGAGATGCGTGAACCGTTAGCTAGGCATTCGAACGCCGAGCTAACGCCTTGCAAACCTGACTAACGCCTTGCGAACTTAATTCAAACACTAAAAATCAGCCTCTGAAGTTTGCCAAGCATTCGAACGCCTTCATGGATAGTTCAAACGGTCATATGGAGCGTTCGAATCGTCTAATGCCCGTTCGAATAAGGGAATTGTTTAGACCTTGAAACGTTATATGAAAAGCATATATTACGGACCTCGGTAGCACTTTTGGTTTAAGAGATATGACCTTCCAAAGTTTTAGCTCTGTGTGGTTCAGTAGCTTGTACTCTGACAGCAAACTCATTCTCTCTTCATCCAAAATTGAACTTAAAACTTATTCAAAGCAAAATAAACTTAGTTAATACTAAAATCTAACTAAAGAGGTATATAAACTCTTAAAGTGAGACTAACAAAGCACAAATTAAGAAATTGTAATTACACTTTTGGAGTGCAAAGGAACTAAAGAGGTATATACACTCTTAAAGAAATATCCATATGACTCTCACAATGGTATGCTTATTATAAAAGTAAATGTTAAAGGAAAGTAAAGGAATATATCAATTACAAAAACTGTAAAAGATATAAATGTATCAACCTAAAATAGCTTCATGGAAGAAATATCATAGTTGAGCATTGATCCAAAGTACACAACCATAGAATAATTACAAGAAAAGAGGGCTTTTGCGATGGAGTATTTGCAACAGCCCCCTTGTCATCACAAAAGGTTATTATATGCAACGGTAGAAGAGCCATCATGAAAAACCTTTTATGCGACGGCATATGAAATCGACACTAAAAAGAAGGTTTTAACAGTGCTGTATCGTGTATGTAAATGCGTCGCATCATTTTTGCAACTGTGTATTTGCGACGGATGTCCCCGATGCAAATAAGGACTTCTACGCTGTCGTTTTGGTGAGAAAATAATTTGAGATTTTATTGAAACGGCATCGTTTTATTCATTCGACTAAACTACGTCATTTCAATGGCCAAAATTGATTTCCCCCTTTCCCTCAGCCCAAATTACCCTAGCCGCAAAACATCTCTTAATCAGCCTCTATCTCTTAGTCTCTGGTTCTCTTTGCCTGCTGCCGCCTTTCGCCGTCGGCTCCTCTCATCACCAGCGCCCAACATGAAGCCTCTGTGTGTGTGTGTGTGTGTGTGTGTGTGTGTGTGTGTGTGTGTGTGTGTGTGTGTCTCAGTCTCTCTTTGCCTCTAAGTCTCTCAATAATCACCACTGTCACCTGCCGTTGGTTGCCATCGCTCATCATCAGTCCAAGCCCTAGCACTAGGTGAGCCTCTTTCTGTCTCTGGTCCTCTCCATGTCACTTCCACCTTTTCGTTTGAACTTCATCGTTTTTTAGATTTTCTATTATGTAGGTATTTCTTAATTTGTGCTTTTGTGATCTGGGTCTTCTCTACTTTTCATTTTTATGATCTGGCTATTCTTCAGTTTACGTTTTTTTTTTATTTTTTTATTTTTATCTTGGTCTGTGGTTACATGACTGATTAACTGTTGATAGCTAGATACAGGAATAGATTAAACCTAGATCACAGTTCTCTCTTGTTATTTTGGTTCTCCCTTTTGCAAGCAACGATAGAGTTGAACTTGTCAGATAGATTTACTGCGTTTCATTATTTGCCATTTAGTTGTATATTCAACCAGAATGTGCTATTTGCTGATTTCACTTTTTGGCTAGATTAGAAGATTTTTTGGACCAGAGTTTTTGCTGAAGTTGTATTTAACTGGGGCAGTTGTTGGCTTAGTATTCTATTTGCTGCACCATGCCTTTATGTCCCTTTCATCAAAGGTACAGTGACAATCCAAACTGTTTCAAGATTTACTGAGGGATATTGAGAAGTTAAATCTCAAGGATAATCAAGTTTGCATTCATACCCCCACAGCATCATGAAAGGAGACGAGCAAGTATAACTTTGGTTTGATTATGGATATACAAATTTAATACAGGCAACGCAACGATAATCCTGAACATTAGACTCCATGAATGAATAGCAGAGGTCCAATTTTATTGGAACTATGAGTGCATTTCTACACAAAAACAAAATTTGTGGTTGATTTGGTTCAGAGAGTTTAAATTCATGTTCATTCATGGTTATGCTTGGTATTACGTATTAGAATTTATTTGAACCCATTTATTTGACAAAATGGAAGTGATCTTTGCAGTTGGAAGCATTGGTGATGATTAATTTTTTTCTTTGAGGTTTTATATGATGATTACCACTTGGTAATAATGTCTGGCTTCTATTTGGTATCTACAGAATGAACGAAAGTGGAGCATAAACCCTTCAAGTTTTCCAAGACTGGTATGCTGTGTTCCTGCTTGTAAATGTATTAAGATATTAGTTTTGTTATAAACCCGTCATTTTATCCCCATCCTGTGGGCAATTAAGCAACATATCAGTTGAAACTTGAAAATCTGATCGTCATTGGGGGAGCAAGTGGAACAGTGAAAGCTATTATGCTGCTTGATATATTCCTTCTTCCAAAATCTACCATCTATGTAGATCTTATCATACCAGTTCCTGCTATCATACTGTTAGTTTTTTTTTCCATGCAACCATACTTAGAAAGAGATAATAGATTGCTATAAGAGTAATTCGGCAATTCTTACAAAATTATTTCGCTGCATGTCATTCTTAGGGGATCTTCGTTATCAGAAAAGATATGCTGAGAATATTAGAGGTATGATCTTCCTGTGACTTTGTTTCTTTTTTCATGGAACACATTGATGTTAATTACTATTACGAGTGCTGAAACCAGACAACAAAGAAAAAAATGATGCTAATCACCGTTGTAGACTTGAGCTTAGTGAACTATTGTCCTTTCAAGCCACCTGTGAAGTCACCTTTGTCTCTTATCAAAATTTAACATAAAAGGAAATAGTCAAGCATCCATTAGGGCATTACCATGAACCTAAAAAATTCATCAGTTGGACGACTACATTCTCATCGCGTAACTAGCAGTCTATTTCTATGTCATTCAACGGATACAGGGGTTGCCAAATGTGATTTATTTCATATTGTATTTAATCAATGTGTGTTTATTTTGCTTATGGTCCCGACTCTTGGATTGTGAGATTGCAACTAGGATCTTTTGTTATTTGAGGGAGACAGTCAAATCTCAGGATCATTTGGGGGCTGCTGTGGTTGCTGCTGTAGCATGGGCACGGATTAGGAAAGGACTCTTCTGAATTCCTGATTTACATGCAAATTTCTAGCCCAAGCATAGTTCGCCTACAAGTGAGTGCCTTCCCACAGGTTTCCTCTTTGGCTTGGTGCATAACAAGGTCTGCGCATGAGTAACGTGTGGGAAGTCTATTAAACTTGACACGTAGTAATGTCTAGGCATGAGTGACATGTGGGAACGAACGGTACGGTCGTTGGACTGCTAGGGTGAGACTTGTGTCATTTTTCTCTCTTTTTTCTTTAATTTTTTTTTTTAAAAAAACAAGTTTTCTGACCCGTTTAGGTACTAAAACCCCCAAACAGCCTTGGAAGTCCATCAAACTTGACACGTAGCAAGATCTAGGCATGATGACGTGTGCGAATAAATGGCAGGGTTGCTGGATTCTCGGTGTAAAAGTTGTGACATTTTTTTTGCCCTTAACTTTTTCAAATATAAGTTTTTCGAGCTGTTTGTGTACTAAAACCCCCCAAATAGCCACAAATATCCGTTAAACTTAACACGTAGTAAGCTCTAGACACGAGTGACGTCTGGAAACAAACAGCACGGTCACCGAACTCTCGGGTTGAGAGTTTTGATATTTTTTTCCTCTCTTTTTTCTTAACTTTTTTGGAAATTTTTTTTTTTTTCGAGTCGTTTGGATACTAAAACTCACAAACGGCCTTAAAAGTCCATCAAACTTGACACGAAGTAAGGTCTAGGCAAGAGTTACATATAGGAACAAACGGTACAGTCTCCAAACTCCTGGTGTGAGAGTTGTAACATTATTTATCCTTTTTTTCTTAACTTTTTCTAAAACAAGTTCTCCGAGTCGTTTGGGTACTAAAACTCACAAACGGGCTCAGAAGTCTATTAAACTTCACATGTAGTAAGGTCTAGACATGAGTAACATGTGGAAAAAAAAATGGCACAGTCGCCAGAGTTGTGACATTTTTTCTCTTTTTTCTCTAAATTTTTTCAAAAACAAGTTTTTCGAGCCGTTTGGGTAATAAAAACCCCAAACGGCCTCAGAAATCTGTCAAACTTGATATGTAGCAAGGTCTAGGCATAAGTGACGTGTGAGAATAAACGGCATGGTTGCTAGACTCCTGGGGTGAGAGTTGTGACATTTTGTCTTCTTTTTTCCTTAACTTTTTTGAACAAAAACAAGTTTTTCGAGTCGTTTGGGTACTAAAACCCCTAAACAACCTTAAAAATCAGTTAAACTTGACACGTAACAAGGTCTAAGCACGAGTGACATGTGAAAATAAACAACACAGTCTTCGAACTTCTGATGTGAGAGGTGTAACATTTGTTTTTCCTTATTTCCTTGACTTTTTTAAAAACAAGTTTTTCGAGCCGTTTGGGTATTAAAACTCCCAAACGGCCTTTAAAGTTCATCAAACTTGACACGTAACAAGGTCTAGGCACAAGATGTGAATTGCAAGACATTAAAACTATTGGAGAATTTGTCAAGACATTAAAACTGTTTAAGAATCTATCGGCCGATATATAGCATGACATTCTTGTGATGTAAACTGTATTTTTATTTTAATAAACCCATATAGTTACATGCATATCTATTAATTATCTTTATTGTGTTCATTATTATATCTAATATTTACATATATATATATATATATAATTTTCAGATTATTCCCAAAAAATTAGTCAATGGTGTTTCTATATGGGCTTATTTTGTGATAGATTAAAAATTCTCTTTTGTTGTATGTATTTTGGATTTGGGTTGTCGTTATTTTCTGAGAGACTATGTAATTTGTTTTTTTTTTTGTTTGGATTTTGATGGGAAACAATGTTTGTTTGGATAAATATTTAAAAGATATACTAATTTTGTTAAATATTTTAATAAGTATTTGGACTTGAATATATGCATGAATTTTATTTTTTGGATCATGTTAAATGTACATTTTATTAGGTGAAACAACAAATTGCAAAAATTATTTTTAATTTATATACAAACTTATTTTTTTTCAAAAAAAAATGCATTCTTTTACCCTCGCTAAAGTAAGGACACTGTCACTAAAAGGATGCCTTTACTGCATCAATTTTTTGTGACAATTATCTTGCCATCCCTAAAAGTTTTTGTGAAGGTTAAAATCGTCTCTAATAGTAGTCACAAATAAGTATTAATGATGGTGTTTAATCGTTGGAAAAACACTTAAGTGGCGGCAAGGCAGCGGTTGCAAAAAAAAAGTACCTAAACAAAGTGTATTTGCGACGGTTTCTTTGCCATCGCTCAGCGGTTGCAACAACTATTTGCAATGCCACTAGTTTCATCACCGAAAATGTCGTCACAGTGCTGACACTAATAGTTATTTGCAATGGCAAAATGACTTTTTGTGGCAGTTTTATGCCATCGCAAATACTCTATTTTCTAGTAGTGAACTCAATGGAGTACAAGTGTCAACGTTCTTAATCAATACTCAATTTATGAACCAAATGCAAACAAAATGAAGCGATTAAAAAAAATGAGGGAGAAGAATTAATCTTTCTAACATTCTAAACTTCCCTAAACTTCCCACTTTCCAAATCTAAAACTTTCTAAATTCTAAACTTTCCAACTTTCAAAACTTTCCTATTTCAAAACATTCTAAATTTAAAACTTTCCAATTTCAATACTTTCTTAAAACGAAACCTTTCTTAATTTCAAAACCTTTCCTAATTCGAAAACTTTCCTAAAATGACACTTTCCTAAAACAAAACTTTCCTAAATTCGAACTTTTCCTAATTCAAATCTTTTCTAAATCCAATATTTCTTCGATCTTCCAAGTCCAACATTTGAGTCAAGTCTTTCTTAATCTCAAGTCCTTTCTAAGTCCTATCTTCCTAGGTCTAGGGTCTCTATTCTTCCATTTCAAATTCAAATATTCTATTCTAAATTCAAATCAAATCCAAATTCCAATTCAATTTCTTTTTCCAATCAAACCTTCTATTTTCTATCGAACTCTTGTTCGAACTACGATTGACTTGATCCCTCCAAAAGGAAACGTAGGCAACCCTCATGGATGCGGTCACAACCTTTTTCAAATTTTCAATTCCACAACCTTTTTCAAATCTCAAATTCCATAATCTATTTCGAACTTCTAATTCCAAATTTCTATTTCCAAATCTCTATTTCTAATCTCCAAAACTTTCTTTCAAAATCAAATCTATTCTTTCAAATCTATTTCCAAATCTATTTTCCAACTTTCTTTTCTTGCACTTGCATATCATACATCATGTTAAATTTCTTTTAACACATTTCTTTTCTAAAGTGGATATGATTAAACATTTATTAGTTGAAGACTCTCATAAATGAATTTAGGGTAAATAGACATATATGTACTGCAAGGGCGGGGTAGGGTGATGGCTTCGTGCGTCTTCCCTACACGTAACCAACTTCCGAATCTGGGATCACTGTTTTCAAAGACCAAAATGGAGTTTATTTTCAAAAAGGGCTTAATTATTTTCTAAAAGGTTGCCAAACAACCTGTTTTTTCTAAAAACCTTCTCTTGAGGAAGTATTTTCAAAATCGTTTTCAAAAACTCTAAGTGTGGTCTTCGGATTATGCTTAGCTTTTAGGTGACCTAACTCACCTTAATCAAGTTAGGCGGCGACTCCAAATATTTTCCAAAAGCCCTTTATTCATAAACAAAACAAAAGCAAAAATAGAGGTTAAGCCTCTAAAACTACTCCCCCCTACTAAAATAATGTAATGTCCTCAATACATGAAAACAAAATATGAAATGAGACGAGGCGGCGACGGAAGAGGGCCTCGGGTGCCTAAATGCAACCCCCCAACTAAAGCTTCAAACTATCTAAACACTTAACTAACTACTAACAAAACAAGAGCAAAAACTATTTAAACTACTCTTACTCCTACGCAAAATTGGAGAGAGAATCACCCAAAACCCTTCGATGAAAATTTCTATCATTCCACAAGTCCTCTCTTGAAATTTGTAAAGAGTTCAAACAAGCATAATAATTGACAATTTCAATATCTTCGTTGAACTTAAGGATATAACATTTAAGCATGTAAAGGTCAAAAGGACTAGAAAAGGTAGAGAAGGTAAATTGATCTTGCACAGAAGTGCCAATTACGCTTATGTCATGAACCTCTTTATCCTCCCCTTCCTTTAGTTGTGCGCCAATGTGAAGGATATTTAGTTCTAATGTTGGGGCATGAAGCTCTAAAGGTTCTAGTATTCTAGGAATAGGTGTTAGAAGCTTAAAGGTAAAGATTTCAAGACCTATAGACATGATTGAAATAACCTCTAGATCATCAACATCCTCTTTCACTTGTGCATCCCCAACATCTAAAAGACCAAAATCCTCACTAAGAGTAACGGTTGTCTCTAGAGGGTCCGTTATATGATCCTTCTCACTTTTGACCTTCTTGAACTCCTCTTTTCTCTCACTAGTCCCATCATTACCCATTTCCTCACTCTTTTCTTCTCCCCTATCCTCACTCTCTTCTTACTCGAAGTCCTCAATCTCGGGCTCCTCTCTCTCAAGTTCCTCATCTCTATTTTTATCTTCAATAACTTCCTCACTCAACTTAAGAGCTTCTTCCCTGGACCCACACTTTTGGGGAAGGATGACTTGATCGATGATGTTCTCGTTCCTAAGGTTAATGATGGGATGAACATACTCGATGGGATGGACTTGCTCTTGGTTGGGGTTAAAATCATGATGGGTTTCACTTAAGCTCTCTTGGTTGGTGGTTGTCTCTTGGGCATTGAAGGCTTCGAATAATAAGATCATTTGACCTTTTACATAGGCTAGCATGCCTGTTGTCCGTTCTAGAGATGCTAGTTGGGAGTCATCTCCAAGAGACTCATTGGGTGGAGATGGATATACAATATGCTCAGGGTAGTGATAAATCAGTGGAGATGCTTGATACTATTCAAAGGGCTCTTGGTAGGATTGAGGTGAGGCTAGATAATGAGGTGAAAAGGTTCCCTCATATCCCCTAGCAAGGCTGAATTGGTCACACCACCCCGGATTGTAGGTTGGTACAAAAGGATCCATTTGGCCATTAGCTCTAACGTAATCTCTAAGAGATTGAGAATGTGGTTCTTGGGCCCTATTCTCATTAGCTCGAATGTAGGCTTTAAGAGACCGACAAGGAGGTGCTTCAACACCACCATCACCATGTACGCTCTCATTACCATCATTCTCAACCCATTGAGAAGAGTATTATATTTGAGGAAATGAGCTACCAAGCATAGTGGAGTGACTATTAGGGTTCACTCTTGGGTGCCTATCGGTTGAGTTATGAATACAAAAATATTATACAATGCACAAACAAATTGGCAATCCGTGTCTCAACAAGTCAATTCATAATCTACAGCCACCAATTTCTTTCCAAACCCTCAAATCACCACATACAAATTAGCACCAATTCAAGCAATTTCAATCCAACCAAAACCTCTGATCTCCGTAGGCAAAAGCAAAACCACGATAAATAATTAACACATAGTTATTGTAAGCACCCAATTTTTTGCCCACTCAGCAATCTCTGACCTAACCAAACTCGTATTCAAACTTTACAGACACGTTCAAGCCTAAACTGGCTTCCCAAATTCAATCCAGTTAATCAACGGCTTCGCAGGGCCCAATAGAAGCAAAATGACTAAAATGCCCCTAGGGCATTGCTCGATCTAATTCCAGTTAGCACGTCTTCTTAAAAACGGTAAGTTTGTATTTCAACCTCAATTCCAGTTTAGACTAGTCAAACTCAATTCGGCATGTCTTTCAAGAAAGTTAATCCCTCAGATAGTAAGTTCATCCAGCATAACACATTTATCGAGAAAGCTTCCCTCAGAACGATAAGTCCCTTCATAGTTGGCACTTGCTAGCCTGCCAATGTAGAAACTATGCTATTCGACACGTCGATCGAGAAAGTACCTAAGGCCCCAAGACGATAAGACCATCCAGCAGCTTCCCGAGATTAGGCAATCTTCAGAATAAACGCACAACGTCAGAGTGACAGAAACACTCATAAACATCACAACTGTTAGCTTGACGGAAACACTTGCAAGCAGGTCTACATAGGGGATGCCAACGAACCCCTTATGTGATGGGACCCAACACGCCTCTTGGCCATGACACGTTTACCGCAGGATGGGATATCTTTGGAAACTAACTCATCACACACTATCAGAGTGACAAAAACACTCAAAACCCAAGTCAACACTAGTGCTTGCTAGCCTATTCCGGTGAAAAATGACCAAAACACCCCTAGCAGGCCCTACAGGCGTGCTTCTCGAGAAAGTATATAAGACCTCAAAATAGCAAGTCTATCTTTCCAAGATTGTCCCAAAAATAATCTAGCATGTTCTAATGCCTTCCATTCAGTTCTGGATCAATTCTAATAATATCTGGTCATAATGACCATTTTGCCCCTAGGCATCCAATTGCCTCTAGGAATAACACTGACGTTGGGGATCAAACCGGTTACCTCCAGAGGATGCTTCTAACAATATTCCCAACCTTTTGGTACATTTCTGGACCATTTTTGAGTCCATTCTGGTAAACTCTGTGCGAAATAACTATTTAGCCCCTGTTGGGATGGTCACCTTTTCTAACCACACCGGCTTTGGGTATCAAACTGGCAACCCCTTAGAGCACTCTTAATATTGTTTTCAACCTTCAAGTCTTCTCACAAACCACTCGGGGTTGATCTTGGTGTTTTTCAAATCAAATGACTATTTTGCCCTTGGTGGGCCGGTCACGCTTTTCAACCACACCGACTATGTTTGTTAAACTGGTTACCTCCAAGACACTCTTTTAGGGGTTCTTGTCCATTCTTAGCCGAGTCTGGTTACTCAGAACCTTCCGGATTATTTCTGAACTTTTCGAAGTCACTCCTAGTAAAGCTAGGCCAAAAATTGCATGGTAGTCACTAAAAAAGAGTTATATTCAATATGACCATCAAGGTCTAAATTTGGGTTCAAACCTTAAATTGTTTTTCAACAAATTACAACTCTAAGGTGATTCTAGCCATTCCATAATTAGGGTTACTTTATGAAAGTGTAATATTTAAAGAGAATTTCCAAAGTCCAAATTAGGGTTTCATGCCCTAAATATGCTTTTCAAAACCTTGTTTTTCAAATCTCACTAAAATTGGTGTTGTTTTAAAGTCCAAGTCAAAACCTTAAGAATCAAGCCTTTTAGGAAACCCTAGATTTGACCTAGCTAACATCCTTGCATTCATGGCATTCTTTGCATCAAAGTATTTTCAAAATTCATATCATGTTTTCAAAATTGTATAATTCACTTGAGTTATTTTCAAACAAAATCATAGTTTTCCTAAAATAATGCATTGCATGAAATCATGAGTTTTATAAAATTAAACCGTTCCTTTTTTTATAAAATTAAACTGTTCCCTTTTCCAAATCAAAATCCAATCTTCCACTTTAGAAATAAAATAAAATCTTCTAATTTTGGAAATAAAATAAAATAAAATATTTTTTGAAATAAAATCAAATCTTCTAATTTAGGAAACTCAATCAAATATCCTATTTTTGAAAATAAATTCTAATTTTCTATTTTAGGAAATAGAAATCAAATATTTCCTAATATCAATCTTTCCTATTTTCAAAACTGTCCAAAAGAAAATCTTTTCTTTTTCCAATTGAAATTCAATCTTTGCAATTCAAATGCATTGCATAAACCCTAGGTCCAAGGATTGCTTAAATCCCAAGTTACCTCAAACTTAGGTCAAACCTTCTCAAACTCTATTTTCCAAATTCAATTCTTCTTAAATAAAATCTTTCCATAACCCGACTTTCCAAATTTCAAATTCAAACTTTTCCTAAATCAAGTCTTTCTTAAAATGAAAACTTTCCTAAAATAGAACTTTCCTAATTCAAAACTTTCCTAAAATCAAACTTTTCAAGTGCATGTTTCAACCCTAGGTTATCCAAAGTCCTAGGAGGCCGAAACCCTAGTTCAACTCCTAACCCTAAGTTAGAAAACTTTAACTCTTTTCTAAATCAAGATGGTTTTCAAACCCAAATTCAAGTAAAGATGACTTCAAAGTTTGATTCAAAATTTTCAAAACAAGCCCAAATTCCATTTCAAAGTTCAATTTCAAATCTTCAAATCAAAGTTCAAATCAAACTCTTTTCAAATCAAACAAATCGGGCCTCGAGTCCAAACTACGATTGACTTGATTTCCAACAAAGGGATACATAGGCAACCCTCAAAGGTGCAGTCATAACTTTTTTCAAAATCTCTTTCCAAATTCTTTTCTTACACTTGCATATCATGCATATTATCATTCTTAAAATAATGACATAAACTTTCTTTCTAAAATTCTCAAAGTGGATATAATTGAATATTGGATAACTGAAGATTCTAAATGAGTGAACCTATGGTGAAAAGATATACAGGCACTGCAAGGGCGGGATAGGGTGATAGCGTAGAGCATCTTCCCTATGCATAACCAACCTCCGAATCTAGAATCACTATTTTCGAAAGATCAAAACTAGAGTCGTTTTCAAAAAGAGCTTAAATTTTTTCAAAGGTTGCCAAAAATCCTATTTTCTCAAAAAAAAAATCCCTCTCTTGAGGAAGTTTTTCCAAAACCTTTTAAAATTCTTAAGTTTATGTCTTAGGACTTTACTTAGTTTTAGGTAACCTAACTTACCTTAATAAAGTTAGGTGGCAACTCCAAACCTTTTTCCAAAAACTCTTATTCAAATCAATTTCTAATTGAAACCCAGTCACACTCGTCCTTCTAGAAGGATGAGTTTTAACGAGAGAGTACAATATGTTTCTCACATATTTCTTGAGTGCAAAAAATCGGGGTGCGACAGCTGGTGACTCCACTGGGGATGCTTAAAGGGTTAGGCCATTGTTACGGCTCTTCACCCTTCACTCATCTAGAATCTTCAATTAATTTGTCCAATTCCATCCATTTCAAAATTTTCAAAATTAAACTTTTCAAAAATTGTCATCACTTACATTAAATTCACATTCAATCATTCTATCTTGTATTATGTTTGTCATCAAGGTACTGACTTTTTACATTTTATTTTGTAGGTGGATCATGTTCACATTTACTTTTATCTCCCATATAAATTGCCATGAATGACAGGATGGAATGGACAGGATGAATGGGAGTTGTTGGGCCCTTTCCTTCGTTTCTTAAAAATTTCACACTGTGCACGTGCACTTACATTTGCATATTTACATTCTCTACCTGATTATATCCCTTCTAGTTAGAAAGGGGAACGGTATATTGGTTGTGGGAAGATGCTGTGTCAATATCTTAGCTTACGGTCTTTTAATGGTTCTCTTGCTCGGATCACCAGCCGATATTGGCACCACCTCAGGGATTGAGCCTAGGTTTGAAAATCTGGGAACCGAACCTTCTTAGGAAGTATTAGTAAACCCTCAACCTCATATTCATGTAGAAACTTTGTATTACCGAATCTATGTCGGATTTAAGACACACACTAAAGGAAAGGGCGACCTCTTTATTTTATTTATTCTTGTACATTCTTGCTATTATAATGCTTGTGTAATGTTCATGCATATATTTACTTTACTGTTGTACTCTCTCTACCTATACTCCTGCAAACATATACACGCATTTAATGCTTCATTTTGAGATGAAGTTCCAAAGTAACTTAAGTCATTGTATTCTTATGCATATAATCAACCCATAGAGGGTGAAACCAAACTCACTCTCCCTTGGATAAAACCTACCAAAATCCTAAGAATTCCCAAGCAACCCTAAGGACTCATGGCATGCATTTCAAGTATCCTATAGAGAAGGGCCTCAATCCCTCTCCGCTCATAGAGATAGGGATGCCAAGAAGACAAGGGGCAAATATGAAAGCAAGGTCTCCCACCAACTTCCATCAAATAAGACGAATCTGAAGACTCAAGAGTAGTTTAGGATTTCAAATATAAAAGTAGATAGGTGAAAGTCCCAAAGAAAATGTTCCCCCTCCCCCTATTAAAATGTACTTCGATTCTCTTATATTTAAACTCAAAGCTCAATTTACCCTTTTACTTCCTGCGAATAAATGTATAAATGAATGTATGTTCCCAATCAATGGTAAAGTATCTGCATATAAGGGCAAACCCGTTATCTCCAAAAGGGAGCCAAATGCAACATGCTTAGTCTCCCACTCATGTAGGGGTACCTCTAAGGCATGCATTGCATAAACAATTTAAAATCAAGGAACTAACTTCTTTTTTGTTTCGTGTCTTCTTTACTCTCTCCCATCTCCCAAGGCCAAGAACACGAAAGACTGAAGCAAGGACAAAAAGGGGGTCTTCTAAAAATCGCTTATTTACTGTTATTATGAAAACCCTAACTCACTTTAGTAGTTTTTCTAAACTATGATTTACTAAAGCCCTAACTCTTTTGAGTTGTTTTTACAAACATTGGTTTTTTAAAAACCCAATCTCTCTTAAGTTGTGTTTCAAAATTATAAGTTTTCTATAGTTGTTTTCTTAAAAGTGATTTTCTAAAGCCTTAACTCTCTTAAGTTATTTTTTTTCTAAACATTGATTTTCTAAAACCTTAACTCTCTTGAGTTGTTTTTTTATAAATAGTGATTTTTTAAAAACCTTAACACTGTTGAGTTATTTTTCTGAACAATAATTTTCTAAAACCCTAACTCACTTGAGTAGTATTTTTAAACAGGGATTTACTAAACCCCTAACTCTTTTGAGTTGTTTTCCTAAACAATGGTTTTGTAAAACCCAATCCATCCTAAGTTGTGTTTCAAAAGCCGAAGTCCTCTAAAGTTGTTTTTCTTAAAAGTTGTTTTCTATAACTCTAGCAATATTGCGCAGTTTTTCCTAACAGTGGTTTTCTTAAACCCTAACTCTCTTAAGTTGTTTTTTTTTTTTAAACAGTGATTTTTAAAAACCCTAAAGCTTTTCAGTTGTTTTTCCAAACAGTATTTTTCAAAACCCTAACTCACTTGAGTATTTTTTCTAAATAGTGATTTACTAAAACCCTAACTTTTTTGAGTTATTTTTCTAAACAGTGGTTTTCCCAAGCCCTAACTATCTTGAATTGTTTTTATAAACACTGATTTTCTAAAAACACTAACTTTTTGAATTGTTTTTTAAAAAGTGATTTCCTAAAAACCAAACTCTCTTGACTTATTTTTTTAAAAAGAGATTTTCTAAAAATCCTAACTCTATTGAGTTGTTTTTATAAATAGTAGTATCCTAAAAAACCTAACTCTCTTGAGTTATTGTTTCTAAACAATGATTTTCTACAAAGCAAAACCCTTTTGAATTGTTTTTCCAAATAGTGGATTTTTAAAAGTCCAACTTTCTTGAGTTTTTTTTTTTTTTCTAAACATTGATTTTATAAAATCCTAACTCACTTGAATTGTTTTTTTTTTCTTTCTAAATATTGGTTTTCTAAAACAGAAACTCTCGAGTTGTTTTTTCCTAAACAGTGGTTTTTTAAAAACCTAAATCTTTTGAATTGTTTTTCCAAATAGTAGTTTCCTAAAACCATAACTGCCTTGAGTTGTTTTTTCTAGCAGTGATTTTCTAAACCTCCAACTTTCTTTAGTTGTTTTTCTAAACAGTGATTGTACAAAACACTAACTCTTTTCTGTTCTTTTTGCAAACATTGGTTTTCTAAAAACCCTAACTCTCTAAAGTTGTTTTTTCTTAAAAGTGGTTTTTTAAAACCATAATAATATTGAGTTGTGTTTTTTTCAAAACATTGTTTCTCTAAAACCCTAACTCTCTCGAATTGTTTTTTTCTAAACATGGATTTTTTAAAAACCCTAACTTTTTAAAGATATTTTTCCTGATAGTGATTTTCTAAAACCGTAACTTTCTCAGTTGTTTTTCTTAATCGTGATTTTTCAAAACACTAACTCTTTTGAATTGTTTTTCTAAAGAGGGGCTTTCTAAAAACCGTATTTCCATTGGGTTGTATTTCTAAACTGTGGTTTTCTAAAAAGCCTGACTCTCTTGACTTGCTTTTCTAAACAATGATTTTCAAAAAACGCAAACTCTTTTGAATTGTTTTTCCAAACAGTAGTTTTTTTAAAAATCTAACTCTCTTGAGTTGTTTTTTTTTTTTTCTAAACATTAATTTTCTAAAACCCTAAATCTTTTGAATTGTTTTTTCAAAATAGCTATTTTTTAAAAACACTAACTCTTTTTAGTTGTTTTTTTGAACAGTGATTTTCCAAAACCCTAACTCACTTGAGTTGTTTTTCTAAACAATGATTTTATAAAAAAAACCCTAGGTTTTTTGGGTCTTTTTCCCAAACAATAGTTTTCTAAAACCCTAGCTCTCTTCAATTGTTTTTCCAAATAGCGGTTTTCTAAAATAGAAACTCATTTGAGTTATTTTTCTAAACAATGGTTTTTTAAAATCCAAACTCACTTTGAGTTGTTTTTCTAAAAAATGGTTTTCTAAAAACACTAATTCTTTTGAGTTGTTTTCCAAACAATGGTTCTCTAAAAACACTAATTCTTTTGTGTTGTTTTCCAAACAGTGGTTTTCTAAAAACCCTATATCTCTTAAGTTATGTTTAAAAACACAAAAATCTCTATAGTTGTTTTTCTTAAAAGTGGTTTTCTCAAACCCGAACTCTATTTCAGCTATTTTTCCAAACCCTAACTATCTTGTCATGTTTTTGTAAGGAGAGGTTTTCTAAAAACAAAAACTCTTTTGAACTTCTTTTCCAAACATTGGTTTTCTAACACCGTAACTCTCAGGAGCTTTTTTTTTTTCTAAACATTGATTTTCTAAAACCCTAACTCTTTTGGGTTGTATTTTCGAGGTAGCGATTTTTTTAAAACTCTAACACTTTTGAATTGTTTTTTTCGAACAGTGGTTTTCTAGAACTCTAACTCACTTGAGTAGCTTTTCTGAATAGTGATTTATTAAAGCCCTAACTCTTTTGAGTGATTTTTCCAAACATTGGTTTTCTAAAGACCCAAGCTCTCCTAAGTTGTGTTTCAAAACTCTAAGTTCTCTAAAGTTGTTTTTTCTTAAAAGTGGTTTTCTAAAACCCTAACAATATTGCGTTGTTTTTCCAAATAGTGGTTTCTAAATCCTTGACTCTCTCAAGTTGCTTTTTTCTAAACATTGATTTTCTAAAACCCTAACTCTCTTGAGTTGTTTGTTTTTTAAACTGTGATTTTTTAAAAACCCTAACACTTTTGAGTTGTTTTTCCGAATAGTGGTTTTTTAAAACCCTAACTCACTTGAGTAGTTTTTTTCTAAACTGTGATTCACTAAAGCCCTAACACTTTTAAGTAGATTTTCTAAACAGTGGTTTTCCTAAACCCTAATATACTGAATTGTTTTTCCAAACACTGATTTTATAAAAACACTAACTTTTTTGAATTGTTCTCCCAAAAGTGGTTTTCTAAAAACCAAACTCTCTTGATTTATTTTTCTAAACAGTGGTTTTCTAAAAATCCTGACTCCATTGAGTTGTTTTTGTAAATAGTGTTATCCTTAAAAGCCTAACTCTCTTGAGTTGTTTTCTCTAAACAATGATTTTCTTAAAACCGAAACTCTTTTGAATTGTTTTTCCAAAAAGTGATTTTTTATAACCCTAACTCTCTTGAGTTATTTTTTGTTCTAAACATTAATTTTCTAAAGCATAACTATCTTGAATTAATTTTTTTCAAATATTGGTTTTCTAAACAATGATTTTTTAAAAACCTAACTCCTTTGAATTGTTTTTCCAAATAGTGGTTTTCCAAAAGCCATAACTGTCTCGAGTCGTTTTTCTAAACAATGATTTTCTAAAACCCTGACATTTTGAGTTGTTTTTCCAAACAATGCTTTTCTAAACCCCTAACTCTCTTCAGTTGTTTTTCTAAACAGTGATTATACAAAACACTTCCTCTTTTGAGTTGCTTTTCTAAACATTTGTTTTCTAAAAACCCCAACTCTCTAAATTTTTTTTTCTTAAAAGTAATTTTCTTAAACCAAAACAATGTGGAGTTGTTTTTCCAAACAGTGCTTTTCTAAAACCCCAACTCTCTTGGGTTGTTTTTTTTTTTTTTTCTAAACATTGTTTTTTTAAATCCCTAACTCTCTTGAATTGTTTGTTTTAAAAACCCTAACTTTTTTGAGTTGTTTTTCCCCATAGTGGTTTTCTATCTTCAGTTGTTTTTCTTAACAGTGATTTTTCAAAACACTAACTCTTTTGAGTTGTTTTTTTCAAAATGGTGGCCTTCTGAAAACCATACATCCATTCGGCCGTTTCTCTAAACCATGGTTTTCTAAAAAGCCTAACTCTCTTGACTTGATTTTCTGAAAACCCAAACTCTTTTGAATTATTTTTTCAAACAGTAGTTTTCGAAAACCCTAACTCTCTTGAGTTGTTTTCTTCTAAACATTGATTTTTTGAAACCCTAAATATTTTGAATTTTTTTTCTAAATACTGATTTTTTAAAAACACTAACTCTTTTGAGTTGTTTTTCAAAACTGTGATTTTCCAAAGTCTCTAACTCACTTGAACTGTTTTTCTACACATTGATTTTCTAAAAACCCTAACTCTTTTTACTATTCACATATCTGCGGCTATCCTATGCATGAATCGATATCCATTCCAATATAAAAGTTCTAAGAAACTCGAGTCATTGCATTCTCATGCATTGAATCAACCATAGAGAGAAAAGAACAATCCAATCTCATATTAATTAAACCTACCCAAACTCGTAAGGATGTCTCCAACCCTAAAGACTTGTGGAATGCATCGAACCATATCTCAAGAGAGTTCCAAATCTCTCTTCGTCCATGGAGGCGGGATCGTCTAAACAAGGAATCCTCAACCGGTCCATGCCGAAAAGGTATTATATTGCATACGGGGGCAAAACCGCACCTTCAAAATCATGCCTAGTCATTGCATAAAACCTCCAACTCCACATGATAATTGCATTTTGCTTTTGTTTTTTTTTTTTTTTTAGGTCAAAGACCACAACTGAACTCATGGAATCCCTCCTACTTCCTACCCAATTCAAACTCATGTAATGATAAGCCTAACTATTAGAAGAGGCCTATCCCACATTGAAGAATAAGAAGTACTAGTCATCCATCTGTAAGACGTTACCTCTAAGCAACTACCTTTGCGCCATGTCATAACAATCACCATCCATGTGGAAGCAGACTTCACCATTTGCAAAGTTCTGTCAGTCCCATGCATTGTCACAATAGAACCCTCCAACTTCCAAGCTTTCAAGTGCGTGTCAATTGCCCAAAAAGATTTGGTCCATTCTAATCACTCGACTGTTAAGAAAATGGTCACTAATTACCTCAGTAGTAAAGGTTCTTAACCTGGGAAAGGACTAGGGGGACAACTGTAGGGTGATCTTCATCTAAAAGAATTCAACAGTCAGCGTCATACTCGTAAGCTCAGATATTGCCCCCCTCCTAAGGAGATTAAGCAAAAGGGTCGACCTGAAATCCAATCGTAAACAGCCGATCAAAAATCCAAAGTTTAGCATTACATTCCCGACCATTAACTACAAATTTGTTCAAAATCCCAGAAGAGTCACTATCAAACTTGTTCCATAAAAAAGATGTCTCAGCCCTAGATTCTGATCCTCCAACATCAACTTACCTTACTCAAGGTTCCATCTATCTGGCCTCATCAGACAAGGAGAGGGCTAAGTAAATTGCCTCTCATATTCCTAGACCCTAAAGGCCCAAGTAAAGCCTACAGGAGGAATCCCTTGATATTACCCTATTAAAGTACTTTTGTAGAATATCAAGTATATAACGGGCTAATCAGAAATAAATGACTTTTGATCATGAAATGCTTTATTTGTCATGCTAAAATCTTTTTCAGAAAAACAAAACTTGCAGGGTATCTAAAGCTTGGCATCTTTTGACCCTAAAGACTTACAGACACCTTCTATAGATTTGGCCCCTTGAGTCCATCATCACAGAAAATGCAAGCATCCTTAATGACATAATGGAAAAATATCGCCAAACCTTCCAGATTAATTCTCACAACACGCCAGCCCACGGTCCACAAGCAAACGGAACCATTGAAACAGCAAAACAAAAAAAAAAATCCAAAGGATCCCTCGCAAGAAAAATGATAACCATAAGGATTGGCACTAGCAGCTGCCCTTTGCGTTGATGGCATACAAAACCTTAGCAAGAGTCTCAACCGGGGCAACACCATCGTTATTGATTTGTGACGAAAAGAGAATGGTCATTTACCACACCTAGTGCTATCAAAGACATATTGCCAGATCCTTCAAGAAGAAAGTTAAGCTCTGCCAATTCAAGGAAGGAGACCTCAAGAAAGATACTTCCAATCCACCATGAAGCTAAAGGCAAGTTTTCCCTATTATGATGGCCCGTTCTGCTTCACAAAGTCATGACAAGAAGAGCATTGATCCTAACAGAGACGGGTGAAGAAATCTTCCCAGCACCCATCAACTCAGATTTGGTAAAGCACTACTATACAGTTAAAGAAGAGAAAGGCCCTCAATGATAGTGATGATAGAAAGGAAGAGAGACCCTTAATTCCTCTACCATATAGTTAAAAGCATTCCCTTGCAAAACCCAGTTAAGCCGATTACTTTTCTTTGAAAAACTCGACCTAGTGATCCCCACCCACAATGGGTCAAAAGTAAAGTAAAAAGGGGAAAGGGAAATAGAGAGCGAATATAGGAGAAAGCAAAAGAAGAGAAAGGCAATCCCAAAACTCTTCATTGCTTAAAAGAGGAAAATCAGCACTACAACAGAAAGAATATTGACCTCTATCAGAATGATAAAAAATAATGATAAATAACATGACCTTGAGGACACAATGAAAACCTGAAAGGGCACTATGGGTAAAAAGGTGAAGGCATGACAAAATACAAAGACTGTCGACCTGGTGAAAATCCATATGAACACCATGGTGCAAAATTAACAGATTTAGGATCATAACAAAAAAAAAAAAAAAAAAAAGTGGGGAATAGAGAGCGAGCAGCAAAAAGAGAGAAAGTCTTGTTGTCTAAGGTGATCATTATTTTTTATAAAGTCAAGTAAAAGTAAAATGTTTTGAGCCTTTGTCCCTTCCTTTCAAATACCCCCTAACCTAGCCCATATTACAGCCTAAAATAAAGACATTTCAGGTTGGCCATTACTATCATTGCTTTTCAAGGGAAGACGATTACATTATGGAAGGCGCTATCCAGCAGAGCAGGTTTTGAGAAGATAATTTCTATCATAAAAGAAACATTAACAATCTCCAACAAAAGCAGCAACAGCTTCAGTCAACAACAACTTTCATCATCAACCATCCTTTCAAACCTAAGCACTCAACATTTCTATTCTCATTGAGCAAGGAGTCATCTTCATCAACATCAATGAGAGAAATCAAAAGAAAAAACATGGCTTGAGGACATAGTGAAAACCCTTCGGGGCGCTATGGGTAAAAAGCGTAGGGTTAAGGTAAGATACAAAACCATCGACGCAATGAAAATCGAAAAACAAACATTGATGTGCAAAAAGGGTAGAACTGGCATTCTTGAAAACCCATAAGGGCATGGCTAGCAGAAATGGTTTAAATGAGAGAAAAAGAAAAAAAAAAAGAAAAGAAAAGAAAAGAGCCAATTCTCCTGATCAGTAGTCCAAGCAACACCAACAAAATGGCCTTAGCAAAGCAGCAAAATCTCACGCCTTAACAGTGGGTCAAGAGATGCCAATTTGTGGGAAACCTACCTTGGTAACAAATTTCTAAACTCAGCATGGCAAAGTAATAGACATGAATATCTTAAGTCATTTGTTAAAGATTAGTCTGTTACATCTTAATATTACTAACAAAATACTAAGATAGGTACAAGTTCAAGAGGCATTTCCCTAAGCTTTCTTAGGTCCCGAGGTGTCTTGAAGCCCAACATCCTAATGCTGCAACCTGACAAAGTTCAATACCTAGCTATCCAAAGTATTCAACTACCCAAAGCATTCAACTATTCAAAACATCTAGCGAACCAAAACATCCAGTCATCCATAGATATCTAGCTATCCAGAGCATCTAGTCATCCAGAGTACAACCCAACTGGGGCAGATCAAGAGCCCAAAAACCTTCAGCACATCTGAACTTATAAGAAGTCCATTTCAGCAAACCACATCAGCCAGTCATCATCAAAGTCCCCGTGCACTACATAACTCAGTAATCACAACATCTCAGTTTTTTGATCTCCAACATAGTATCAGAGCCTTCTGCAAATCAACCTGAGGCAACTAACTTCAACTCAGCCAGCAAGTTAGCTAGCTCCTAGATAAGAGCCTAAGCTATCTGCAACCTCTTGGATAAGAGATTAAACAAATTGCTTCCATTAGCCAATGGAGCCAGCCCCAACAGCCTGATCCATGATCATGCCCTCTATAGCTGATAAAAAACAAAGAAGGGGGCAACAACTCATGCTTGACCTCCCTAATCAATGCTGAACAACCTGATCTAATGTTCTCTAATTATAAAAATTGAAGCCATGTCCCACCCTACACCTCCCATTTAATTTTAAACCAGTTGATCCATTTAAGAATAACTGATCAAAGATGTTCAACCTTCCCGTTACCTCAAACTTTTCAAAAAGAGACCTCAACCACCTCTAAGAACAAACTCAAGATGTTCGACTTCAAAGAAGCACAATCCATCAGAAGATATGTCAACAAGAATCCTTCCATACCGAGCGAAAGTGGAACTCAACAACCAAGCGTTTCATCTCCAGATATCTTAGTCCAAGAGGCCACAAATGTTTCCTCCTCCAATAACCATGAAGAAACCTCTTGTGATTCCCTAGTTTGAAATCATCTCCAAAGCCTCTCAACAAACCAAATGTATGATTCTTACCAAATCAAATCAAATCAAATCAAAATCTTTCAAAAGCGAAAGCTCTTACTTGCTTTCTAAACATTTTGCTTTTAAAAAAATCCAATAGTTTCAAGTCAAAATGAATTTTCTAAACATTTTGTCTTCAAGAGTTCCCAAGTTTTGAGTCAAAACAAGTTTTCTACCCCTCATCTTCAAAAAAAAAAAAAAAAAGGTTTCGAATTTTCAAGTTCTAATGATTTCTACCTTTCTAGGTTTTCCTAACCTTTTCTTCAAAAATTTTGATTTCAACTCATCACATACTGTTAGAGTGACGGAAACACTCAAAACTCAGGTCAACATCGGTGCCTACTAGCCCATTCCGGTGAAAAATTACGAAAACACCCTCGTTGGGCCCTACTAGTGCGCTTCTCGAGAAAGTATCTAAGACCTCATAGTGATAATCCCACCCTTTCAAGATTATCTCAAAGATAATCTATCATGTTCTAGTGCCTTTCAATCAATTCCAAGAACATCCGGTTAAAATGACCATTTTGCCTCGAAGCACCCAATCACCTTCAGGAACAACACCGGCTCTGGGTATCAAATCGGTTACCTCCTGAGGATGCTTCTAACAAAATTCCTAACCTTCCAGTACCTTTCTAGACCATTCTAAGTCCATTTTGGTAAACCTAGTGAGAAATGACTATTTTGCCCCCAGCGAGCCAGTCACCTTTTCCAACAACACCGGCTCTGGGTATCAAACAGAAAAACCATCGGAGATCTCTTAATAGTATTTCCAACCTTCAATTCTTCTCATGAACCACTCCGGGTCGATCCCAGTGTTTCCTGAATTAAATGAGCATTTTGCCCTTGGTGGGTCGGTCATCCTTTTTAACCACGCTAGCTCTAGTTGTCAACTTGATTACCTCCGGGACACTATTTTTGGGGTTCCCATCTATTCTTGGCTGAGTTTGGTTACTCGAAACTTTTCAGATCATTGTCGGACTTTTCAGAGTCACTCTTAGTGAAGGCAAGCCAAAAATTACATGGCAATCACTAGGACAGGCGACCACGTCTTCTGCATTGCATCCCAAAGGTCAAATATCTATGTTTTGCCAACCTTAAAGACTTTCCTAAGAGGTTTTAGTGGCACCAAGCCAAAATTTGTCTTGACGCCACTACAACAAGCGTCGAAGCCAAACTTTGGTTGCCTATAAATACAGGCCACCCCCAACTTATTCCAAATAAAAAAAATCGCTCCAAAAACTCTGCCTTTTTAAAAATAGACTTTGAGTTGCCCCAAAAACCCTAATTCTCTCAAGCCTCCTTCAAACCCTAGCCTTCAGACAATCCATACACTCAAACTCTAGCCTCCAAGCATCCTTCGAAGATCAAGTATAGCCCTATTGAAGCTCTTAAAGTGTTCATCAAGTACAAGTTCAAGGGATCCATTGAAGAAGTAAAGCAAAGAAGAAGACAAGTCTGAGTGAAGTCCACCATCAAAACATCAACGCAAAAAGAAGACAAGGTAGGGTTTCTAGTTAAATTATGCAATCCCCACTTTCTCTTCTCCCTCCTAACCCACTTAGGTTTTCTTCTATTTTAACCCCCCTCTTCCACCCCCTCTTCTAGCATGCTTGAAACAAGAGATCTCTCAGTTCATGCCTAGAAAGGCCTTAAAGGAAATCACCGTGTCGGGAATTTTCTTTGAGTTCAACCTAAGACGGTGTGGATCTGACCCCCTTAGTTATGTGATGAACCCTAACCTTGTATGTTCATAACCCTATTGCATTGTTTTTATCATAATCATACATTTAAAGATATTTTCAAACTTGCATTAAAGGTTACTTTCAAAACTTGCATTCAAAACCGTTTCTTTCAACGTTATTTTCAAAATCACAACCCTAAGATGATTCTAACCATTCCATGGTTAGAGTTGTTTTAGGAAAATGTTATATTCAACATGACCATCAAGGTCCAAATTTGGGTTCAAACCCTAAATTGTTTTTCAACAAATCACAATATAAGGTGATTCTAGCCATTCCATGGTTAGGGTTGTTTTAGAAAAGTGTAATATTTAAAGAGACTTTCCAAAGTCCAAATTAGGATTTTATGCCCTAAATATGCTTTTCAAAACTTTGTTTTTCAAATCTCTCTAAAATTGGTTTGTCTTAAGGTCCATGTCAAAACCTTAGGAATCAAGCCTTTTAGGAAACCCTAGATTTGACCTAGCCAATATCCTTGCATTCGTGAGATTCTTTGCATCAAAGTATTACCAAAATTCATATCATGTTTCCAAAATTTTATAACTCACTTTAGTTATTTTCAAACAAAATTATAGTTTTCCTAAAATAATGCATTGCAGGAAATCATGAGTTTTTTAAAACTAAACAATTCTCTTTTTCAAATCAAAATCCAATCTTCCACTTTAAAAATAAAATAAAATCTTCTAATTATGGAAATAAAATAAAATCATCTATTTTTAGAAATGAAATCAAATATTCTAATTTAGGAAACCCAATCAAATATCATATTTTTTAAAATAAATTCTAATATTCTGTTTTAGGAAATATAAATCAAATATTTTCTAATTCCAGTCTTTCCAAATTTCAAAACTTTTCGAAAGCAAAACATTCCTGTTTTCAATTGAAATTCAATCTTTTACAATTCAAATGCATCGGATAAACCCTAGGTACTAGGATTGCTTAAATCCCAAGTTACCTCAAACCTAGTCAAACCTTCTCAAACTTTATTTTCCAAATTCAATTCTTCTTAAATCAATTCTTTCCAAATCTTGACTTTTCAAATTTCAAATTCAAAATTTTCCTAAATGAAGTCTTTCCAAAATCAAACCTTTCTTAAATCAAATCTTTCCAAAATCAAGTTTTTCCTAAAATGGAAACTTTCCTAAATAGAACTTTCTTAATTTAAAACTTTCCAAAAATCAAACTTTTTGAAATCAAACTTTTCAAGTGCATGTTTAAACCCTAGGTTATCCAAAGTCCTAAGAGGCCAAAACCCTAGTTCAACCCCTAACCCTAAGTTTGGAAATTTTAACTCTTTTCTAAATCTCAATAGTTTTCAAACCCCAATTCAAGTCAAGATGATTTCAAAGTTTGATTTAAATTTTCCAAAAGAAGTCCAAGTTCCATTTCAAAGTTCAAATCAAACCCTTTTCAAATCAAATAAGACCCCTAAGAGTCTATTTTGAATTGGACCCCTAGTCCGAACTACGACTAACCTAATTCATAACAAAGAGATACGTAGGAAATTCTTACTGGTGTGGTCATAACCTTTTCAATATCTCTTTTCGAATTTTTTTCATGCACTTGCATATCATGCATATTATCATCCCTTAAATGATGATATAAACCTTTTTTCTAAAATTCTCAAAGTGGATATAATTGAGCATTGGATAACCAAAGGTTCTAAATGAGTGAACCTATAGTGAAAAGACATGTAGGTACCACAAGGGCGGGATAGGGTGATACCTTAGAGCATCTTCCATATACGTAAGTAACCTCCGAATCTAGAATCACTATTTTCAAAAGACCAAAACCAGAGTCATTTTAAAAAAAAGGCTTAAATCTTTCCAAAGGCTGCCAAACAAATTGTTTTCTCCAAAAAAATAAATAAAAAAAAAATAACCTCTATCTTGAAGAAGATTTTCCAAAACCTTTTCAAAAACCTTAAGTTTATGTCTTAGGACTTTACTTAGTTTTAGGTAACCTAACGCACCTTAACAAAATTAGGTGGCCACTCCAAACCTTTTTTCAAAAGCCCTTATTCAAATTAATTTCTAATTCAAACCTAGTTGCACTAGTCCTTTTAGGAGGATGAGTTCTAACTACAGTATACCATGTGTTTCCCACATATTTCTCAAGTGCAAAAAATCAGGGCACGACAGCTGGCGTCTCCATTAGGGACGCTTAGAGGGTTAGGCCATTATCATGTCTCTTCATTCTTCACTCACCTAAAATCTTTGATTAATTTGTCTAATTTTATCCACTTCAAATTTTTCAAAATCAAACTTTTCAAAGATTGTCATCACTTACATTCAATTCACATTCAATCATTCTATCTTACATTAAGTTTGTCATCTAAGTACTGACTTTTTGCATTTTATTTTTTAGGTGGGCCATGTTCGCATTTTCTTTTATTGTCCATATAAATTGCTATGAATGATAGGATGGAATGCAAAGGATGGATGAGAGTTGTTAGGTCCTGTCCTTCGTTTTTTACAAATTTCACACACACACTATGTAGGTGCACTTGCATTTGCATATTTGCATTCTCTACCTAATTATGTCTCTTCTAGTTAGAAGGAGGAATGATATAATGGTTGTGGGCAGATATTGTGTCAATATCTTCGCTTACAGCCACTTGATGGTTCCCTCGCTTGAGTCACCAACCGATAATGGCTCCACCTCGAGGAGTGGGCCTAGATTTGAAGATCTAGAAATCAAGCCTTCTTAGAAAGCACTAGTAAACCCACAATCTCATATTCATATAGAAACTTATGCATAGCTGAACCTTTGTCAGATTTAAGACACGTACGTCAATTTTAAAACCCTAGAGGAAAGGGCGATTACTTTACTTTCTTTATTCTTGTCCATTCCTGCTATTAAAATGTTTGTGTAATGTTCATGTATGCATATTTACTTTACTATTACACTCTCTCTTTACCTGTACTCCTGCATACATATACACGCATTCAATGCTTCATTTCGAGATGAGAGTTTCAATGTAACTCAAATCACTGCATTCTCATGCATTTAATTAACTCATAGAGAGTGACAACAGGCTCACTCTCCTTTGCGTAAATCCTACCAAAATTCTAAGAGTTCCCACGCAACCCTAAGGACTCATGGCGTGCATTTCAAATCATCCTAGAGAGAGAGGCCCCTATCCCTCTCCGCTCATGAAGATAGGGATGCCAAGAAGACAAGAGGCAAATCTAAAAGCAAGGTCTCCCATCGAATTCCATTAAAGAAGGTGAATCAAAAAACTGAAGAGTAGTTTAGGATTTCAAATATAAAAGTAGATAGGCGAAAGTCTCAAAGAAAATGTTTCGTCTCCCCCTATTAAAATGTACTTTGATTATCTTATATTTAAACTCAAAACTCAATGTACACTTTTACTTCCTGCGAATGAATGCATGTTCCCAAACAACGGTAAAGTATCCACATACAGGGGCAAACCCTCTATCTCCAAAAAGCGAGCCAAATGCATCATGTTTAGTCTCCCTCTCAAGTAGTGTATGCATTGCATAAAAACTTTTAAATCAATGCACTAACTTCTTTTTGTTTTGTGTCTTCTTTCCTCTACTCCATCTTTGAAGGCCAATAACACAAAAGGCTAAAGCAAGGATAAACAGGAGGTATTCTAAAAACCGCTTATTTACTACTATTATGCTATTCATGTATCTGCAGCTATCCTGTGCATACATTAATATCTATTCCAAGATAAGAGTTCCAAGATACTCGAGTTATTGCATTCTTATGCATTCAATCAACCGTAAAGAGATAAGAATAATCCAATCTCATGTTAATTAAACCTACCCAAACTCCTAAGGGTCTCTCTAACCCTAAGGACTCATGGAATGTATTGAACCATATCTCAAGAGAGGCCTAAATCTCTCTCCGTCCATGGAGGCGGGATCGTCTAAACAAGGAAGCATCAATCGGCCCATGCCGAAGAGATATTGTATTGCATACAGGGGCAAAGCCCCACCTCTAAATGGACTCAGCATCATGCCTAGATTTTCTTGAACAAGGGACCTCCATAAGACATGCATTGCATAAAACCTTCAACTTCACATGATTACTGCATTTTGTTTTTCTTTTTTTTTTTTTCCAGCTCAAAGAGCACAACTAAACTAATGGAATACCTCAAGCATCCTACCCAATTCAAACTCTTGTAAGGATAAGCCTAGTTATTGGAAGAGGCCTACCGCACATTGAAGAGTAAGAAGAATTGGTCATCCATCTGCAAGACGTTACCTCTAAGCAACTACCTTCGCGCCATGTCACGACAATCACCATCCACACGAAAGAGGACTTCACCATTTGCAAAGTTTTGTCAGTCTCATGCATTGTCACAATAGAACCTTCCAACTTCCAAGCTTTGAAGAGCATGTCAACTGCCCAAAAAGATTCGGCCCATTCCAATCACTTGACATTTGAGAAAATGTCCCTTAACCACCTTAGTATTAAAGGCTTCCACCCTAGGAAAGGACTAAGGGCACAACTACAGGGTGATCTTCATCTAAAAGAATTTAATGGTTAGCGTCATACTCATAGGCTGGGATATAGTATCCCTCCAAAGGAGACTAAGCAAAAGGGTCGACCGAAAATACAACCATAAACTACAAACTACAAATCCATAGTTTACCATTGCAATCCCGACCATTAACTACAAATCTGTTCAAAATCCAAGAAGAGTCACTATCAAATTTGTTCCACAAGAAATATGTCTCTGTCCTGGACTCTAATCCTCCAACATCAACTTACCTTTCTTAAGATTCCATCTATCCGGCCTCATCAAGGCCAACTAAATTGCCTCTTATATTCCCAAACCCTGAAGGCTTTAGTAAAGCCTACATGAGAAATCCCTTGATATTACCCTATTAAATTATGTTGTGCTCTAGTTTTTCACCAAGTCCTTTCGGCTCGAAAAAAAAGCACGGAACTTTGTTATTAGAACTCATCCTCCTAGAAGGACGAGTGCAACTAGGTTTAAACTTGAAATTGGTTTGATTAAGGGTTTTTTTTAGAAAAAATAGGAGCCACCACCTAACTTGATTAAGGTGAGTTAGGTTACCAAAAACTAAGTGTAATTCGAAGATCAAACTTAGGGTTTTTGAAAAAGATTTTAGAAAACGTCCTCAAGAGAGGGTTTTTAAAAAATAAGTTGTTTGGCAACCTTTGAAAAGTTTTAAGCCCCTTTTTGAAAATAACTCCATTTTGGTCTCTTGAAAACAGAAATCTATGGTCCGAGGGGTTGGTTATAGGTAAGGAAGATATCCTAAGATCACCACCCCTCCCCTTTCGGTACCTACATGTTTAATCACCCTTAGTTTACTCACTAGAATAACCGGTTACTATTGTCCAGTTTAGAATTTTAAAACGGAATTTGGTCATCACTTTTTGGATGAATGATGTAAGATGCATGTTATTAAAAGATGTTTAAAAACATAGGAGTTTTGAAGGAATTTGATATAGAAATCTTGAATTGGTGGAAAGGTTTGGAAAGGGAACTTGGGTAGAAATAAGAGTTATGACCGCACCATTTTAGGATGCCTACATATCTTATTTGGCGAGAAACAGGTCATTTGTAGCTTGGGCAAGGGCCCGATAGAAAATAGATACTTTGAGGTTTTTGAAAATTTTGATTTGAAAAGGAGTTTGATTTGAACTTTGAATAGAAGATTTGAAATTGAACTTAGACTTAGGATTAGACTTGAAAAAGGGATTTTGATCTTTGAAAGAAAACTTGGACTAGATTTGGAAAGATAGAGTTGAGTTTTGAAAACATTTTTAAGTATGAAATTTGAAAACCATCTTGGTTTAGAAAAGAGTTGAAACTTCCTAACTTTAGGGTTAGGGTTGAACTAAGGTTTAGATATCCTAAGGTTGAAGCAACCTAAGACTGAAACATGTAGTTGAATTAGAAAGGTTTGATTTAGTCTTGGAAAGTTTAAGTTTAGAAGTTGGATTTGTGAAAGGTTCAAATTAGGAAATGTTCGAATTAGGAAAGCTGGATTTAAGAAAGATTTGAAAAGAAATTGATTTGATTTGAAAACACTTGACTTGGAATGATTTTGAAAGTTAGGGTTTAGGAAAGATTGGACTTTGAAAAGTTTTGAAATTAGAAAGTTTCAAAATAGGAAAGTGCCAAATTAGGAAAGTTTCATTTTAAGAAAGTTTCATTTTAGGAAAGTCTTGAATTTAGAAAGATTTTAACTTTGGAAAGATTCAAAATTTGGAAACTTTGAAATATAGAAAGATTGGAATTCAGAAATGTATGATTTGATATGGTTTCTAAAATTGAAGGGTTTGATCTAATTTTCTAAACGGGAAGATTTGATCCAGTTTCCCAATTTAAAAGATTGGATTTGACATGGAATTGGAAAGGTTGAATTTTGAAAATTTAGGACTTTGGAAACATATGATTTTATGTGTAGAAAAAGAGATTTTGAAAATCTAAGATTTGATGTAAAAGATAGTGTTGAGTTTTCGAAAGAGAATTAGGGTTTCCTAACCATGGGATCTAAGGTTTGACTTGGACTTTAAGAAAAAGGGTTTTTTTTTTTTTGGAAAGGGGATCTTTTGAAGAAAGTTTTAGGAAGAAAACTTGAAGATAGTTTTTAAAAATTAAATTTTTTGAAGAGAACTTTTGAAAAGGAGTTTAAAAAGAGCTTTTCAAAAAATAGATTTTTGAAGGAAGTTTTTAAGGAGTTTTTAGAAAGTAGATTTTTGAAAAGAGTTTTTGGCAAGAAATTTTGAAAAGCAATTTTGGAAAGGGGCTTGAATATGGACTTTTTGAAAGCTTTTTGAATGTCTCACTTTCCAAACATGATTCTAACCATGACAAAATTATAACCATTCTAAGTTTGTGGTTTTGAAAACAACATGGATTTGAAATATGGACCAATATGATCCCATTGAATATCCCACTTTCTTAAAACAACCTTAACCATGGAATGGCTAGAATTATCTTAAGATTGTGGTTTTGATGAAAAACAAATTAAGGTTTACAACCAAAATATGGACCTTGATAGTCACAATGAATATAACACTTTCCCAAAGCAACCCTAACCATGAATTGGCAAGAATTACTCTAGGAATGTGATTTTGTAAACAAGTTTTTGAATGTAAGTTTTGAAAGACAATTTTGGTGCAAACTTTGAAAACAACTTTTGAAAATGCTTTTGAAGAGATGTATGAACATGATATGCACAATACAAGTAAGGTCGAGAACATACAATGGTTAAGCTTCAGCACATGATCAAGGGGGCCAAATTCACATGGTCTAAGGTTGAATTAGAAGAAAGCCCCCGACACGGTGACTTTCAGCCATCCTTCCTCCACATGAATCGGGGATTCCCTTGTTCCAACCATGCAAGAAACATGGGAAGAAGATAGGAGATTAAAATAGAAGAAAATCCAAGTGGGTTAGAAAGAAGAAGAGAGATGGGGGAATTGTATAAACGTAAAGAGAAAACCAACCTCGTATCTTCTTCACTTTGTTTGTTTGATTTGCTTTTTCTTGGACTTTAAGAGCTTTGAACTTACATCACTTCAGTCTTCAATGGATGCTTAGAGGTTTGTATATGAGTGTATAGAGTGTATATAGGCTAGGTTTAGAATGTATAGAGGCTAGGGTTTGAAGAGGCCTAAGAGAACAAGGGTTTGGAGAGAGTTTGAGATTTGTATGCAAAGAGACAGAGTGTCTGGAGTTAGATTGCTGACCTTTTTCATGCAGGGGAGGCTCTGGATTTATAGATAAAAGATTGACTTAACGCCTGTTGCAGTGATGCTACGCTAAATTTCCTAGCCACCTAGGAAAGTTTTAAGGTCGGCAAGCAACATATCTTTCAACCCTTGATATGAAAGGCAAAAGATTTGAGTGCTTGTATTAGTGACTACCATGCAATTTTTGGCTTGGCTCTATTAGGAGTGACTCTAAAAGGTTCGGGAGTGAACCGGAAGGCTGAGAATGGTTCGAGAAGCCATAAATGGATAAAAACACTTGAAATAGTATCCTGGGGGTAACGGATTTGAAAAACAATGTCAGAATTGTCGACTGAGCTATTAGGGGCAAAACAGTCAACTAGACTGGAAAACCATCAGACTCAAAATGACTCATGAGAGCACTTGAAGGTTGTAAACACTATCCAAAGCGTTCCAAGGAAGTGTTGGTTTGATACCCAAAGTCGGTGTGGTTAGAAAAGGTGATCGGCCCACTATGGGCAAAACGGTCATTTTGATCGGAGTTGACCGAAATGGGATCGGAATTGGACGAGATGGCGTGTTGAGTACGTCTAACTATTTAGGATCACTTTGGAAAGGTGGACTTATCATCTTAAGTGATTTTGAACTTTCTCAATACGTGCCTAGAGGCCCAAAGGGGCAAGTTTGGTCTTTTTTCACTGAGTCGGGCTAGCAGGCGCTGGTGTTGACCTAGGTGTTGGTTCCCGAGACTGCCTGGTCTCGAAAGCTACCTGTGTGGTGTTAGTCCCTGAGACCGCCGATTCTCAGAGAGCTAATTGTAGGGTGGTGTTGGTTTCTAAGAACGCCTGGTCTCCGAAAGCTACCTGCGAGGGTGGTGTTGGTCTACGAGAATGCCTAGTCTTGGAGAACTATGAAATGACGGACATTCTACATTAGTGAGCTAGCAGGCACCAGAAGTGCACTGTCTAAAATTTGACAAGGTGCTGGTCCCTAAGATCACCTGATCTCGGGAAGCTACTTGGTTGGCGTTGGTTCCCGAGACCGCTCGGTCTCGGAAAGCTGCTTGGAATGCCTAGGGGCATGATGGTCTTTACAGCTTGCTTCAATTGGGCCTTATGAGCTGGAGAAGTAGCTGGCTAATTGGATTTGAGTTTGAAAGAGCCGTCTTGGGCCCACATGAGTTGTAATGTTTGAAAACTGGATCCCGTCAAGCTGGAGATTACTGAGTGGGCAAAAATGGGGTGCTCACAGCTACCTCTCTTTTTCTGTCTTTGCTTGTCAAAAGCAGAAAAATAACAAAGTAAGAATCCCTTTTTGGTCACGAGGCTATCAGAGGGACGTCAACTTGGCAGGTTTCGAAAGTTTTGGACTCCTTGTGAGTCGCAGGTTTGGAAAACTAACGCACCCGCGTATAGTCTCAGATGAACCACGGGATCCCCACTACCATCATACTTTTGGAAATCGGGCATCTTAAATTTTGGTGGCCTTGGATGATTGGGAAAGAAGTATAGTTCATCATAAGATGTCCCACTGAAGGTGTCATGACCTTGTAGCCTGCGCAGGGACTCTCCTAATCCTTGTATCTTGAGATTGAGAGGATTCGGGTTTTTCTTCTTTGATGTAGCAGTCAAAAAGATGGTTTCAAGGTTATCTTTTTCTCCTTCCTCGATGTGCACCACTTTGGGGAGTTCCTTGCTCTTCCCTATATTGTCAATTCACAGGATAACCCTTGGCGGGGTAGCTTCAGTTTCTTTGGGGTGGGACATTGAGCTTGAAGGATTCACAGCAGGTCCTTTGAAGGCCATTAGTTGTACGAGCTTGAACATCTAATCTATTTTTGCCTTCATCACATTTACTTCCTCCCGTGTCACCGAGCTGTTCTGTTGATCAAGGGTGTTGCCTTCACTTGTCATTTATGCTGCTCGTTATTGGGTAAAAACTAGTGTTTGGAGTACAGAAGGCACTCGCGTTCCTCTCTTTCCTTTCTTGGGAGCAATGGTGACCTAGAATGCAAGCAAGTCTCACTAAAACTATTACTAGTCCTTTGTGAGACGAGGGGTGTAGTACCCTAAACCCATTAATTTTACCTTTTTATGTGTTTCTCTAAATTTATACCATTCTAATGTGCATTTGGGTCAAGTTGACCAATTAAAAGTCATGTTGTAACTTAAGCCTATAGGGTGAGACACATGGGATTATTTCCCATGTGTATCATCTTATATACACTTATACACACACACACACACACACACACACACTCAAGAACTCTCACTCAACCAATAGAGAGAGAGAGAGAGAGAGAGAGAGAGAGAGGAGAAAAAGAGGAAGGAGAAGGAGAAGGGGAGCTTGAAGAGCCTCAACCCAATCCAAGAGGGATCATTTGAAGGCTTGGACAAGCTTGAGAAAGGTAAGATTTTATTCTCTCTCTAAAATTTGTATATATATATGTATCAATCGTGGTGGTTTGTGTTGGATATTTGTATATATGCATCTAGGGGTGTTGTTGTTGAGTTTGGGGGAGCCCTTGGGTCCCAATTACTTGATTTAAAGAGCTTGAAGCTTATTTGTTGAAGATTGGGAGTGGTGGGTTGAAAATCCCCAAATATGTGAAATGTTAGGGTTTTGAATTCTTTCTCTAAATACCTTTGTTTTGGTTGTTCTTCCTACCACATTTTGAGTTATTGTTATCCTTGTAGGCTAATCTTTGAGCCCTAAGAGTATTGGTAAGGTTTGTTTAAGTTTGGAGGGTTTTTGGGAGGGTTTGGTTTGAATTTCTACTGCTGCATAGCAAGGCATTCAAACGCCCAATATAGAGTTCGAACGGTGGGGTTTTTGGTCTGGCGTTCAAACGGCCCCTCTAGGTGTTCGAACGGCCAGAGAAGGGCCACCCCCCTTTTTTGCCTTGGCGTTCGAATAGCCCAGGGGGCGTTCGAACAGCCAAAGGGCTATTTGGCCATTTTTGGCCTAGGCATTCAAACGGCCCCTTGGGCGTTTGAACGGAATGTCCATTTTTGACCCCTTTTTGCAATTTGATCATAACTTACCCTAAAGTTTGGTCTTGCTCTTCCATTGTCAGAGTGAGGTGTTGGTGAGTCGAGGTCGAGGGACTTATGTGCTTAGTTTTGGTTTAGGTGTTATTGCTTTGCCATAGAACCTCGTATTGATGTTTCTATACTTCTACGTGCATTTTATATAGGAACACCTTGTTTATCACCCGTTCAATCGGAGAGAGGTGAGTAATGATATGTCATGAGTAAAACTCCATTATTTTCCAAATGTTTTAAGTTCACTTCCATATCATGACTGTTTTCCATATATTTCAATGCATCAATGTTATGTTCAATTACAAATGTCATATTTTAAACCCATGCAAGTTATATTTATGTTATGAATGAAAACCATGACTTATAATGTTTAAACGAAAGAGATGCTAAGTTTCCAATGTATGGTGCCAACTCAGGTCTTCTCGTGGCAAGATCTTAATCTAGCCCGATAGTCTTACGATAGGGGATGGGAAATAAACTATCTATGTTAGGAGACATCCCTAGCCTAAAGAGCCTTAGTTTGACTTGCATGGTTACTATGGAGCCTAGCTCATATGTCAAGTTATAGCACACTTATGTTTTGAACCAAGAACTATGATATGTTCACATGCTTTATGACAAGTTATGAAATGCTATATCAAGAATAATGTTATGTTGCATATCTTCTTATGATACTATGTTTTGAAATGTTGAAACGTTTCAAATGATGTCTATGTTACCTATGAGTTCCAAGTCTACGCTTTAAACGTTCAGAAGTTCATTCCCTTATGCGTAAATAATTATCTATCCTTATATGTTGGATATAATTGCTAGTCCATGATATTTTCTTGCTCATGCATCATTATCATTCACTAAGCATTAGCTTATGTTTTTTTTCAAATGATTTTTAGGTAGCCAATCCTGGAGGCCCTAAAGCGAGGCCATATGTAGATTTTAAGCTATAGCCCAAGGGCCTATGTTTTGTAATATGTTTGAGGGCTAGACCCCAATGTCTTGTAATGATATAATGTTATAGTTTTGGTGAGCCTTGATTAGGCCCATATGTATGTTATGTTTCGGATTAGGCATAGCTCTGCCATGTATGACACAAATTATGTTTTCAAGTTATCAAAGTTTCTATTTTTCCGCAATTATGTATCATTTTAAATGATTATGCACAGGTGATCAACTAGTTTAGGTAATGCGGCTTTGGGTAGCCTTGCTATTGGCCGGTCATGGACCCTAAATCCGTATAGGCCGGGTTATGGGGCGTGACAGCGTGGTATCAAAGCTATAGGTTGACACCGTAAGATGGAGTCATGTCTAGATTGAATTCTAGGTTTGACTTGAGTATGTACGTATATGTAAGTGTGTGTTACATGTATAATGACATGCCAAGATGTAATACATGCAGTACTATGTTAAATGCTTAACGTTTGGTTATGCACATATAGTTAATCATGCCACCGAGAAGAGTTGGTTGTAGGGGTACCGGAGAGCCCAAAGACCGAATTGACCGCATAGAAAGGATCTTAGCTAGGCTTGTCCATGTGGTCCAAGACACTCATAGCAACACTGCTAATGCGCCGAAACAGTCGGCAGCATAGGTGCCTAGAGGAGAGGTAGTGGCATGTACTACCATTAAATAGTTTCAACAGTTAAAGCCCCCAACTTTTCAAGGGACTCCCGACCTAATGGCCACGAAGTCTTGGCTTTTGGATATTAAGAGGATGTTTGAAGTGCTGCCTTGCACGGATGAATAGAAAGTGACATTTGCCACCTTTACATTCGAAGGAGCTGCACTTGTTTAGTGGAAATTGAAGAAAGTGACGGAGCCACTATGGTTGTGGCCTAGGTTTCTGGAGATATTCAATCAGGAATACTTTCCCGAGACTGTTAGGGATCAGAAGACTACAGAGTTCCTTGGTTTGACACAAGGGAATATGACCGTCGCAGAGTACGATGCCAAATTCATGGAATTATCACGATATGCCCCACATATTGTGTCATCGGAGACTCGCAAGGCAAGGAAGTTTGAGACAAGATAGCGACGGAACATTTGCAACAAGGTGGACATACTACAACTAGAGACCTATCAAGAAGTTGTACAACGAGCAACAATCGCTGAAAGGGCAAATAATGAAATATCCCAATACAGAGAAAAGAACAAGAAGAGATCGGGAATTAACCAAGGCAAGGGACAAAGTTCAAAGCAAAAAAGTTCTAGATCTTTTAGTGGGAATTCGTCTACCCCACAGGGGAATACCTTTAACCGAGGAGGCAACACGGCTAGTGAGATACCAAGGTGCCCAAATTATCAGAAGAAGCATTAAAGCGCATGTTATTTGGGAAGCAAAGCTTGTTACGGCTGTGGTCAGGAGGGTACCAAGTGAAGGACTACCCGAAGAGGAACAGAGCACAGGGACCTGGGGCATTAGCATCAGCCTCAGTTTAGCAATCTATAGTTAATAGGAGGGAGAATCAACCACGACAAGGCCGAGCTTTCGCACTTATACCGGGAACTAAACAAGGTCTCCATTAAGAATAAATATCCATTGCCGAGGGTGGATGATTTGTTTGATCAACTACAGGGCATACAAGTATTTTTGAAGATTGACCTAAGGTCGGGTTATCACCAACTAAAGGTCAAGGCAAGCGATGTAGAGAAGACAGCTTTCCGAACTAGACATGGTCACTATGAATTTCTGGTTATGCCATTCGGAGTTACTAATGCACCGGCTGCATTCATGGATTTGATGAATTGGATTTTCAAACCCTTCCTTGATGATTCTGTTATTGTGTTTATTGATGATATTTTGGTGTACTCTAAAAGTCTTGCAAATCATGAGCACCACTTGAGGATGGTTCTTCAAACTTTACAAGATAGAAGATTTTATGCCAAATTGAAGAAATGTGAATTCTGGCTACCAAGTGTGGCATTTCTCGGACACATCATCAGTGTGGATGGAGTGCCTGTTGATCCTTCGAAGGTTGAAGCCATTATAAATTGGCCGAGACTGACGAATGTAACCGAAGTCAGAAGTTTTATAGGCTTAGTTGGGTATTACCGAAGATTTGTGAAGGATTTCTCCAAGATTACGACTCCACTAACACAGCTCACCCAGAAGAACACACCATTTGAATAGAATGAGAAGAGGGAACGAAGTTTCCAAGAATTAAAGAATTGATTGGTGTCCGCACCAATCCTAGCCTTGCTTACCGGGATTGATGGGTTCTCTATGTATAGCGACGCTTCGTATAGAAGATTAGGATGCGTTTTGATGCAACATGGTAAGGTCATTGCATATGCCTTGAGATAGTTGAGATCACATGAGAAGAACTACCCGACCCATGATCTGGAATTAACAGTGGTAGTGTTTGCTTTGAAGATTTGGCGCCACTATTTGTACAGAGTCACATATGAGATCTTCACCGACCACAAGAGTTTGAAATACCTTTTCACACAGAAAGAGCTGAACATGAGACAGAGAAGATGGCTCGAGTTGATTAAAGACTACGACATTCTCATTTAATACCATCTGGGCAAGGCAAATGTGGTTGCCGATGCCTTGAGCCGGAAGTTTACTGCCAACCTAGCATGTCTTGTCACTTTTCAGTGGCCCTTGCTCCTTAACATGGAGAGAACGGAGATTGAAATTGTTGTAACAAGAACTAATATGATTCTTATCGCCATGATCACCCAACCAGCAGTGATAGCTATTGTGAAGCAACGACAACCTGAAGACCCTTACTTGTGGAAGATCTATAAAGATATGGGAACGAATTTGAAGCCTCACTTCATCTTGCATATTGGAGCTTTAAAGTTCAGAAGCCGATTGTGTGTTCCAAATATACCCGAAATTAGGAGGCAATTTTTGAAAGAAGCCCACAATACAAAGTTCACTATGCATCCAGAAGGCACAAAGATGTATCGGGATTTGAAGGAGACATTTTAGTGGCCGGAAATGAAAAAGGAAATAGACGAGTTCGTATCACCATGACAGATCAAAGCAGAACATCAAAGACCGGTGGGACTACTTCAACCTTTATCGATACCAGAATGG
The DNA here is from genome assembly GCA_033060915.1 of Euryodendron excelsum. NCBI lineage: Eukaryota > Viridiplantae > Streptophyta > Magnoliopsida > Ericales > Pentaphylacaceae > Euryodendron > Euryodendron excelsum. The sequence continues at coordinate 35,717,522 of CM065389.1, forward strand.
AAGTGGGAGCATATCACCATGGATTTCGTCGTTGGATTGCTGAGTTCACCACAGGGTTGTGATGCAATATGGGTTATTGTTGATCGCCTTACTAAGTCCGCACATTTTTTACCAGAGAAGACTACGTACTCCTTATCAAAGCATGCGACCCTCTACATTGCGAATATTGTTCGATTGCATGGTACGCCAGTTTCAATAGTGTTCAATCGAGGCCCGAGATTTGTGTCAAAATTTTGGAAGAGTTTGCAAAAGGCTTTAGGCACCGAGTTGAAGTTCAGCACGGCTTTTCATCTGCTAACCGATGGGCAATCAGAAAGGACCATTCAAACCTTAGAAGATGTGTTGCGGTTATGTGTTCTCGACTTTCAAGGAGGTTGGGAGGATCACCTACCATTGGTGGAGTTCGCCTACAACAACAGTTTTCATGCAAGTATTGGAATGGCACCTTATCAAATGCTTTATGGGAGGAAGTGTAGATCTCTAGTTTGTTGGGCCGAGGTTGGAGAGAGGAAGATTCTTAGACCAGAGATTGTGCAACTGACCACTGTCAAGATCAAGATCATTCAACAACGACTACAAACTGCTCAAAGTCACCAAAAGAGTTACGCGGACGTGCGAAGATGGGACTTAGAGTTTGATGAAGGGAGCCACGTGTTCTTGAAGGTATCTCCTTCCAAGGGGATAAATTGCTTCGGCAAGAAGGGGAAAGCTTAGTCCAAGGTACATCGAACCGTTTGAAGTTCTTGAACGGGATGGACCCATTGCTTATCATATTGCTCTTCCTTCGGAACTTTTGCAAGTTCACAATGTCTTTCATGTTTCGATGCTACGGAGGTATGTTCATGACCCAACGCACGTGATTGATCACTATCCCTTGGCCTTGAATGAAGATTTAAGCTACATTGAGAGACCGATTAAGATTCTTGATCACCACGACCAAGTTCTTAGGAACAAGGTCATTCCATCAGTACGAGTTTTATGGCAGAACCACACTTGGGAGGAATCTACTTGGGAGCGTGAAGACGAGATCCGGGAGCATTATCCCTTTTTGTTTGAATGATAGCTTGCATCAAGTTTGGGGACCAAACTTATTTAAGTGGGGTAGGATGTAGTATCCTAAACCCATTAATTTTCCCTATTTATGTGTTTCTCTAAATTTATATCATTCTAATATGCATCTGGGTCAAGTTGACCAATTTGCATCTAGGGGTGTTGTTGTTGAGTTTAGGGGACCCTTTGGTCCCAATTACTTGATTTAGAGAGCTTGAAGCTCATTTGTTGAAGATTGGGAGTGGTGGGTTGAAAATCCCCAAATATATGAAATTTTAGGTGTAAGCAACCCATTTTTGCCCACTCGGCAATCTCCTACCTGACCAAACTCCCTTTTAAAACTCTGTAAGCACATTCAAGCCTAAATTAACTTTCAAACCCCTATCCAATCAGTCAACCGCTTTTCGGGCCCGCTGGACCCAATAGAGGCCTAATAACAAAACCTGCACATCTTAAGAAAGTTTAAAATCCCTCAAGATGGTAAGTCTGCCTTTCCAAAGTGTTGCTAAACAATTAGGCGTACTCAACATGCCATTCTATCCAACTCCAGTCCCTTTTCGACTAATTCCGGTCAAAATGACCATTTTACCCCCAGGCACCCTAGCACAGCACAAATCCCACCAAACAGTGAAAAAATCTTCCGGGATCATCCCTGAACGACCTGGCATGCTTCACATAACACTCCAGTCCATTCCTGACCTTTTTCAACCAAACCCAATCAAAATGACCATTTTACCCCTAGTGACCCAAATGCTCCCCGAAACAACACCAGTCCTAGAATATTGAACGGCGGGTCTTGTCATACACTCATGTTAAATCTAAGGAAGACCTTACAATACTAAACACCCCCGACTCAATAAAAGTTCCCTGGAGCGTCTCGTAGACCCTCTACCAAAATTGCCCTTTCTCTCGATTTCTTGGTTATAACGCACCATCAAACAACTTGAGAAATGCGTAAACCTGGAAATTCTTGAAAGCTCATTCATAGGTCTTTCCATCGATATGGCTCGATCGGATAAGTTGCTTTTTGAAGCCTCTCATTGCGTGGCTCAAAAATCGCTACTTTTAGCAACCCCTGGAGCGTCTCACAGACGCTCCGCCAAGATTGACTTTTTCTCTGATTCCCTGATTATAATGCACCGTCAAATGACTTGAGAAATGCGTAAATTAGGAAATTCCTGAAAGTATTTCTGGAGTACTTTCCATCGGTATAGTCCGATTGAAGAGATCACTTCCCGAAGGCCTCGACCATACAGCACACAAACGGTCACTTTTGAACCCCCAAAAAGCATATCACAAACGCTCCGCGAAAATGAAATTTCATGTGCACTTCCTGAGATGATATCTCACACTTCCGAACACCGTTTAGACTTTTCAAAAACACGAAAGTTCACGAGAAACCCTAGGAGAACACCATGGATGCAATCGATTCCTCCGAAACCTTCTCGATTGGCTCAATTATCAAGGCAAAGTTTAAACAAACTCTTCCGGTGACAAAACGTATGCTACATGCGCCTAGATTTTGATCAAATCGACCAAAGCTCGATAAACAATCAGAATTTAGCCAGTACAATGGGTGCCACGTGGCATTCTGGGAATGGAACAGTACTAGTGCATGTGCTACATGCGCTATGGAAAATTTTGGCCAGGCGCATGTAGCACATGCGCCAAGCCTCTCCCAAGTTGCCTATAAATACTGGCCTCCCCTTTTGCATATTCCAAAACCAAAAATTGATGCAAAGCTCTGCTGAAATTACTCCAGAACCTTGAATTTATATATACTTCTCGCTCCTCCAGCACTTAGGCTAGATTCCAACTCCCTATAACCCATACACTTCACCTACATAGCCCTATACACCATTAAACTCCTCCTTCCAGCCCCTCAAGCCTACTTGAAGTCATCCAAGTTCAAGTCAAGGCATCCATAGAGGATTACAAGTGTATTGAAGGCAAAAGGTGGTATTTCTTTTTCATTTTTTGTATTCTCCCACTCTTCTCTTCTCCCTCCTAGCCTACTTAGGTTATTCTGTATTTTAATCCCCATCTTCAACCCCCCTTTCTTGCATGCTTGAAGCCAAGAAGGCTCTTAGTTCATGCCTAGAGGAAAGCTAGTGTGAGCCACCGTGTAGGGGGATCTCTCACTAGCCTACTTTAAGATGGTATGGCCTAGGAGCCCCTTGATTATGTGGTGTAACCTAAAACCATGTATGTATTCATGACCCCCTTGCATTTTGCTATCTTGATCATGTCTTGTGTGCTTGGCTTCATTTTCAAGTTTATAACCATATTCTACAAAACTTGCATTATTCTTATTTCCATGCCACTTTCAAGCACCATATTCCTTTCAAAAGGATTCTAAGAGTTGGTCCCTTGAAGTTTAGAACGAGACCTTAGAAATCATGCCTTAGAAAATTCCCAATTAACCCCTAACTCTCATTTTTGCATCATTACATTCCAACTTGCATGAAAATGGTTTCCAAACTCTCTACTTCCCAAGGTTTCCATTCTTTCAAGTTTAATGGTTGAAATGGCCCATGGAACCCTTTCTTGAATGGTTTCCCTTTTATATTGGCCATAGGACCCCTAAATTGTTAGAATGATTCCCTTCTCTTTTTATTCTTGCACACAAGTGGTTTTCAAACTCTTTGATTTCTAAAGTTTCCATTCTCTCAAGTTTAGTGGTTGGAATGGCCACATGAAACCCTCTCTTGAGTGGTCTCCCTTTACATTGGCCATAGGAACCCTAATTTGTTGAAATAGTTTCCTTTAAAAATGGTTTTCAGAACCTTTTTCTTAAAAATGGTTTTCAAAGATTTATTCTCTCCATCTTTGCATTAAGAATGGTTTTCCAAAAGTCGTTATCATTATGTTAACTCTTGAAATCCCCACTCTTGCCAAGATAAAGGTTATAATGGCCCTAAGAAAACCTTCTTTGGAATGGTTTTGAAGCACCTACCATATAAACCATACTCTTGACTAGAGTCAAATTTTCATGGAAATGATCTTCAAAGGGGTTGTCTATCAAAGTCCTTTACATAACATGATTTGTTCACTAAAACTCTTTTTGAAAATGCATAAAGCCATCTTCCAATCCAACTCTAGGTTAACTTGACTCTAGTTGTGCAATCCTAGGTTAACTTGAACTTAGTTGCCCAACCCTGGGTTAACTTGACCCTTGACCCTAGTTGTCCAACCCTAGGTTAACTTGACCCTAGTTTTCCAATCGTAGGTTAACTTGACCCTAGTTGCCTAACCCTACGTTAACTTGAACCTAGTTGTCCAACCCTAGGTTAACTTAACCCTAGTCGTCCAACCCTAGGTTAACTTGACCCTAGTTGTCCAACCCTAGGTTGACCTAACCCAAGTTAGTCAACCATAGGTTACCCATAACCTTAGGCCAACCCAACCTAGGTTAGTATACTTTAAGATTCCAACTCATGAACCTCTTTTTAAAGGTTCTTCCTATTTAAAACTACTCTCATAGCTCATTTTTTCAAAACCTTCTACTCTCTTGAGATTTCAAAAACCTACTCCATAACCTTTCCAAACACTCCTACACTCTACCTTTAAAAATGCTTTCAATAACTCACAATCCTAAGGTGTCCCTACCCCTTCTATTGTTAGGGATTCCAAAGAAAGTTGATATATCAAGAACAACCTATAAGGTTGTCCATATTAGAGTTCCAAAGTCCTAAGCGTTTTCAAAAACCACTTTCAAAAACTTTTCAAAGACCAATTTACTACAGCATTCCAAAACCATACCTCCAAGGTTTTCAAAACAACACTTCAAAACATTTTCAAAACTCTCTTGAGTTATTCCAAAAACATTTCAAAACACTTCAAAACCCTCTTTCGAGATTTCAAAGTCCTATTTCAAAACACTCCACTATTCGATTTCAAATCAAAACTCTCAAGTTCTCTCTTTCCAAAGACCGCAAAGAGTCTTCAAACTTTTCCTAAGACCCCAAAGTGTCTTCAAAACTTTCCAAAGGCCCTAATGCGCCTATTTTCCATCGGGCTCTTGTCCGAACTATGAATAACCTAATTCTCGCCATATAAGATACGTAGGCAATCTAAAATGGTGTGGTCATAACTTCTATTTCAACTCCAATCCCCTTTTCAAAAATTTCAATCAATTCAAAGTTTCTATTTCAAACTCCTTCAAAACTCCCATGCTTTCAAACTTCTTCCAAAACTTGCATCATGCATCATTCATCTGAACAGTGACGACTAAACCCTGTTTTCAAAATTCTAGAGTGGATATTAAGTGAATAATGGTAACCGGTTATTCTAGTGAGTGAACAAAGGGTGATTAGACATGTGGGTACCGAAAGGGCGGGGTAGGATGATGATCTTAGGATATCTTCCCTACATATAACCAACCCCCGGACCATAGATTTCTACTTTCAAAAGACCAAAACGGAGTTATTTTCAAAAAGGGCTTAAATCTTTCCAAAGGTTGCCAAACAACCTATTTTCTTAAAAACCCTCTCTTGAGAGAGTTTTTAAAATCTTTTCCAAAAACCCTAAGTTTAATCTTCTGATTAATACTTAGTTTTATGTGCCCTAACTCACCTTAATCAAGTTAGATGGCGACTCCTATTTTTCTAAAAATCCATTAATCAAACCAATTTCAAATTCAAACCTAGTCGCACTCGTCCTTCTAGGAGGATAAGTTCTAATGACAGAGTTCCGTGCTTTTGTCTTCGAGCTGAAAGGACTTAGACCCAAAAATCGGGGTGCAACATTAGGGTTTTGAATTCTTTCTCTAGATCCCTTTGTTTTGGTTGTTCTTCCTCCCCCATTTTGAGTTATTGTCATCATTGTGGACTAATCTTTGAGCCCTAAGAGTATTGGGAAGGTTTGATTGAGTTTGGAGGGTTTTTGGGAGAGTTTGGTTTGAATTTTTGCTATTGCGAAACATGGCGTTCAAACGGTGGGGTTTTTGGCCTAGCATTCAAATGGCCCCTCTGGGTGTTCGAATGGCCAGCGAAGAGCCTCCCCCCTTTTTTGCCTTGGCTTCTAACGGCCTAGGGCGCGTTCGAATGGCCAGAGGGCTGTTTGGCCATTTTTGGCCTAGGCGTTCGAACAGTATATCCATTTTCGACCCCTTTTTGCAATTTGATCATAACTTGCCCTAAAGTTTAGTCTTGCTTTTCCATTGTGAGAGTGAGGTGTTGGTGAGTCGAGGTCGAGGGATTTATATGCTTAGTCTCGGTTTAGGTGTTATTGCTTTGCCTTAGAACCTCGTATTGATGTTTCTATACTTCTACATGCATTTTGTGTAGGAACACCTTGTTTATCACCTGTTCAATTGGAGAGAGGTGAGTAATGATATGCTATGAGTAAAACTCTATTATTTTTCAAATGTTTTAAGCTCACTTCTATATCATGAATGTTTTTCATATATTTCAATGCATCAATGTTATGTTCAATTACAAATGTCATATTTCAAACGCATGCAAGTTTTATATTTATGTTATGAATTAAAACCATGGATTATAATGTTTAAACGAAAGAGATGCTAAGTTTCCAATGTATGGTGCCAACTCTGGTGTTCTTGTGGCAATACCTTAATCTAGTTTGATAGTCCTACGATAGGGGATGAGAAATAAACTATCTATGTTAGGAGACGTCCTTGGCCTAAAGAGCCTTAGCGTGTTGACCTACATGGTTACTATAGAGCCTAGCTCATATGTCGATTTGTAGCACACTTCTGTTTTGAACCGAGAACTATGATATGTTCAAATGCTTTATAACAAGTTATGAAATACTATATCAAGAATAATGTTATGTTGCATCTCTTCTTATGATACTATGTTTTGAAATGTTGAAACGTTTCAAATGATATTTATGTTACCTATGAGTTCCAAGCCTACGCTTTAAACGTTCAAAAGTTCATTCCCTTATGCGTTAATGATTATTTATCCTTATACGTTGGATATAATTGCTAGTCCATGATATTTTCTCGCTCATGCATTAGTGTCATTCACTAAGCATTAGCTTACATTTTCTCAAATGATTTTCAGATAGCCAATCCGAGAGGCCTTAGAGAGGCCATATGTGGATTTTGAGTTACGGCCCACGGGCCTATGTTTTGTAATATGTTTGAGGGCTAGACCCCAATATCTTATAATGATATAATGTTATAGTTTTGGTGAGCCTTGATTAGGCCCATATGTATGTTATGTTTCGTATTAGGCACAACTCTGCCATGTATGACACATATTATATTTTCAAGCTATCAAAGGTTCTATTTTTTTGCAATTATGTATCATTTTAAATGATTGTGCACAGGTGATCAACCAGTTTAGGTAATGCCGCCTTGACTAACCTTGCTACAAGCCGGTCATGGACCCTAAATTCATATAGGTCGGGTTATGGGGCATGACAAGGGGGGAAACAGAAATAAGGAAAAAAAAGAAAGGGATCGTATGTTAGTTTCTGGATTGAGAAAAATTTTATACAATGCATGACTTAGGGATGCCCCTGCCTTTTAAGAGGAACTAAGCATGATGCTTTGGCTCGAGTTTTGGAGATAAGGCCTTGCCCCTGTTATGCAATACTATACCCGTACCTGTAGCCATTCATTCATTCATTCTACAGAAATAACAATTTTTATTGAATGAATTTCCTTTATACATAGAATTTTGAGAAGCACATTAAAACAAGGAGTGGGAACACTTTTCCTTGGGACTTTCACCTATTCTATCTTTACATTTGGGATCCTAAACTACTCTTGAGTCTTCAAATTTGCCTTCTTGGATGGAGGTCGATAAGAGACCTTGATTTTGGATTACCCCTTGTCTTCTTGGCAACCCTATCTCCGTGAGCGACGAGGGGTTAGGGCCCCTTTTTATGAGATGACTTTGATGCCTACCATTGAGTCCTTAGGGTCTCTTGGTACCCTTAGGAGTTTTAGTTGTCTTGATTTGAGCGAGAAGGTCTTTGGGCCTTTTTCTGGGGGTTAATTAGATGCATGAAGATGCAATGACTTGAGTTACTTTGGAAACTCATGTCTTGAAATAAATACAGATGCATGAGCAGTTATGATGCGAAAAGATGTATACATAGCATAATGACAAAAATCAAGCAGCATAACAACATGAATTAAATAGAATATAAGGGAAAGTAAAGCAGTCACCCTTTCCTCTTTGGTTTTGAAATTGATGGGCGTGTCCTAAATCCGGCAAAGGTTCGACTATGCATGGGTTGCTACGTGAGCATGAGGTTAGGGGTTTACTAATGCTTCCTAAAAAGCTTGGTTCCCAAACCTTCAAACCTCCGGTGTCCACCCCCGAAAGGGTGAACTCCATCTTTGGTTGGTGGTTCGAGTGGAGAAACTATCAAGAGACCGTAGGCTGAGAAACTGACACAGCATCCATCCACAGTCAATATATTATTCCCCTTTCTATCTAGAAGGGTAGTAACCAGGTAATTTATGCAAAATGCAAATGCAAGTAAGCGCACCAGGTGTATATGGAATTTTCAAAAATGGAAGAAAGGACCCAACAACACACATTCCATCTTGTTCATTCATCACATACATGGTAATTAATAAGACATAAAATGAATATAAGTAACTTTTTGAAAAAAAAATGCAAGGAGTTAGTAACTTTTTGAAAAACTCAATGCAAGATAAAATGGATGGTCAATGCAAGAGCATGAATATGAGTAATGAATGCAATTGATGACACTTATTTGAAAACCATTTCAAAAAATAATGTTTGTTTTGGAAACTTAGAAGAATTTTGGAAAAGTGGATGGAACTGGACAATGTAACCGAAGAAGCTGGGTGAGTGAAGGGTGAAGAGACATGACAATTGTCTAACCCTTTAAGTGTCCCCACCAGAGTCGCCAGCTGTCGCGTCTCGATTTTTAACCAAGTCCTTTCGGCTCAAAAAAAAGCACGGAACTCTGTCATTAGAACTCATCCTCCTAGAAGGACGAGTGCGACTAGGTTTAAACTTGAAATTGGTTTGATTAAGGGCCTTTTGTAAAAAAAAAATAGGAGTCGCCACCTACTTAATTAAGGTGAGTTAGGTCATCTAAAACTAAATATAATCCGAAGATCAAACTTAGGATTTTAGAAAAAGGTTTTAGAAAACCTCCTTAAGAGAGGGTTTCTAAGAAATAGGTTGTTTGGCAACCTTTAGAAAGTTTTAAGCCCCTTTTTGAAAATTACTCCATTTTGATCTTTTGAAAACAGAAATCTATGGTCCGGGGGTTGGTTACGTGTAAGGAAAATATCCTAAAATCATCACCCTACCCCGCCCTTTCGGTACCTAATGTCTAATCACCCTTTGTTTACTCACTAGAATAACCAGTTACTATTATTCACTTAATATCCACTTTAGAATTTTGAAAACCGGGTTTGGTCATCACTTTTTGGATGAATGATGCATGATGCATGTTATTAAAAGATGTTTAAAAACATGGGAGTTTTGAAGGAATTTGATATAGAAATCTTGAATTGATGGAAAGTTTTGGAAAGGGAACTTGGGTAGAAATAAGAGTTATGACCGCACCATTTTAGGTTGCCTACGCATCTCATTTGGCAAGAATCAGGTCATTCATAGTTCGGACAATAGCCCGATAGAAAATAGATACTTTGAGATTTTTGAAAAATTTGATTTGAAAAGAGTTTAATTTGAAAAGGAGTTTGATTTGAACTTTGAATAGAAAATTTGAAATTGAGTTTTGATTTGAAATTGAACCTAGACTTAGGATTAGACTTGAAAAAGGGATTTTGATCTTTGAAAGAAAACTTGGACTAGATTTGGAAAGATAAAGTTGATTTTTTAAAATACTTTGAAGTTTGAAATTGGAAAACCATCTTCGTTTAGAAAGGATTTTTAGAAAAGAGTTCAAACTTCTTAACTTTAGGGTTAGGGTTGAACTAGGGTTTAGATATCGTAGGGTTGAAGCAACCTAAGATTGGAACATGTAGTTGAATTAGGAAGGTTTGATTTAGACTTGAAAAGTTGGATTTTAGAAAGTTGGATTTACGAAAGGTTAGAATTAGGAAAGTTGGATTTAAGAAAGATTTGAGAAGAAATTGATTTGATTTTTCAACACTTCACTTGGAATGATTTGGAAAGTTAGGGTTTAGGAAAGATTGGACTTTGGAAAGTTTTGAAATTAGAAAGTTTCAAAATAGGAAAGTTCCAATTTAGAAAAGTGCCAAATTAGGAAAGTTTCATTTTAAGAAAGTTTCATTTTAGGAAAGTCTTGAATTTAGAAAGATTTTAACTTTGGAAAGATTCGGAATTTGGAAAGTTTAAAATATAGAAAGATTGGAATTAGACAATGTTTGAATTAAGAAAGATTTGATTTCTATTTCCTAAAGTTAAATATTTGATTTTATTTTAAAAAATAGATAATTTGATATGGTTTCTAAAATTGAAGGGTTTGATCTAATTTTCTAAACAGGAAGATTTGATCTAGTTTCCTAATTTGAAAGATTGGATTTAACATGGATTTAGAAAGGTTAAATTTTGAAAATTTAGGACTTTGAAAACCTGTGATTTTATGTGTAGAAAAAGAGATTTTGAAAATCTAAGATTTGATGTAAAATATAGTTTCGATTTTTGGAAAGAGAATTATAGTTTTCTAACCATGGGATCTAGGGTTTGACTTGGAGTCCAAGAAAAAGAGTTTTTTTTTGGAAAGGAGATCTTTTGAAGAAAGTTCTAAGAAGGAAACTTAAAGATAGTTTTTAGAAAATGAATTTTTTGAAGAGAACTTTTAGAAAGGACTTTGAAAAGAGCTTTTTGAAAAATAGAATTTTGAAGGGTGTTTTTAAGAAGGAGATTTTAGAAAGTGAATTTTTGGAGAGAATTTTTGGCAAGAAGTTTTGAAAAGCAATTTTAGAAAGGGGCTTGAATATGGACTTTTTGAAAGCTTTTTGAATGTCTCACTTTTCTAAGACGATTCTAACCATGACGAGATTAAAACCATTCTAAGTTGGTGGTTTTGAAAACATGGATTTGAAATATGGACCAATATGATCCCATTGAATATCCCACTGAATATCCCACTTTTCTAAAATAACCCTAATCATGGAATAACTAGAATTATCTTAAGAATGTGGTTTTGATGAAAAACAAATTAAGGTTTACAACCAAAATATGGACATTGATGGACACAATGAATATAACACTTTCCTAAAACAACCCTAACCATGAATGGGCTAGAATCACTCTAGGAATGTGATTTGAAAGCAAGGTTTTGAATGCAAGTTTTGAAAGACGAATTTGGTGCAAACTTTGGAAACAACTTTTGAAAACACTTTTGATGAGATGTATAAACATGATATGCACAATGCAAGTAAGGTCGTGAACATACATGGTTTAGGCTTCACCACATAATCAAGGGGGCCGAATCCACATGGTCTAAGGTTGAATTAGAAAAAAACCCCTAACACGGTGACTTTCAACCATCCTTCCTACACATGAATCGAGGATTCCCTTGTTCCAACCATGCAAGAAAGGGGGGAAGAAGATAGGGAATTAAAATAGAAGAAAACCCAAGTGGGTTAGGAGGAAGAAGAGAGATGGGGGAATTGCATAAACGTAAAGAGAAAACCAACCTCATATCTTTTTTGCTTTGTTTGCTTTATTTGCTTTTTCTTGGACTTTGAGAGGTTTGAACTTGCAACACTTCAGTCTTCAATGGATGCTTAGAGCTTTGAATATGAGTGTATGGAGTGTATATAGGCTAGGGTTAGAATGTATAGAGGCTAGGGTTTGAAGAGGCCTAAGAGAACTAGGGTTTGGAGAGAGTTTGAGGCTTGTATGTAGAAAAACAGAGTTTCTGGACTTAGATTGCCGACCCTTTTCACGTAGGGGAGGCTCTGTATTTATAGACAAAAGATTGACCTGACGCCTACTGCAGTGGTGCTAGGTCAAATTTCCTTCTAGCGCCACCAAGAGTGGTGCCAGCCTCTTAGAAAATTTTTAAGGTCGGCAAGCAATGTATATTTCAACCCTTGATATGCAAGGCAAAAGATTTGGGCGCCTTTATTAGTGACTACCGTGCAATTTTTGGCTTGGCTTTACTAGGAGTTACTCCGGGAGGTCCGGGAGTATTTCGAAAGGCTAGGAATCCCCTAGAATTCTTCTTCTCCTTCAGAACATAGAACTCCTAAACCTATTCTACTACCTCCTAATCTATATCTAACTAAAAAGTGTATTAATCTATATATCTCGTCGTTAGTCATACGGACGACTTCTACAGAGTGCTCCGATGGGCTGAATCATTTCACGAAAGTTGTAGGTCTTGAAAAGTTATGTAAAATCGACATATTATGGGCCTCCAAAGTTCCAGCTTTGCGTGCTTCAGTAACTTGTACCATAGCTTCAGCAACTTGTACCTTGACAGCAACCTCTTGAAACCTATGATCAAATTGCGTTCGAAATCACTCTATTTAAGCTCAAAACCTACATAAAGCATTATAAACTCAATTAATATCAAAACATAACTAAAAAGACATATATACTCATAAACTAATACTAACAAAGTACTAATTAAGGCATTATAATTGCACTTTTGAAACACAATCACACCCCCCAACTAGGTTTTTGCTAGTCCCCAGCAAAATACTAAAGCCAAAAACATAATCTCTACTTTCGTAAGAGTCACAAATGCATTTAGCCTATGCATCAAGCCTTTATACCCCTAGGTTACCCCTAGTGGACAAGTGATGTCTCGTGAGGGCTTGCAATGATGATACCTACAAACATCAGTTCATTTCAAATAATCAGTGGTAGAAAGAACACTTAAGGCATATAAGAACTCACTCAAGGTAATTCTCAACTCAACTTCTAACATGAGTCATGCAAGGTTAAGACATGAAAGTTACAAGAAAGATGCACATGTTAATGCACTAACAATGCAGCATAACCTAAGTGTATCAATATCATGCACTAACATCCTTCACGCTTTGATTCAAATGCTCACAAGGCATACACTCACAAAAATATGAACACATGGGTCTCTCAATGGAAAGCTCGTCATACGAGTAATTGTATAAATTATGCAATAAGAGCAATCTAAAAACAAAAACCGCCAAAATGTAAGTGTATAGGACCTGACATAGCCTCATGAAAGAATACCCACAGTCAAAGTAATGATCAAGAAATTGACAAGGATACTTATACTCAAAAGAATTTTCAACTCATGTATACTTAGGATCAACTACAACCGTCGGTAAGAAGAAGAAAACTTTATAGAGAGAGAAAGACCAAACTACACAAAACATTGATGCTCAAGGCATCCAATGATCACCAAAACCATGCTTTCAACTCCCAATTCATATGATAATGCTTCTCGATTTTTTTCATTCTTTTTCATTCTTTTCTTCCTTGCCATCTTTTTCTTTTCCCCTTTTTTTCGTTTTTTTTTTTTTGATTTTTTCATATCTCCTTTCTTTTTTTTTTCTGTTTTTTTCATCGCATTACAAATACATCATCCCCTTCTTTTCAAGCTCTTCACTAGCACCACAATCACATCGCTTCGATAGGAAACATTTCAATAACAATTTGACTCTATCAAGGATGATATATACAAGGCTCAAGAGACAGAATTTAAAAATTATATGTCTAAGAAGAATAGAATGACCTAACAACATATCCGAAGTATATTAAGTTTGAAATTCAAAAGAGCATAAGTGTCAATAACCTCAATCAATACCTAACTTATGAATCAAAATCAAGTGTAATGAAGCTATTGAAAGAATAGAAAATGAAAGAAGTATCCTCGAGTAAATGTAAATCCACTCCGAAGAGAAGATAAATTGGCTCTAAAGCTCACAAGGTACAATCTCCACTATTTAAGGATGAAAAAATGCACAAAATCATCAACACAAGAAGTCATATAACACGACAATGCATAACGATGTAATCTCTCTCATGTAATGCTTTCATGGCAAAAGCTTGGAATTCATCATCGTAAAAAAGTTGACTCGACAATTAAGCTCAAGTTTAGTCCAATGAATGCCTCCAATCATTCTCAATTCCAAGATTGAAATGACATGAACATAAATATGGTTCTAAAAAAACATTTTCAACACTCCTAACATGAATAACACTAAGCAATAAAAACATAAATGAAAGTGCTGAAGATACCAACCATGATCGATGAACCATATGCTACTCAACTCTTACCAACTCAGTTCCGGTCTCCAAAGACGAATCAATGTGAGCACACCTGTAACTGGTCAGCAAGGCATAACAAAGTATACATTTTTTTATTTTGTTTTGTTTTGTTTTTTATTTTTTATTTTTTATTTTTTATTTTTTGTTTTTTTTTTTCAAAAGAAATAGAGTACCCAAAGAAAATAGAAATAAAGCAAAACAAGGAAAAAGAAAAAAACAATATCCTCAAAGAAAATAGAATACTACTAACTGTACAACTACTAAATCAAGCTTTCCCCAAGAACTCTAAGACAATCGGGTAGGACCATGCTCCGGAGCCTTTGAAGGCGAGGCCACCGAAGTGTGACTCATTAGAGAATCCACCTCCGCCTTCAACTCAGAAATTTGCCTTTGCAGGGATTCAACAGTTGCGAATGGAGTGGACATGGCAGGTCGTTGCTGTCGTGGAATCAAGGTGGGTAAGTCACTCTGCTGAAGCGCTCGGGTACTCAAAGCATCCAAATTGGATAATGGATGTCCCGAATGTGCAATGGTGTTTGAAGGCAATGTAGGCACTCCAACCTGCTCCAAAAGTTGGGTAATGAACAACCCATAGGGTAACCCACCAGACGAATAGCGTCCTTCCCTCATAACAGTCAGTATCATATTAGGCAGATCAATCGTATACCCTTTACCGATAATGTACAACCAAAAACACCTATAGTGATCTACTACAACACCCGAATCCACCTCAGGGAGAATATTTGAGAAAAAAATTAAATTCAATAACTGGTACTCCCTTTTTAAAGACGACACGGATATAATTGGATGATGACCCACTGATGGTATTTTCTATAATTCCGCACAAAGCACATCAATGGGAGGTGAATTTCCTTCAAATAGCTTAAAATTCGGCCTCGGAACCCGGGGCAAGGTTAGAAGTTCACAAATATCATTCACTGTAATAGAGATCACATGTCCTCTCACTTTGGATTGAATGGAGAGCTCGGGTTTCTCAGACACTCTCGAATAAGCATAAAATTCTCGTACCAAGTCAATGTTCACCGGGCCTTCTCTCGTTAACATCGGAAGCCAACCTCTCTGTCTGAATGTAGATTTCAAAAACCTATCAGCAAAATCTGAAAGTTGCACTCGACGATCAATCAACACTTGCCGCCCCTGAAACAAGTTCAGGTACATATCCCTCTCTTGAGAGTTAGCGAACTGTTTGATTCCCTGTTGTGATTCGTTTTTACTCCTTTTGAGTGACATGGTTATTGAGATTGCTTTATTTGTCCTGTTCTTAAGAAAACTTATAAAAATGAATAAACAAAATACAATAACTAAAAGGAATGACATAATCATAAATTAAGATAACAGTGCTCCATTAACATAAATAAATAAACAATAACTAACACAAACAGTTCTAACTAAAATAGAGTTAAAGATCGCCACAACGTGACGCACAATCTAAACTCATAAACAAAAACATAACATCCAAACAGAAAAGATAGAAAAGTTTTAGATCAGTTATACAATAATCCAGAATGCTCATCATCTAAACTCAAGTAAACACTATCCACTACATATCAGTGGACAGATCCCACACCGAATGGGAAATCTCTCTCTATAGCTCCTCAATAGCCTGGCTATGCCGCTTCTGCTCCTTGTCAATCCGATCAAACTGGCCATAAACCTCCATCTGAAAAGTCCCAAAGGCATTGGCTTGAGCCTCCAAAAGCTGGGTGTGGTGTTGCTGCGTAAGTGCCTGCAACTCCAACATCTCTACTACCTTATCCAATGAAGACTGCCCAGCACGACCACTTCCCTCAGCCGATGGTCCTCCTTCTCCCTCTTCATCATCATCCTCGACCCTCTTCTTCTTGTGACTCCTATATTGTGCTTCAGACTTGTGAATAGAAGTCATATTAATGGCACGCATGGAAGTTTTGCATGAAAAAAATGAAGGTGGATAGACACCAGACTCAAGGATCAGGGATGTAAGCATACACACAAATGGAATGTTGTCCCTTCGGGTGATATTGGTGGCGTCATGATAAAGCTGGAGGAACATATACCTCGGTAAGTCTATGGTCTTTTGGGTTCCAATGGCCCACATTAGCTGGGCTCGGGCTAGGCTGACCTGGGAATAACGGGCTTGGGGTAATAAACTATGGCATGAGAAGAGAAAAAGTGGAAGGTACCTTAGTTTTAAAAACTTTTTTTCACATTGGGTCTTCCCCTTAACCCAAGGCTGATCATCTTCTAAAATTTCCCGTGCCATCTCAGTAAGGCTCGGAGTCCCAACCCCATGGAAAAACTCGGTGTTAGGTTCACACCTAAGCCCATAATGATGACAAAAGGTGGCCGGGGTAATTACTATGTCTCTCCCTCTCACCCAAGTCACTAGCCTCTCATGACCCTCATCTTTGTCCGCCACTCGAATATTAGTCATAAGTTCCGCACAAAGGGTTAAAATGTATTCCCCCCTATAGGCGGCTAGATCATTCCAACCCCACCTCTCAAATTCAGCTTCTAAAGCAAACCCACCCCCAAAATTCCACAGTTCTATGTTTCGCTCTACGGCCGCAGCTTTACTCGCCCAAGTTTTCCTAAAGTTCAAAAAGGTTTGATGACTAATGAAAATTTCTGGGTCATAATATGAAGAATGGTCGGGTTCAAAGGGTTCTATGGCCAAAGATTTTTTCGAGGATTTTTTACTTCCTTTCGATGCCATCAAAATAACTTCACAAAACAAATCTCAACAAACACCACCACACAATCACAATTATAGCGCGAATCCCAATCCTAACTAAGCATAAATATTAAAGAAAACTATTTGAAAAGGGATAGGAGAGGTTGCGTAGTTACCTTGGAAGATGAAAAGGCGCGAAATCGAAGGGTCACGACTCTTCAAACTGGCAGGACTTCGTCGCCTCGTCCAGACGCTCTCTCTCTCTCTAAAACAGGAATTTTGTGGTGTGTGAATGAGACAAAACGGAGAAATCCAGAGGTTTTATAAAAACGCAGGGGGCGTCCGGACGATCCTCAGAGGGCGTCCGGACGGGGTCTAAAACGGTGCCGTTCGACTTAAATATGGGCGTCTAGACGGGAAAATAAGGGCGTCCGGATGGGGGTCATGCGTCCGGACGGTCTATAAGGGGCGTCCGGACGGCCAGTGAGCTTGTCACAACCAAATTAAAAATTTTCTAACGCACAAAGGGCGTTCGAACGGCCAGTAGCCTTGCAACTCGAAATCAAAATTTTTTTTAAGTGTCAGGAGGCGTCCGGATGACCCGTCCGGA
This sequence comes from Euryodendron excelsum, assembly GCA_033060915.1. NCBI lineage: Eukaryota > Viridiplantae > Streptophyta > Magnoliopsida > Ericales > Pentaphylacaceae > Euryodendron > Euryodendron excelsum. The sequence goes on from CM065389.1 coordinate 35,735,013, forward strand.
CGGCCAGTGGCGTTGCATAAACTTGTTCGAAAATTTTCTAAGGTACGAAAGGCGTCCGGACGGGCCCCAACAGGCGTCCGAACGGGTAAGGGCGTGTGTTCTCCGACTACTAAAAAAATTCTGAGTGTGAAAAGGCGTCCGGACGGGCCCTATGGGGCGTCCGGACAGCCAGTATTTTCGATTTTTTTTTTGGTGAAAAACATAGTTTTTTTTTTTTTTTTGTGAAAAACATAGTGTGCAATTCATCACAATAATGGTCTCTCCCCCCCCCCCCCCCCCCCCCCCCCCCCCCCCCCCAAAAAAAAATTTGCACATTGCCCTCAATGAACGCAAGAGGAAAAAGAAGGCCACACACGTAGTGATGAAAGGCACACTAGTCATTACAAAAATAGAAAAACAAATACAACAACACTACTATACACGATTACCTCTTTAGATATTACTCTAATGGAGGAGGATCTTCGAGACGTAATGTCTCTATTTCTGCCACAAAATTCTCAACATACTGTTTTAAATGATGACCATTGACTGTGAATTGATTATCATTTGTGGGATTTCGAATTTCAATGGCCCCATTCTCGTGGACAGCCTTCACTATATAAGGTCCCGACCATTTACTACGCAACTTTTTGGGAAACAAATGTAACCGGGTGTTGTACAAAAGGACTTTTTGACCAATGTCAAAAGATTTTCGGGAAATGTGTTGGTCGTGAAGAACTTTCATCTTTGCCTAAGAAATTCGTGCATTTTCATACACGTCATTATGTATTTCATCCAACTTTAAGAGTTGAAGTTTTCGATGATGTCCAGCGTCGTCGAGGTTTTCATTCATTTGCCTAATGGCCCAATAAGCTTTGTGTTGAACCTCAACGAGTAAATGGCAAGCTTTGCCATAAACAAGCCGATAGGGTGACATGCCTAACTGTGTTTTGTATGTAGTCCGGTACACCCAGAGTGCATCCACCAACCTTAAAGACCAATCTTTGCAGTTGAGGTTCACAGTTTTTTCTAAAATATGTTTTATTTCCCTATTGGCAAGTTCGACTTGGCCACTAGTTTGTGGGTGGTAGGGTGTGCCGACTTTGTGGAGCACACCATATCTGCGCATCAGGACTCCAACGGGTCTATTACAGAAGTGGGTTCCACCATCACTTATAATAGCAAGAGGCATCCCAAATCTGGAAAATATGTTTTCTTTTAGAAATTTAATCACCACTGAGTGATCATTTGTACGGGATGCTACTGCTTCTACCCACTTAGATACATAATCAATACCCACTAAAATGTATAAATGCCCGAAAGAACTAGGAAACGGCCCCAAAAAGTCGATGCCCCAACAATCAAATATTTCTATGACCGTTATGGGATTCATAGGCATCATATTTCTTCTAGTGAGAGTACCTAGTCTTTGACATCTATCACAAGCAGTACAAAAAGTATGGACATCTTTAAACATAGTGGGCCAATAAAATCCACATTGGAGGACTTTGGCAATTGTTTTCTTGGTGGAGAAATGTCCACCACAAGCATATGAGTGGCAAAAACTAATTATGGATTGAAATTCATTATCAGGTACACAACGTCGAATCACCTGATCAGAGCAATACTTATAAAGGTATGGGTCATCCACATGAAAACTCTAACATTTCGGAAAAATTTCTTTTTATCATTGGATGACCATTGAGATGGAATCTTACCTGAAGCCAAGTAATTAGCTATATCCGCAAACCAAGGGGTATTACTATAAGTCACAGACTGGATGGAGAAAAGCTATTCATCAGGAAAATATTCCGAAATGGGAGATTTGTCTTGGTCTCGGCCATTAACAGGGAGGCGAGACAAGTGATCAGCTACCACGTTTTCTACCACCTTTTTATCCCGAATTTCTATATGAAACTCCTGAAGGAGTAGAATCCACAGAATTAATCGTGGCTTAGCATCTGGCTTAGTGAGCAAGTACTTAAGTGCGGCATGATCAGTATAAACTATAACAAGTGAGCCGACTAAGTAAGATCTAAACTTATCAAGCGTAAAGACCACAGCAAGAAGCTCTTTCTCGGTGGTGGTGTAGTTCATTTGTGCATTATTTAAAGTTTTACTAGCATAATAGATGGCATATGGTTTCTTGTCCTTTCTCTGACCAAGTACCGCCCCTATAGCGAAGTCACTCACATCACACATGAGTTCGAAAGGTAAAGACCAATTAAATAATATTAGAAGGATTGAGAATGAGAGCACTTTTAGAGCGCCTATTAAATAATATTTTTTTATATATTTAATATATGTGTAAATTATATATAAATATATTTTTTATGTATAAATAATATTATATATGAGTTGAAAAAATATTGGCATGAATCTAAAATGTGTAAATCATTCATGTAATCCACGCACTAATATGTTAAATAAAAAAAAAGGCATTAGTTATTTGGATATTAGCCTAGCTTAGTGGTTGGATTCTTATTATTTGAATTTGGTTGGAGGTTCGATTCTTGTAAGCGTGACATTTTGCAGATAAGGGACAGTGAGTGCTTTACATGTTGGCAAGCCAATTAATAGTAGTGGGGACAAATATAGTATCTGCTAGTCTACATATAGTGTCAACTAGTCACAGTACTAGCGTATTACATACAACGCATGGATGATGAAATCTGCCCTAGCAAATTCTTAGTTCACGCTCAGTCTTTCAGGAATTGTGTTTATAAATAATTTCTCTAGATTTCAAAAATAATTTTTGACAAGTTCTTTTAAATCGTATTAGATTTTTCTAACACGTCTCAAAAATGTTTTCTAAAATTTTTCTTTAAAATTTCATGAGATTTTTTTGTTTATATTTCTAATTAAGAATCCCACATTACTGGTTCATAGAGAATGACAGTAGATCTACCAATGAATCACAAAATGCTATGATTCTTGTTTATAATTTCTTAATTTATTCAAAAGTAATTTGTGAGATCATGCACCCTTTCTTTCCTAGTTATAAGGGAAAAAAAGTACAGCTGGTTGGATCCAACCTATTCTTGAAATGTATCCTCTTTCACAGAGTTTTATTAACAATTTTAATTTAGTAACAACCATATTTGTCAATATGATTGATCACTCTTGAATAATGCAATTTATATCCGCCAATGTACGGTTGCGATGCAATAATAATATCTCGGTAAGTCCGAGGCCGATCCATAGGGAACACAAGAAATAAACTTTATGAATAAGGTCTGCAATCAGGACAAAATAATAATGAACTCAGAATCAATTAAAATTGTAGGAAAGCTTCCAAAAAGAAAATAAAAATTAATGGTTGGAGATGATTGATCTAAATTATCAGACAATAAAATTAAACTAATTTTGAAGGATGTATTCAAATATTATAAAAAGGTCTTGGCAGAGTTTGATCCAGTAATAGGCTTACAGGTAGGTTCCCAGGATAGTTTTGGTTAACGGACTTCAAGATTCGATCACCCTTTTAGAGTCAATATTCAGTTATTTATTAGTGTTCATACCGGGGTCTCATTCATACTTGTCCTAGTTTGTAAACCTGTTTACAAAGTATGTTTGACGCTTAATCAAAAATAGTAGATTTCTAAAGTACTCTTAAGAAGAATATATATTTAGTTAAAATCAATATCCTTATCAGAAATTCTAGGCATACGTATCCTTGCTTACAAATCAGTCTATACATACATGGCTAGATATGATCAAGAATATTATTTTCGAAGATATTCATGGGCAAGAAAATGAATCTTGATCTGAGTTCTTAAAATCTTGGAAAATGAATACTATCTTGAATCTCTACCTGTAACCTAGTTACTTTCTCAACCCATACCAAGAACAGATTTAGCTACTGAAAAGCATGATAAAGATTGCAAGAATGGAAATAATAACTGAAGAAATAAAACGCTGCATTAAAGAAATATAATATAACATTCACAATAAAAACAAGAAATAAAACTGAAGATAAAAACTAAAGATTAAAGATGCTCCCTTGAAAGATGAAAAGATTCGTAGCCTCCAAAGGATTGGATGATTCCTCCTTCCAAACCCTAGAAAAACCCTAGAAATCTTCTTCTCCTTCAGAACATAGAACTCCTAACCCTATTCTACTACTTACTAATCTATATCTAACTAAAAAGTGTATTAATCTATATATCTCGTCGTCAGTCGTACGGACGACTTCTACAGAGTGCTCTGATGGGCTGGATCACTTCACGAAAGTTGTAGGTCTTGAAAAGTTATGTAAAATCGACATATTATGGGCCTAAATAGCCTTTCTGGTTCGCGAGATATGGGCCTCCAAAGTTCTAGCTTTGCGTGCTTCAGTAGCTTGTACCACAGCTTCAGCAGCTTGTACCTTGACAGCAACCTCTTGAAACTTATGATCAAATTGCGTTCGAAATCACTCTATTTAAGCTCAAAACCTACAGAAAACATTATAAACTCAATTAATATCAAAACATAACTAAAAAGACATATATACTCATAAACTAATACTAACAAAGTACTAATTAAGGCATTATAATTGCACTTTTGAAACACAATCACACCCCCTAACTAAGTTTTTGCCAGTCCCTAGCAAAATACTAAAACCAAAAACATAATCTTCACTTTCGTAGAATTCACGAATGCATTTAGCCTATGTATCTAGCCTTTAAACCCCTAGGTTACCCCTAGTGGACAAGTGATGTCTCGTGAGGGCTTGCAGTGATGATACCCACAAACATCAGTCCATTTCAAATAATCAGTGGTAGAAAGAACAATTAAGGCATATGAGAACTTGCTCAAGGTAATTCTCAACTCAACTGCCAACATGAGCCATGCAAGGTTAAGACATGAAAGTTACAAGAAAGATGCACATTATAATACACTAACCATGCAGTATAACTCAAGTGTATCAATATCATGCACTAACGTCCTTCACGCTTTGATTCAAATGCTCACCAGGCATATACTCACAAAAATATGAACACATGGGTCTCTCATTGGAAAGCTCGTCATAGGAGTAATTATATAAATCATGGAATAAGAGCAATCCAAAAACAAAAACCGCCAAAACGTAAGTGTATAGGACTTGACCTAGCTTCATGAAAGAAATTGACAAGGATACTTATACTCAAAAGAATTTTTAACTCATAGATACTTCGGATCAACTACTACCGTCTGTATAAAGAAGAAAAATGTAAAGAGAGAGAAAGAATAAACTAATCCAAACATTGATGCTCAAGGCTTCCAATAATCACTAAAACCATGCTTTCAACTCCCAATTCATATGATAATGCTTCTCATTTTTTCTCATTCTTTTCTTCCTTGTGATCTTTTTTCTTTTTCTCGATTTTTCTTTTATTTTTTTATTTTTTTCTTTTTTTTCGCTCTACAAATGTATCATCCCCTTCTTTTCAAGCTCTTCACTAGCACCAACATCACATCTCTTTTAGAGGAAACATTTTAACAATGATTTGGTTCTATCAAGGATGATATATACAAGGCTCAAGAGACAGAATCTAGAAATTATATGTCTAAGAAGAATATAATAACCTCAAAACGTATCTGAAGTATATTAAGTTTGAAATTTAAGAGAGTATAAGTGTCAATAATCTCAATCACTACCAAACTTATGAATCAAAATCCAGTGTAATGAAGCTATTGAAAGAATAGAAAATGAAAGAAGTATCCTCGAGTAAATGTAAATCCACTCCAAAAAGAAGATAAAGTGGCTCTAAAGCTCATAAGGTACAATCTCCACTATTTAAGGATGAAAAGTGCACAAACTCATCAACACAAGAAATCATATAACATGACAATGCATAACAATGTAATCTCTCTCATGTAATGCTTTCATGGCAAAAACTTGGAATTCATCATCGTAAGAAGTTGACTCGACAATCAAGCTCAAGTTTAGTCCAATGAATGCCTCCAATCATTCTCAATTCCAAGATTGTATTGACATGAACATAAATATGGTTCTAAAAAAAACATTTTCAACACTCCTAACATGAATAATACTGAGCAATAAAAATATAAATAAAAGTGCTGAAGATACCGACCATGATCGATGAACCATATGCTACTCAACTCTTACCAACTCAGTTCCGGTCTCCAAAGGCGAATCAATGTGAGCACACCTGTAACTGGTCAGCAAGGCATAACAAAGTATATTTTTTTTCATTTTGTTTTTTTTCTTTTTCTTTCCTCTTTTTTTTCAAAAGAAATAAGTGCCCAAGGAAAATAGAAATAAAGCAAAACAAGGAAAAAGAAAAAAAAAAACAAAATATCCTCAGAGAAAATAAAATACTACTAACTATACAACTACTAAATCAAGTTTTTCTCAAGAACTCTAAGACAAACGGGTAGGACCATGCTCCGGAGCCTTTGAAGTCGAGGCCACCGAAGTGTGACTTATTAGCGAATCCACCTTCGCCTTCAACTCAGAAATTTGCCTTTGCAAGGATCCAACAGTTGCAAATGGAGTGGACATGGCAAGCTGTTGCTGTCGTGAAATCAAGGTGAGTAAGTCACTCTGCTGAAGTGCTCGGGTACTCAAAGCATCCAAACCGGATAACGGATGTCCCGAATGTGCAATGGTGTATGAAGGCAATGTAGGCACTCCAACCTGCTCTAAAAGTTGGGTAATGAACGACCCATAGGGTAACCCGCTAGACGAATAGCGTGCTCCTCTCATAACAGTCAGCATCATAGTAGGCAGATCAATTGTATACCCTTTACCGATAATGTACAGCCAAAAACACCTATAGTGATCTACTACAACACCCGAATCCACCTTAGGGAGAATATTGGAGAAAAAAATCAAATTCAATAACCGGTACTCCCTTTTTAAAGACGACACTGGTATGATGGAATGATGACCCATTGATGGTATTTTCTGTAGTTCCGCGCACAACACATCAATGGGAGGTGAATTTTCTTCAAATAGCTTAAAACCAGGCCTCGGAACCCGTGGCAAGGTTAGAAGTTCACAAATATCATTTGCTGCAATAGAAATCACGTGTCCTCTCACTTTGGATTGAATGGAGAGCTCGGGTGTCTCAGACACTCTCGAATAGGCATAAAATTCTCGTACCAAGTCAATGTTCATCGGGCCTTCTCTCATTAACATCGGAAGCCAACCTCTCTGTGTAAATGTAGATTTCAAAAACCTATCAGCAAAATCTGAAAGTTGGACTCGACGTTCAATCAACACTTGCCGCCCCTAAAACGAGTTCAGGTACATATCCCTCTCTCGAGAGTTAGCGAACTATTTGATTCCCTGTTGTGATTCGTTTTTACTCCTTTTGAGTGACATGGTCATTGAGATTGCTTTATTTTTCCTATTCTTAAGAAAACTTACAAAAATGAATAAACACAATACAATAAATAAAAGGATTGACATAATGTAAATTAAGATAACAGTACTCCATTAACATAAATAAATAAACAAAAACTAACACAAACAGTTTTAACTAAAATAGAGTTTTAGACCACCACAACGTGACGCACAATCTAAACTAAAAAACATAAATATAACATCCAAACAGAAAAGACATAAAAGTTTTAGATCAATTATACAATAATCCAGAATGCTCATGATCTAAACTCAAGTAAACACTATCCACTACATATCAGTGGACAGATCCCACACCGAACGGGAAATCTCTCTCTGTAGCTCCTCAATAGCCTGGTTATGCTGCTTCTGCTCCTTGTCAATCCAATCAAACCGACCATAAACCTCCGTCTGAAAAGTCCCAAAGGCATTGGCTTGAGCCTCCAAAAGCTGGGTGTGGTGTTGTTGCGTAAGTGCCTGCAACTCCAACATCTCTACTACCTTATCCAATGAAGACTGCCCAGCACGACCACTTCCCTCAGCCAATGGTCCTCCTTCCCCCTCTTCACCATCATCCTCAGCCCTCTTCTTCTTGTGACTCCTATATTGTGCTTCGGATTTGTGAATAGAAGTCATATTGATAGCACGCATGGAAGTTTTTCGTGAAAAAAATGAAGGTGGGTAGACTCCAGACTCAAGGATCAGGGAGGTAAGCATACACACAAATGGAATGCTGTCCCCACGAGTGATATTGGTGGCATCATGATAAAGCTGGAGGAACATATACCTCGGCAAGTCTATGGTCTTTTGGGTTCCAATGGCCCACATTAGCTGGGCTCGGGCTAGGCTGACCTGGGAATAACGGGCTTGGGGTAACAAACTATAGCATGAGAAGAGAAAAAGTGGAAGGTACCTTAGTTTTAAAAACTTTTTTTCACATTGGGTCTTCCCCTCATCCCAAGGCTGATCATCTTCTAAAATTTCCCGTGCCATCTCAGTGAGGCTCGGAGTCGCAACCCCATGGCAAAACTCGGCATTAGGTTCACACCTAAGCCTATAATGACGACAAAAGGTGGTCGGGGTAATTACTATGTCTCTCCCTCTCACCCAAGTCACTAGCCTCTCATGACCCTCATCTTTGTTCACCACTCGAATATTAGTCATAAGTTTCGCAGAAAGGGTTAAAATGTATTCCCCCTATAGGCGGCTAGATCAGTCCAACCTCGCCTCTCAAATTCAGCTTCTAAAGCAAATCCACCCCCAAAATTCCACAGTTCTATGTTTCGTTCTACGGCCGCGGCTTTACTCGCCCAAGTTTTTCTAAAGTCCAAAAAGGCTTGATGACCGATAAAAATTTCTGGGTCATAGTTTGAAGACTGGTCGGGTTCAAAGGGTTCTATGGCCAAAGATTTTTTCGAAGATTTTTTACTTCCTTTCGGTGCCATCAAAATAACTTCACAAAACAAATCGCAACAAACACCACCACACAATCACAATTATAGTGCAAATCCCAATCCTAACTACGCATAAATATTAAAGAAAAACACTTTGAAAAGGGATAAGAGAGGTTGCGTAGTTACCTTGGAAGACGAAAAGGCGCGAAATCAAAGGGTCACGACTCTTCAAATTGGCAGGACTTCGTCGCCTCGTCCGGACGCTCTCTCTCTCTCTCTCTCTAAAACAGGAATTTCGTGGTGTGCGAAAGAGACAAAATGGAGAAATCCGGAGGTTTTATAAAAATGCAGGGGCGTCCGGACGGGGTCCAAAATAGTGCCATTCGACTTAAATATGGGCGTCCGGACGGGAAAACATGGGCGTCCGGACGGGAAAACAAGGGCGTCCGGAGGGGGGTCATGCGTCCGGACGGTCTATAAGGGGCGTCCGGACAACCAATGAACTTGTCACAACCGACTTAAAATTTTTCTAAGGCACAAAAGGCGTCCGGACGGCCAGTAGCCTTGCAACTCGAACTCAAAATTTTTTCTAAGTGTCGGGAGGCGTCCGGACGGCTAGTGGCGTTGCATAAACTTGCTTGAAAATTTTTCTAAGGCACGAAAGGCGTCCAGACGGTCCCCGATGGGCGTCCGGACAGGGGTAGGGCGTTCGGACGGGCAGTATTTTCAAAATTTTTTTTTTAACTAAAGAAATAAACATAGTGTGCACTTCATCACAAGAATGATCTCCCCCCCCTGCCCCCCCCCCCCCCCAAACTTAATTTGCACATTGCCGTCAATGAACGCAAGAGGAGAAAGAATGCCACACACGTAGTGATGAAAGGCACACTAGTCATTACAAAAATAGAAAAACAAATTCAACAACACTACTATACATAATTACCTCTCTAGATATTACTCTAATGGAGGAGGATCTTCGAGACGTAATGTCTCTATTTCTGCCACAAAATTCTTAACATACTGTTTTAGCCGATGGCGATTGACTATGAATTGATTGTCATTTGTGGGGTTTCGAATTTCAATGGCCCCATTCTCGTGGACAGCCTTCACCATATAAGGTCCCAACCATTTACTACGCAACTTTCCGGGAAATAGATGTAACCGGGTGCTATACAAAAGGACTTTTTGACCAATGTCAAAAGATTTTTGGGAAATGTGTTGGTCGTAAAGAACTTCCATCTTTGCCTTAGAAATTCGTGCATTTTCATATGTGTCATTACGTATTTCATCCAACTCTGAGAGTTGAAGTTTTCGATGATGTCCAGCGTCGTCGGGGTTTTCATTCATTTGCTTAATGGCCCAATAAGCTTTGTGTTGAACCTTAACGGGTAAATGGAAAGCTTTGCCATAAACGAGCCGATAGGGTGACATACCTAACTGTGTTTTGTATGCAGTCCAGTACGCCTAGAGTGCATCCACCAACCTTAAAGACCAATCTTTGCGGTTGGGATTCACAGTTTTTTCTAAAATATGTTTTATTTCCCTATTGGCGAGTTCGACTTGGCCACTAGTTTATGGGTGGTAGGGCGTTCCGACTTTATGGAGCACGCCATATCTGCGCATCAGGACTCCTACAGGTCTATTACAGAAGTGGGTTCCACTATCACTTATAATAGCACGCGGCATCCTAAATCTGGAAAAGATGTTTTCTTTTAGATATTTAATCACTACTGAGTGATCATTTGTACGGGATGCTACTGCCTCTACCCACTTAGATACATAGTCAATACCCACTAAAATGTATAAATGCCTGAAAGAACTAGGAAACGGCCCCATAAAGTCGATGCCCCAACAATCAAATATTTCTATAACCATTATGGGATTCAAGGGCATCATATTTCTTCTAGTGAGAGTACCTAGTCTTTGACATCTATCACAAGCAGTACAAAAAGTATGGACATCTTTAAACATAGTGGGCCAATAAAATCCACATTGGAGGATTTTGGCAATTGTTTTCTTGGTGGAGAAATGTCCACCACAAGTATATGTGTGGCAAAAACTAATTATGGATTGGAATTCATTATCAGGTACACAACGTCGAATCACCTAATCAGAGCAATACTTATAAAGGTATGGGTCATCCACATGAAAACTCTAACATTTCGAAAAAATTTCTTTTTATCATTGGATAACCATTGAGATGGAATCTTACCTGAAGCCAAGTAATTAGCTATATTCGCAAACCAAGGAGTATTAGTATAAGTAACAGACTGGATGGAGAAAAGTTGTTCGTCAGGAAAATGTTCCGAAATGGGAGATTTGTCTTAGTCTCGACCATCCACAAGGAGGTGAGACAAGTGATCAGCTACCACGTTTTCTACCCCCTTTTTATCCTAAATTTCTATATGAAACTCCTGAAGGAGTAGAATCCACCGAATTAATCGTGACTTAGCGTTTGGCTTAGTGAGCAAATACTTAAGTGCGGCATGATCCGTATAAACTATGACAAGTGAGCCGACTAAGTAAGATCTAAACTTATCAAGCGCAAAGACCACAGCAAGAAGTTCTTTCTCGGTGGTAGTGTAGTTCATTTGTGCATCATTTAAAGTTTTACTGGCATAATAGATGGCATAAGGTTTCTTGTCCTTTCTCTGACCAAGTACCGCCCCTATAGTGAAGTCACTCGCATCACACATGAGTTCGAAAGGTAGAGACCAATTGGGGGCTTGCATGATGGGTGCAGTGGTCAAGAGCCCTTTTAGCTTGTCAAAAGCTTGTTGGCAAGGGGATGTCCATTCAAATGGAACATCCGTGGATAACAAATGACACATAGGACGAGAAATAGCACTAAAACCTGGAATGAATCGCCGATAAAACTCGGCGTGCCCTAAAAATGAACGGACATCTTTAACATTTGTAGGGGGTGGAAGGTTCTGAATAAGGTCAATCTTAGCTTTGTCAACTTCTATCCCTTTTTTTGAAATTATGTGTCCTAATACTATCCCTTGTGTCACCATAAAATGACATTTCTCCCAATTAAGGACCAAACTGGTTTCCTTACATCTTTTCAAAACTTTCTCCAAATTTTCTAAGCATTGGTCATAGGTGTTCCCATAAACAGAAAAATTGTCCATAAAAACTTCCAAGATTCTTTCTACCATATCACTAAATAAGCTCATCATGCATCTTTGGAAAGTGGCCGGTGCGTTGCACTGGCCAAAAGGCATTATTCTATAAGCATATGTGCCAAAAGGACAAGTAAATGTAGTTTTATCTTGATCTTCTGGGGCTATTTCAATTTGATTATAGCCCGAGTACCTATCTAAAAAACAATAATATGCTCTACCCGACACACGCTCTATGACTTGATCAAGGAATGGTAATGGAAAGTGGTCTTTGGTGGTGACGGCATTGAGACGTCTATAGTCGATGCACATGCACCATCCTATCTGGATCCTAGTTGGTACTAATTCATCTTTGTCATTTTTCACCATTATTACTCTAGACTTTTTAGGGACCACTTGGGTAGGGCTCACTCACCTAGAGTCTGCTATTGGGTAAATAATACCCGCATTGAGAAGTTTCAACACTTCTCCTCTAACTACTTCTTTCATATTGGGGTTCAATCGTCTTTGCATTTGGCGAACAGGTTTAGCCTCTTCCTCTAAGTATATGCGATGTGTGCAAACTAATGGGCTAATACCATGTAAATCAACAATTGACCATCCTATGGCTTTACGGTGCTTTAAAAGCACTTTCTTCAATTGTTCCTCTTGGCCTTCGGACAGGCTAGAAGATATCACTACTGGGTAAGATTCACCATCGCCTAAAAATATATATTTAAGAGTAGATGGCAATGGCTTTCCCTCCAGAATAGGAGCTTTCACTTATGATGGTTCAGGTTTACAAACACTAAGCCCTAATGGCTCAACACATTGGGTCCAATGACTCACAGACATAGCAGGAACGCACTCTACTGCTTCCTTATTTATCTCTGTTTCTTCTAAACACTCTATTTGCTCGTTCTGAATTAAGGCTCTCTCAAGTGGATCTGTCAAGAATTCTCTATTAAAATGTTCTTGTACTAGAATATCTATCATGCTAATCTCCCTGATGTCTTCACACTCTCCCGGTTTCTTACCTGCATGGAAGATGTTCATATCTACAGTCATGTTTCTGAAGGATAAGTTCAACTCCCCGCCCCTACAACGAATAATAGCATTGGATGTTGCTAGGAAAAGACGACCTAAAATGACAGAGATAGGAGAATGATCATTTGAGTTTCCCATGGTGTCTAGCACTACAAAATCAACCGGGAAGTAGAATTTGTCCACTTGGATAAGCACATCTTCCACCATGCCCCTAGGGATCTTAATCGAACGATCGGCTAATTGAAGGGTGATTCTAGTAGGTTTCAACTCTCTTAACGCTAACTGTTGATAAACAGAAAAAGGAAGCAGGTTCACACTAGATCCTAGATCTAGCAAAGCATTATCAACCCTATGATCTCCAATTATGCATGGAATGGTCGGACTCCCTGGGTCCTTGTATTTTGGTGGAAGATTTACTTGTAGAACCTCTCTAGCTTCTTGGTTCAGAAAAGAGGCTTCTCTCACTGTGAGTCGTCTCTTAATGGTGCACAAGTCCTTTAAGAACTTTGCATATGAAGGGATCTGCTTAATAGCATCTAGGAATGGAATATTGATTTTCACTTGCTTAAATACCTCATAAATTTCAGAATTTATTAGTTCTTGCTTCGGTTTGGCTAATCTATGAGGAAATGGAACACGTGACAAATCCTCTTTGTCAATGTCCGCAGATTTATCCCTAGACTCATCTTCCCTAGGCTTCTTTCTTAACTCCTCCACTACCTCTTTAGGATTGTCTCTATCCTCTTCTAATATTTTTTCTACTCTCTCTCTAGTGTCCTCCCTAGGTGCGGACTCTTTACTTGGAATAGTTTCATCTATGGCTTTTCCGCTCCTTAAGGTAGTTACTGCTTGAACTTGCTCATGATTTGGTGAGTTTGGCTTTATCTCTACACCATGAGCTTGCCTATTAGGATTGGGTAATGGTTGTGCAGGGAATGTGCCTTTCTCTTTGGTTAGTGATTGAGCAAACAAAGTCTTTAACTCTTTGATAGATTTATTAAGGCTAGCATTAGTTGCTTGTTGTACCTGTATGAATTGGGCCAACTGATCCTCTACAAGTTTTAGAGGAGGTGGCCTATACATGTTTGTTGCTGGTGTTGAAAATTGTTGACCATGTGCTTGGTATTGATTAGGGGGGCCATTAAATTGTTGTGGGTGTTGAAATTGCTGGGGTGATGAGTTACCATCATTTCTCCAATTGAAGTTGGGATGGTTCCTCCACCCTGGGTTTTATGTAGGTGCATATGGGTTTCCTTGTCCTTGTGGGGCCTGTGGTGGTTTATTATAAGGGGCAATAGCATTTACTTGACCATGCAACACTTCCCGAAAGGCTGGAATTGTGGAACAAAGATCTGTCCTATGCTAATTACTATCGCACACACTACAATTAACTTGGGTTTCACTCTTAACTGCTGCAATTTTTTTCATTTCTAGGGCCTTTAATCGCTTAGTCAATGCAGCTATCTTTGAATTATCCTCTTCTAAATGCCTTAATAGATGTATGGTGCCTGTCCTTAAGTTGTTTCTAATCTTGAGATTTTTAGTCCTTGTGGTGTCCCAATCTCTCGCGTTATCAGCTAGAAAGTCAAAGAAGTCATAAGCTTCTTCTAGAGATTTATCATAGAAAGAACCATTGCACATTGTCTCCACAAACCTTTTGAGTTCGGGAGTCAAGGCAGAAAAGAAAGTACTAACCAACTTACATGGGTCTTGTCCATGATGAGGACATGAATTCAAGAGTTCTTTATATCTCTCCTAACTATGGTAAAATGTTTCATTTTCAAAGGGAGTGAACTGTGAAATTTGGCGACGAATCGCCTCTGTGCGATGCTCAGGAAAGAACTTTTTTAGGAACTCAGCCTGAAGGACATCCCATGATGGAATAGACCTCGGCCTTAAAGAATTTAACCAAATTTTAGCTTTATCCTTTAACGAGAATGAAAACAATTTGAGACGGATGGTCTCGACAGAGCACGTATTATCAAAACACATATTACAGACCTCTTCAAACGCTTTAAGATAGGTATATGGATTTTCAGAATCCATCCCGTGAAAATGTGTGATTAATTGCATGATAGCTGACTTAAGATGGAATGCATTTTGGTCAGAAGGTAATATAATGCACGAGTTTGGAGTCTGTCTTGGTGGATTTAAATAATCTCTCATAGTTCTCTATGGTGGTGCAGGTACTTGGGGTTGTGGGGGTTGCATGTTATTAGCCCCGTCTATATTCCCATCACCCCCTAGTAAAAGTCTATAGGTATTGGTGTAGTATTGGGAAGAGCTCTAGATCTAGTGGCGTAAACAGGTGGGGATGCTCTCAAAAGTCTACCTGAACTATCCCTTTGCCAAACTGACATGTAATGCAATGCACATAAATGCACCAATCTGCCACAACAGTGAAGTAGAGATAAATAATACTTAATTTAAATTTCCAACCGAACCAGCAATCTCCACATAAAATATCCACCAATTTGCAATTAAACCTAAACCTCCACTAAACAAATATATAATTTATCTAAAAGAAACTAGTAAAATAAAGAAAAAAAAATCTAATATGCTCACAGATAGTAGGGATGGAACGAGGCTACCCAATTAAGCGATTGAATTTCCTCGTTGTTGTAGTTTGATGGTGAAGCTGTTTCTGCAGGAATCAAACCCTCTCGAGTTCGTTTGCTTTGTTTTTGTTCTTGTATATTTTTATTTTTGTCTTGTTTGTTTTTCTTACCTTAGCTTATTTGCTTTGTAATGGTCCCCGACAACGGCGCCAAAAACTGATCGCTCTTGAATAGTGCAATTTATATCCGCCAGCGTACGGTTGCGATGCAGTAATAATATCTCGGTAAGTCCGAGGTCGATCCACAAGGAACACTAGAAATAAACTTTATGAATAAGGTCTGCAATCAGGACAAAATTTTAATGAACTCAGATTCAATTAAAATTGCAGAAAAACTTCCAAAAAAAAATAAAAATCAATTGTTGGAGATGATTGATCTAAATTATCTGATAATAAAATTAAACTAATTTTAGGATTGTATTCAAATATTATAAAAAGGTCTTGGCAGGTTTTGATCAAGTAATAGGCCTACAGATAGGTTCCCAAGATAGTTTGGATTAAAGAAATTCAATATTCGATTACCCTTTCAGAGTTGATATTCAGTTATTTACTAGTGTTCATACCAGGGTCCCATTCATACCTATCCCAGTTTATAAACCTGTCGACAAAGTATGTTTGAAACTTAATCAAGAACAGTAGATTTCTAAAGTACCCTTAATAGGAATATATATTCAGTTATTATCAATATCCTTATCAGAAATTCTAGATATACGTATCCCTGCTTACAAATCAGTCTATACACACATGGCTAGATATGATCAAGAATATTATTTTCGAAGATATTCATGGGCAAGAAAATAAATCTTGATCCAAGTTCTTAAAATATTGTAAAATGAATACTATCTTGAATCTCTACCTGTAACCTAGTTACTTTCTCATCCCATACCAAGAACAGATTTAGCTACTAAAAAACATGATAATGATTGCAAGAATGGAAATAATGACTGAAGAAATAAAACGCTGCATTAAAGAAATATAATATGAAATTCACAATAAAAACAAGAAATAAAACTGAAGATAAAAACTAAAGATTAAAGATGCTCCCTTGAAAGATGAAAAAATTCGTAGCCTCCAAAGAATTGGATGATTCCTCCTTCCAAACCCTAAAAAAACCCTAGAATTCTTCTTCTCCTTTAGAACATAGAACTCCTAAACCTATTCTACTACCTCCTAATCTATATCTAACTAAAAAGTGAATAAATCTATATATCCCGTCGTCAGTCGTACGGACGACTTTTACAGAGTGCTCAGATGGGCTGGGTCACTTTACAAAAGTTATAGGTCTCGAAAAGTTATATAAAATCAACATATTATGGGCCTGAATAGCCTTCCTAGTTCGCGAGATATGGGTTTCTAAAGTTCCAGCTCTACATGCTTCAGTAGTTTGTACCACAACTTCAGCAGCTTGTACATTGACAGCAACCTCTTGAAACCTATGATCATTTTGCATTCGAAATCATTCCATTTAAGCTCAAAACCTACATAAAGCATTATAAACTCAATTAATATAAAAAAATAACTAAAAAGACATATATACTCATAAACTAATACTTGCAAAGTACTAATTAAGGCATTATAATTGCACTTTTGAAGCACAATCAGTTAACTAAGTAGGGTTAGGTTAACCTAGGGTTAAGGTGACCTAGGGTTAACTAGCTTGGGTTAGGTTAACCTAGGGTTGAACAACTAGGGTCAAGTTAACCTAGGGTTGGATTGGAAACTGGTTTTGAAATGTGGTTTTATGCAATTTTGAAAAGAGTTTTAGAAAACAAATCATGTTATGCAAAGTATTTTGGTAGACAACTCTTTTGAAGATCATTTCCATGAAAATTTGACTTTAGCCAAGAATATGGTTTATATGGTTTGTGCTTGAAAACCATTCCAGAGAAGGTTTTCTCAGGACCATTATAACCTTTGTCTTGAGAATAGTAGAAATTTTAAGAATCAACACAATAATGGCAACTTTTTGGAAAACCATTTTTAATACAAAGATGGGAAGGATGAACTCTTGAAAACCATTTTTGAGAAGGAGATTTTGAAAACCATTTTTAAAGGAAACTATTCTAACAAATTAGGATTCCTATAGCCAATGTAAAGGGAGACCACTTAAGAGAGGGTTTCATGAGGCCATTCCAACCACTAAACTTGAAAGAATAGAAACCTTAGAAATTAAAGAGTTTGAAAACCATTTTTATACAAGTTAGAGTGCAAGGATGTAAAAATGTGAGTTAGGGGTTAATAGGGGGATTTTCTAAGGCATGATTTCTTAGAGTCTCATTCTAAGCTTCAAGGGACCAACACTTAGAACCACTTTGAAGAGAATATTGAGCTTGAAAATGGAATGGTAATGAGAATAGTGTAAGTTTTGGAAAATATAGTTATAAACATGAAAATAAAGCCAAGCACACAAAACATGAACTAGATAGCAATATGCAAGGCGGTCATGAATTCATACAAGGCTTTAGGCTACACCATATAATCAAGGTGCTCCAACGCCATATCATCTTAAAGTAGGCTAGTGAGAGAGGCCCGTGCACGATGGTTTTTACCAACTTTCCTCTAGACATGAGCTAGGAGCTCTTTTGTCCCAAGCATGCAAGAATGGGGGGTAGAAGATGGGGATTAAAATAGATAATAGCCTAAGTAAGCTAGAAGGGAGAAGAGAGGAATGCGGGAAGACAAAAATATAAAAGGAAATATCACATTTTACCTTTAAACACTCTCAAACTTCAATAGATGCTTGGACTTACTCTTGGATGGACTTGGAAGGGGTTGAAATGAGGCTTTCTATGGCAATGGAAGGCCTTGTAGGTGAGGTGTATGGGTTACAGTGAGGTGAACTATAACCTAAGTGTTTGGAGAGAGGAGTATATGGAGGGTTTCGAATTTTTGGAGCTATTTGTCCAGAGTTTCGTCATAGTTTTCAATTCTGGAATATGCAAAGAGGGAGGCCTGTATTTATAGGCAACTCTAGAGACGCCTAGCACATGTAGTACATGCGCCTGGGCAAAATTTGCCCTAGTACATGTGCTACATGTGCCAGTACTGTTCCATTAGCAAAATGCCATTTCGCACCCATTGTACTGGCTAAATCTTAACGGTTAATTGAAATTTGGTCGATCTGATCAAAATCTGGGCGCATGTAGCATACGCTTCGCCATTGGGTGTGTTCGTTTAAACTTTGCCTCTATAATTGTGCCAACTGGGAAGGTTTTGGAGGAATCGGTTGCATCCACGGTGTTCTCCTAGAGTTTTTCATGAACTTTTAAGTTTTTAAAAAGTTTGAACGGTTTGGAAGTGTGAGATATCGTCTCGGGAAGTGTGCATGAAATCGCATATTTGCGGAGCGTCTGTGATACGCTCCGTGGGGGTTCAAAAGTAGCTATTTTTGTGCCGCATGTTCGAGGCCTTTAAGAAGTGATCTCTCTAATCGAACCATACCGATGGACGATACTCTGGAAATACTTTTAGGAATCCCCTAATTTAAGCATTTCTCAAGTCGTTTGACGGTGCGTTATAAGCAAGGAATTAAAGAAAAAGTCAATCTTGGAGGAGCGTCTGTGATACACTCCAAGGATTGCTGAAAGTAGCTGTTTTTGAGCCACGCGATTAAGGACTTTGGGGAGCAATCTACCCGATCGAGCTGTATCGATGGAAAGACCTATGAACAAGCTTTCGGGAGTTCCCTAGTTTACGAATTTCTTAAGTCATTTGACGATGCGTTATAACCATGGAATCAGGAGAAAAGACAATCTTGGCGGAGCATCTGCGAGATGCTCCAAGGAACTTATTTAGTGTCGTGAGGTTCTTCTTAGGTTAAACAGGGGTGTATGACAAGACTTACCGTTCAATATTCTAGGACTGGTGTAGTTTCAGGGTGTGTTTGGGTCGCTAAGGGCAAAACAGTCATTTTGACCGAGTTCAGTTGAAAAAGGCCAGGAATGGACTGAAGTGTTATGTTAATCGTGCCAGGTCATTCAGGGATGATCTCGGAAGAGTTTTTCACTGTTTGGTGGGATTTGTGCTGTGCTAGGGCGCCCAGGGGTAAAATGGTCATTTTGACCGAAGTTAGCCAGAATGGGACCAGAATTTGGACAGAATGGCGTGTTGAGTATGCCCAACTGCTTAGTAACACTTTGAAAAGGATGGAATTACCGTCTCGAGAGATTTTGAACTTTCTCGAGACGTGCCTAGAGGCCCAAGGGGCAGGTTTGGTCACTTTTCACCGAGTCGGGCTAGCAGACGCTAGTGTTAACCTAGGTGTTGGTTCTTAAGACCGCCTGGTCTCAAAAAACTACTTGTGTGGTGTTGGTCCCTGAGACCGCTCGGTCTCAGAGAGCTACTTATAAGGCAGTGTTGGTTTCTGAGAACGCCTAGTCTCCAAAAGCTACCTGTGATGGTGGTCTTGGTCTCCGAGAACACCTAGTCTCTGAGAGCTACCAAATGATGGACATTCTACATTAGTGGGCTGGCAGGCACCAAAAGTGAACTGTTTGAAATTTGATAAGGTGTTGGTCCCCTAGATCGCCCGCTCTTGGGAAGCTACCTAGATGTCGTTGGTTCCCCAGACCGCCCGATCTCAAAAAGTTGCCTGGAATGCCTAAGGGCATGATGGTGTTTATGGCTTCAGTTGGACCTCGTTGGCCTGGGAAGCGACTAGTTGACTGGATTGGAGTTTGAAAGACCTATCTTGGGCTTGCATGTATTGTGATGTTTGAAAGCTAGATCCAGTTGGGCCGAATATTGCCGACCGGGCAAAAATGGGGTAATTACAACTACCTCTCTTTTTTTGTCTTTACTTGTCGATGACAGAAAAATATTAAGGAAGGATCACATGTTGACTGCAAGGCAATTGGAGGGACCGTAGTAGTTGGAATTTAAGTTTTGGAAACTGGATTGTTTGAATTCTAGAATTTTGAAAACTTGATTTTGAAATTAATTCTTCCTCAACCGACATTTCGACCAATGAAATGACACTCCTTTAGGGAAATTTAGGGTTTTTGAATTTTGAAAAGGATTTTTTTTTTATAAATAATTTTGAAATTGAAGTTGATTATTTGAAATGGCCTTTTGTAATGGATGGATTTGGATTTGAATTGGAATGGTTTAGAAAACCTTTAAAACTTGGAACGAAACTTTTGAGGAAAAAGCTTTAAAAACCTAGAATTTGATTTTTGGAATTAAACCTTTTGTGGAGAAAGTCTTGAAAACCCAAAATTTTTTTTGAAAGTACACTTTTTGAGGCGAAAGCTTAAAAACTCGAGATTTTTTAAAAACGGAGCTTTTGAAGGAAAAAACTCAAGAAACCTGAGAAGATGTTTTGAAAATGGAGCTTTTGAAGGGAAAAGCTCGAGAAATCCAAAAATTTTAAAAAGTAAGGCTTTTTAGGTGAAAGCTTGAAAACCTAAATTTTTTTTTTATTTTTTTTTAAATTAGACTTTTTGAGGCGAAAGCTTAAGAACTAGAAATTCTTTTGGAAAATAGAGCTTTTGAAGGAAAAAGCTTAAGAAACTCGAGAAATATTTTGAAAACAGAGCTTTTGAAGGAGAAAGCTCGGGAAACTCAAAAATTTTGGAAAGCTAGGCTTTTTGAAGCGAAAGCTTGAAAACTCAAAATTCTTTTGGAAAACAGAGCTTTTAAAGGAAAAAACTTAAGAAACCCAAGAAATATTTTGAAAACAGAGCTTTTACAGGAGAAAGCTTGGGAAACTCAAAAATTTTGAAAAGTTAGGCTTTTTGAGGTGAAAGCTTGAAAACCGAAAGGTTTTTGAAAAACAGGGCTTTTGAAGGAAGAAGCTCAAGAAATCTGAGAAGATATTTTGAAAATGGAGCTTTTGAAGGAGAAAGCTCCGGAAACCCAAAAATTTTGGAAAACTAGGCTTTTAAAAGTGAAAACTAGAAAACCCGAAATTCTTTTGGAAAACAAAACTTTTGAAGGAAAAAGCTCGAGAAACTTGAGAAATATTTTGAAAACGGAGCTTTTGAAGGAGAAAGCTCGGGAAACTCGAAAATATTGGAAAGCTAGGCTTTTGAGACGAAAGCTTGAAAACCCGTAATTCTTTTTGAAAAATAGAGCTTTTGAAGGAAAAAGCTCGAGAAATCCGAAAAATATTTTGAAAACAGAGTTTTTTAAAGAGAAAGCTCGAGAAACCCGAAAATGTTTTTGAGATTAAACTTTTTGAAGAAAAATTTTTTTGGAAAACCCAAGAAATGATTTGAAGTCAAACTTTTTGTAGGAAAATTTTGGAAAATCTAGAGATTGATTTTGAATTGAAACTTTTTGAAGGAGAAAGTTTGAAAAAACCTATAATTTGACTGGAATTGAAACTTATTTGAAGGAAAAAGATTGGAAAACCTCAAAATTGATTTGACTTGAAACTTGTTTTGTTGAAGGAAAAATGTTTGGAGAATGTAATTTGACTCAAAATTCGACTTTTTAAAGGCAAAATGTTTAGAAAATTCATTTTGATTCGAAACTTGAACTGTCAAATACAAAATGTATAGAAAAATCATATTGACTTGAGACTTAAACTGTCGAAAACAAAATGTATAGAAAATTCATTTTGACTTGAAACTTTTGATTTCCTTTTTTTTTTTTTTTTGAAAGAAAAATGTTTAGGATATTCCTTTTGACTCAAAATTTGAAACTTTTTGAAGAAATATTTTTTAAAAAACTTTTTTGACTTTTGAAAATTGATTCTGAATTTGAAAGAAAGCAAGAGCTTTGATATTTTTGAATTCAAAAGTTTTTGTAGAAAAATTTTTGAAAGGTTTTGAAATTGACTTTGAAATTTGAAAGTTTTTGTAGACGAAGCCTTGAAAGTGTTTGGACCTTCGAAAACTGAATTTGGGATTTAAAGGAAAGTAAGGGCTTTTGTGTTTTGGAATGGATGTTGAAACTAGAGTTGAAAAAGTCTTTGAAAATTTTTTAAGTTCAAAATTGATTTCAACTTTTGAAAAAAAGTAAGAGCTTTCACTTTTTGAAATATTTTGATTTGATTTGGTAAGAATTATACCTTGTCTTTACCTTTTGTAGATAGTTGAGTTTGGGAAATCATCATAGACTGCTCCGTGATTGTAATTCTTCTATCTCGAAGCTTGAAGGGGGGGCATTTGTGCCCTCCTGAATTGAGATTTCTTGAAATTAGAATACTCAGTGTTTGGTTGACTGTCGAGTTTTTCTTTTGTGGGCATAATAGGATTCTTGCTAATGTAGCTTCTGAGGAGCTGTGCTTCTCTAAAGTTGAGCATCTTGAGTTTGCTTCTGGAGAGAGTGAGGTTTCTTTTGAAAAATTTGAGAGATCTAGAGGGTTGAACATCTTTGGTGGGTTCTTTTTCGAATGGATTGACTGGTTTGAAATTGAATAGGAGGTGTAGGGTGAGACGTTGCCCCAGCTTTAATGATTTGAGAATGGTCGAATTTGGCTTTTCAAAGTTGATTGGGAAGGTTGAGGGTGGGACGTTACTCCAGTCTTCACTGTTTGAAAAAGGTCGGATTAAGCCGTTTAAAGTTTTCACAGGAAGTTAGAACGATGTATGTTATACCTATTGATGGATGCACAGATTAGACAAGAATATAAATAAATAAATGTACGGGTTTACACAGAGATTGCACGTCATTCTTTTTTTTTTTTTTATTTTTTATAAATGCACAAGCTTATGCATGAATGAAATTAAATACATGTCATACTTTTGATGAATGTACAAGATTATATAGGAATGGACTTGAATGCATATCATACTTTTTGAAAAATGCACAGAGATGGAATTTTGAATGGATGTCATACTTTTTGATGAATGCATGAACATATATGGTTTGTACAGGAATTGAAATGAATGCTTATCATGCAAGTTAGTACAAGTATGGAAATGAATGCACATGTTTAATACATGGAATGAAATTTAATGCTTATCATTCTTTTTGATAAATGCATGAACATGTATGATTTATATGAGAATTGAAATGAATGCATGTCATACTTTTTATAAATGCATAAATTTATACAGGAATGAAATTGAATACATGTTATGCTTTTTGATGAATGCATATAGATGGAAATGGACATATGTCCCAGGGGTTGCCCCAGAGTTTATGTTCAGTTATTATGTCTCAAGATCAGGCAGTCTTTGAATTTATGTCCTCCTATTGGGATTCCCCTTTTGGGTTTTGCCCTTTTCTTGCCAGGATGTGATAGCACTTGCACAATTTTCAGCGATTCAATCCATTGACTCGTTTTTCTCTTCTCTCTTTTGTTGAAAAAGAAAAATTTTCTAAGTGGACCTCTCGAGTGATAGCCGATATCACCCTTTGGCAAAGCATGCTTTCAAGTCATTTTATCTCTAAAAACAAAAAAAATATGCTAGTAGGGACAAAGTTATTTTGGCCAAGTATGCTTTCAACTAAAGTTCTTCTAATTCATGTTCTACCTCTAGAAGAGACTGGTTTGTTCAGTCTTCAGGTTTCAATACAATGCTGATAGTAGGCACAAAACAATTATCCCATTTAATTAAATTCTTATGTTCACGTTAAACCAAAACTTTTTGTGACGATCCTAACTGAAATATGGCATAAGTCGCATAAATAATTTATTTTTTCAATCTTTTTAATTGAGTTCTTTTCTTATATGGGCGGAAGAAAATGAATAACTTATTTTAAACATTAAACAACAACAATAACGAATGGGTAGTGAGCAATATTAACAAAGACATTTTCCCTTTTCAAAGAACTAAATACGTAGGGAAGAGTAAGAAAATTGCTTTCTCCCCATCTCATGCAAGCCACACAATTAACAAATTATGTACTCACAATATATATATATATATATATAGAGAGAGAGAGAGAGAGAGAGAGAGAGAGAGAGAGAGAGAGAGAGAGAGAGAGAGAGAGAGACGAAGAGCAATGTTATCTCATTGTCAAAACCCTAAGTTTCGAACATGCAGATGTGGTGAGATCGGGGAGAGCAATGGCCAAAGAGGGCGAAGGAATAAAGTAACTCCATTTTCTCTAGCGCCGTTAGAGACGGAAGTGGCCGAAGTCTCGTCAGGAGAGAGAGCAACAATGAATTCTGATGACAAAAAATTCTAATGACACTTTATGTGTAGAACTTTTGCTATATATGTGTGGAACGCTAAAAGCATCAACACTATTGACCTTTTTTTAAAAAAGTATTGACGCTTTTCATTCTTAAGGAAAAGTGTCAATAGTATTGACGCCTTTGGTTTTAAAGCGTTGACATTAAACACTATTCGTAATGATGCTTTTAATAATAAACAGAAAGCGTCATTTTAATTGACGTTTCAATTTATTTACCGCAATAATAAGAAAATTGAAATTAAAATTATTATTAGCATTAATACTTTTATTAAAGGCGTCAATACTAATAATGTTTAGTCATTATTTTATAAATATTAAAAAAATAATCCTAATTTAATATATATTAAATAAAATAAAATACCTTGGTAAAAGGCTCATTTTTTATTTGCCATATTGCTCTCGTGGAAAGTTAGAAACCCTAAACCTCACAGACACCACCACATTTATGCTCTCTCAGGGCAGGGCAGGGCAGGGCAGGGCGGGGCCGTTATATACACCAGTTATATACTACCGCTGTTTTTGATCTCTCCGATAGTTTTTTTTTGCTTTTTGTGCTACTAATCTTGGTCTTTTTGTGTTTTATGTGAATGATCAGATTTTCTTTTGTATTTTTTTGAAGAGCGAACAATTTCTGTGAAGCTATGGCTCTGGTAAGTTATTCAGATCCTTTTCCCCCGTAGTTTCAATCTTCGACTTCGACTTCGACTTCAGATCTACATGGATTTCGCTGAACACAATTCGGCATCCGAGAAACAAACAAACTTTTTTTTTTCTTTTTTCCTGTGCTGTAGATTTGCATTCTGTTCGATATGTTTCTCTGTCTCTCTCTATGTACTTTCTATATATTGCATAGATGCATGTATGTAATAAAACGCTTGGTTTGTTGTAAATAGTGGCAAGTATGCCTACTTCGATTGAAGGATAAAAAAGGTTCTCTTGAGTCGGACTGAGTTATTTGGTGCATAATTGCTTAAAATGCAAATAACCCTCTTGTGGTTTCAGTCAGTCAAGTCACCAAGTGAATTCTTTCGAAACTGTTCCATTTTATGGGGATCCATGTGCTGGATTAAGTCCACTATATATCCTGGCTTAATTATTTAAGTTTTCAGTGTTTTATTTTATTTTTATTTTTTTCCCTTTTGTTGTTACATTGGAGGGCCAAAGCCAGGAGAGAGAGAGAGAGAGAGAGAGAGAGAGAGAGAGAGAGAGAGAGAGAGAGAGAGAGAGAGAGAAGAACCCGTGGCCACAATCATGTGTGGCAGTGCCACTACCACTGGTCTAACTGATGACCACAAGTTTTGATTCATTTGTTTTGGATGGGAACTTTGCATGTTTGGGACTTGTAGAAGCTTGTAAGAAAATTTGAGAATAGTGTAGAAATCAAATTGGTGGACTTATTTGAATCTGTCTCGATTTTGGAGTGCAGCCTTGATCTGACAAGTCCTGCTCCTTTCCTTTATTCCACTCAACATTTTTGTTGGCTGTGCTGCATTTTTGTCACTTAATCATGCTTGATAGTTGGAGAGCGGCCCACATATAAAATGAACATTAGCTTTTTTCCTTTTTCCTTATATTAGTAGGAGAATTCTCTATGCATGTAATTAGCCCAAAGTGTTGGCATTTTACAGGGCACCCATTGTGGTCAGATGTATAATTAACTCTGTCCTTTTTACCACTTTGAAAATACTGATATGTTATCAATAACCTACAACAAAAATTCATGTAGTATGAGCTCCAAGTTAACTGACTTAAAGCGAACATACATTTTCATAGTATTCTACTGCTGCTCTAAGAGCATTTGAATTTTGCTTTACCTGTTGTTTATAGTGAAGAATTGATATCCTTCTAATAAAACAGCCTTGCTTAATTGGACCATCCATGCTGCAAATTTATAAGAATCTAGATTTTATGATATTTTATTCTTTTTTATTGAAAGAATTACTTTGGAGAGCAAATGGTTAGCTTCATACTTGTGATCTACTTTGCAGATTTTGCATGCAGGTAGCACAAACAAAAATGCTTTCAAGGCACTCATTGCTGCCGAATACACTGGTGTTAAAGTGGAATTGGTCAAGAACTTTGAGATGGGTGTATCAAACAAAACTCCTGAGTTTCTCAAAATGAATCCAATAGGAAAGGTATATGATACAGATGTAGGGTAACATAGCTTACTCAGATGGTTATGTTCTCTTTTGCCCCCAACTCAAATGTCTTTTATTGTATAGGTTCCTGTGCTTGAAACACCTGATGGCCCCATATTTGAGAGTAATGCAATTGCACGCTACGGTGAGGTTACTAGTGTTGGACCTCCAACTAGCTTTGATGAAAGTTTATAAAAAAAAAAAAAAACTCATTCTTATTCTATTTGCTCCAGTTACTCACTTGAAGGGTGCCAATCCACTTTATGGCTCTTCCCTAATTGAATATGTAAGGAATTGGGTTTTGTTTGTATTTGCCCTTAATTATGCTGTTCATATTTGTTTTTTTTTCCCTTTCAGTTTCCACTTATAGTTTTAACCTTTTACGTTGGTAGAAGTTGTTATGCTCTTTAACTGAACTATACCTCAGTATATGTTTTACTAATATCTTACTGCATTGGTTCTGATAGGCCCACATTGAGCAATGGATTGATTTTGCATCTCTTGAGATTGATGCCAATATTTTGCGTTGGTTCATACCACGGATTGGTTTTGCTGTGTATCTTCCTCCAGTATGTCCAACATCTTCTAGTCATCTGATTCCTCTATATGTAATAGTATATCTTGCTTCAGAGCTTCTAAAATTCTTGGTAATACTGATCTAGTGATCACTATTCTATCATTCTGTACAAAGGCGGAGGAAGCGGCAATTTCTGCATTGAATAGAGCATTAGGTGCTTTGAACACCCATCTTGCCTCGAACACTTACTTGGTCGGACATTCCGTTACATTGGCTGATATTATTATGACATGCAACTTGGTTATGGGATTCAGTCGGATTATGACTAAGAGCTTTACCTCGGAATTCCCACACATGGAGAGATACTTCTGGACCATGGTTAATCAGCCAAATTTCCACAAGATATTGGGTGAGGTGAAACAGGCAGAATCTATTCCACCTGTTCAATCAGTGAAGAAGCCATCACAGCTGAAAGAACCTGCAAAACCTAAGGTCAAGGATGAACCCAAAAAAGAGGCCAAGAAAGAAGTCAAGAAAGAGTCGGCAAAGCCTAAAGTGGAAGTGGTTGGTGAGGAGGAAGAGGAGGCACCCAAGCCAAAGCCAAAGAATCCTCTTGATCTTTTGCCTCCAAGTAAGATGATACTGGATGAGTGGAAGAGACTATATTCCAACACAAAGACCAACTTCCGTGAGGTTGCTGTAAAAGGTTATATGCTTTTCTCATTCCTTGCTTTTGCACTGTTCTAATGACTGAAGCCATCTCATTTTCAATTGAATCTGCGGATGACTTATCAACTTTAATAACAAATACAGAGCTAAGCCAGTTTGTTAGTTTCCTTCCTTTAGTTATTATTGTTAATTTTCATATGGTGCCACCCAATGAGCAGGCATTGTTTTGTATTATGTGCTAAGATACCAGTGCCTGTCCATATCATCCAGGATGTAGTTCGCTTCCTTGTTATCCTTCTCTATCTCTTTATTTCGTTTGATCTTCCCTACTGATTTTGGTAAGCACAGCTGTCAAAATCTGGTCTTTTGTGATTTGATAAGGGTATGCTGATTTGTTGGGTCCTTTAGTCTCCTTTCATAGAGATGTTGAATCCTTTACTTTTTTTCTTATTAAGATTAATTCTTTCAAGGTGGATAGTATGCAGCTAATTTTTTTTGTCTTTCATTTTCTGTTCCTTTTCTATTTTCTGTATATAGCACCCTATACACATTTGTATATGTTTGTATACACACGCATATATAAAATTAATGAATTGTTGATTTAGTTAAGAGGAAGTGTTTAAAAATGGTAGATTTGTTTGAGAGAGAGAGAGAGAGAGAGAGAGAGAGTTTAGTTTAAAGAAAGAGATGGATTTATTTGAGAGCTATTAGAGAGTAGGGGGAGATTATGATTTCTGTGAGGGTTCAGCTTAGAGAAAGTTAGGAAGAAATGGTACCTTTTATGTCAGCCATTAATCCATTGCCGGTTTCACTTCGGTCGAGATTACGAGGGTATTAGTGTCATTTTTTTTAAATCTGAGGGAGTCCAAGTGAAAATTGCTTTAACCACAGGGGGCAGATGGTATTTTCTCCTAAATTCAAACAATGTGCTTTGTTGTGCCACATTCTAGAACATGTGGCGCATTCCAGATAATATTGGTGTGTACATTGTCATACATTTATATTTCATGTCCCTGGAGGCATTTTATAGCTTCATATCAGAGAACATATATTTATATTTAAAACTATACAAGTAAAGATTGGAGTTTGTGGGAAAGCTTGCTTTATAAAATGTTACAGATTGCAACAATCTTTCTATTTAAGCATTAAAGCGATCATCTTTTTCTAACCTCTCTTGGTGTTGTCTAAGCAATTTTGTTGCTGGGTTTTTAAGTTTTATAATCTAGGCTGCATAAGGGTTCAATTGCCTGCCGCAATTGCTTTTATGACCTTGAATGTAGGGGTATTCACTGGTCGAGTTGGGTAGTGATCCACCAATCGAACTGCCTAGGTCTCAGGAATATTGGAACTGATTTCGAATTGGTTTGGTTGGTTCGGGTTAGAAATTCATCTCTTGTTGCAAAAAAAAAAATAATAATAATAATAATAGGTACTTAAATAACAAATAAATGAAAGCACATAGTAAAAATTCATATACTATTAAAATTCAACTATTACATATGGTTCGGGTCGGTTTTGGTTTGGGTTGGGTCGTTTTATCAGGTTGGGCCAGTTTTAGATAGTGACCCACTAAGTGAACTGCCAAGTCGGGTTCACAAACATTGGAACCGATTTCGACTTGGTTTGGGTTCGGGTTGGGCTGGACGGGTTGGCTGGTCGGATGAATTTTTGAACATCCCTACTTGAATGTGAACGCGTTTTCCTTTTTAATCTTGAAGGGATGTTGAAGTGCATTCTCCTGAAAAACTCGTGGCTTTATGCTGTAATCTGTTTCTTTATTGCGCTTTATGTTGCCCTTTGAAGAGAATTTAGTGCCTTCTGATTTGCAAGAAAAAGCCTTTAATTGGGGTGTCTGGTCTCAGTCATGTGGCAGCTTTCCTGCATTTGTATACAATTTGATCGTTTCTTGTGTTCTTGATTAACTAACCTTCAATTCCTTGCATTCTGCTGTAGTCCCACTTGTACTCTTACCACTGTAGTTGATTATTTTTACTTGCTTCATATGTATCCCACCTTCCCCGACCCCTTACAGAAAGTACATCTGCACAAAATCCATGCTTGCATGCGCAAGCATGTGCACATATGCATGTGAGTACTCTGTAGTCCTAGAAATATGTTCAACCTCTTGCACATTGATAATCGGCTGAGGCCATGCTTTAGCTTTGTTGAATATGACCACTGAATTGTGATTGGCATTCTTCCATGGTTGATGTCCTACTTATATTCTTGTTTTGCAGGATTTTGGGACATGTATGATCCTGAGGGATTCTCCCTTTGGTTTTGTGACTACAAGTACAATGAGGAAAATACTGTCTCATTTGTGACTTTAAACAAGGTGGGTGGCTTCCTGCAGCGGATGGATCTGGCTCGTAAATATGCGTTTGGGAAGATGCTGGTGATTGGTTCAGAGCCCCCGTATAAAGTAAAGGGACTGTGGCTCTTCCGAGGGCAAGAGATCCCTCAATTTGTGATCAACGAATGTTATGACATGGAATTGTATGAGTGGAAGAAGGTAGACATTTCCGATGAAAGCCAAAAAGAGCGTGTAAATCAGATGGTTGAAGACCAGGAACCTTTTGAAGGTGAGGCTCTTCTAGATGCAAAATGCTTCAAGTGAAAAGCCTAATCATGACAAAGAAAGGTACTGTAGTTCAGGGTCTAACGTGTTTCGGTTATTGCTGCTAAAATTCATAGTACCCTGCATTGTTCCAAACATATTTGATCTTTTTTCCTTCTTGTAATAGGGTCTTCAGTAACGTGTTTCTAATTTAAAATTTTGGGCTCATGATAGTTTTATTGGGATAGTTTCAAACTTCTCATTGTTGTATTATTATTATTATTATTTTAATTAGACGTATAATTGCACTTTGACACGGATTTGTTGTTCAATTATGGTTTGAGGTATTGTGTGAGAGGACCGTTTCTGGATTTTAGCGGAGGTGCAGGGAGGTCAAAAGGAATATATTTGTTTCATATATATACGTATTGAGTTCTTAGATGTTGCTTTTTTATCTTTTTATTATATTCATAGCTTTGTTAACAGTGGAGAAATGCATGCATAATATGAAGGAAGCTTTGGGGGTGCCCCCATGCATCGTGATGCACATCATAGGAACGAACCAATAGTGTTTTAAGATATTTTGAAACTGAGGTTGCTGTAATAAACGATATTTTAAGGAGCTGTTTTTCAGTTCTTATTCTGTTGGGCAAAATTCCAAGGTCGCTGAGCGAAATTCAGGTCAGGTCAGGAGGAAGTTGTAGAGGAAAATTGAGCTGATGTCTTGGGTTTATATGCTCTCAGCCAATGCTCATTTCATTTGATGTCAGTTATAGCTATACTAGGGATAATTCGTGTTTATGGCACTCTGCGTACCAACCCATGCTGACAACATGGCAGATAGTTGCAGTGACATCTTTTGAGCAACACATCTTGTAAGTTGGGGTGGTAGCATGGGTCAAGGATCTGTTACTACTATCACAGAACAACCGTTACTACCACACCAAAACCATCACTACCATTAAGGTTCCTGTGGTTGCCGTGTAAAGATCAAAACCATAATTTCTAAGCAAATCAAAATGTTTAAACAATCACTATAGCTATTTTTTCAGTCCCCATAATTCACTCGGCAAACTCGACTTCATTGAAAACCTCAAAGAAACTGGCTTATGATTCACAACGAAAATTTCCAAGCTTTGATGTAGTTAGCACAAAGCGGTTACAGCCCTAAAGTAGTACACCGTGATTAACCCTATTTTTTTTTTCTTTTTCTTTTTTTGGAAGATAAGCATTATAAAAGAAGAAAAAAGAAAAGAAATATAAATACAAGAGGCATACCCCAGCTAGAAAATCAGGTTGGAAGCTCTCACCAAGGGGTAAGGGGCCCAACCATACTCAAACAGAACTACCACCCAAAATACAACCAAACCAAACCAAACAGAAGAAACCCAAACAAACCAGCAGAACCAAAACCCTAATAAAAACAAGGGATTCTGGAACACATCAAACAAAGTAAGCAGAAAACACAGGACAACTAGCACTTGCTCCGTCCAGAAGAGTATAAATCACAATCCCAACATAACGCAAAGCTCTAAACACGAGCAGCAGCCAGCAGTCACGCATCCCTAACGCAAGTATAAGGTAAATTCCATTCCCTTTGCACCCATCTATTCTCTTGGGATAACTTAATATTCCTGCTTGAAGCTAGCCTTTCTCTGATGCTAAACTTAATATCTTCCAGCACAGCTCTCTCATTCCTTCTCGTATTTTCAAAGATCCTAGAATTTCTTTCCCTCCAAAGGTAGTAAACAGAGGAGGTGAAAGCCAATTTGGCCAGCGTCACCTTAAAGGATTTACCTCGCAGCTCCATAGATAAATAGCTTACAAGTTCAGACCATCCTAGCTCAGGCCATTGGACACCGCACATAGTTTGGACCACATGCCAAACATAACTTGAGAACCTGCACTGAAAAAACAAATGATCATAATTCTCATTTATCTCTTGGCACAGACTGCATTGAGAGCTTTCTTTTATAAGAAACTTGACCAACCTGTCTTCAGTATTTAGTCTCCCATTTATAGCAATCCAAGTAACAAAGCCAAACCTCGGAAGGTGCTTTGGGACCATATTAAGTTTCCCCGCCTGACCTTCTGCTTGTGCTGCCTGAAAGTCTCATATGCTGATTTAATTGTAAAAACACCATTATCATTAGGCATCCAAAACACATAATCAACTCTATTACTATTTGGTTTAAACTCAGCTGGAGTGTGTCTCCTCAAATAGATCAAATTAGTAGAGTAGGAAGCTGGCCAATGCCATTCTCTACCGCAAACGATCCTGCTAACTCTTGAATCCCTGCCCATTGCTACATAATATATGATCCGCTCACCAAATCTGTCAGCAAGTGGTCCCAAAGGGTGCCAATTATCATGCCAAAGAAAGGAGTTACCAGTTATCATACCAAAGAAAGGAGTTTCCCCCATCTCCAATCCTAAGCTTTAAATGACTTTTAACACGGCTTCTCAATCTGAACAGCTTCCTCCAAACCCATTGATTACACTCCAAAAGTGTAATCTTAATCCCCTAATTAGTGGTTTGTTAGCCTCAATGTACTTCTTAGAATAGGTTTTTAGTAAATAAATTATCTCTGTGTATTGCAAGTTTATCGGGCTAAAATAGCAAAAATGGGCCAAATGTAGGAACAACCCTTCAGAAGGTGGATCTAGTGTTCGGATGGCTGTCGGTTATAACGGAACACCGTTTGCATGCTACATTAGACAGTGGACATCTAGAGTCGTGTTTTTGGGTCTGAAGTTTTTCTAGAGTCATGATTTGAGTCCGAAGCAATTCCAGAATGGTGATTTTCCATCAGAATACCGTCTGGATGAAAAAACTAACTGTTCGGAAGGCTAAACCTATCGTCCAGACAATGTTCAGATGCGTGTCGGACGGTAGGCGCAGAAAATGTGTTCCAAACATATATCAAGCCGAGAGAAGTGGATGTGATTCATTATGTAATGATAGGATTGATATTTTGTTTTGGGGCTTTGGATGACAACAGTAGTTCAACGATCCGAAGAAGAATGTTTGTCTTGTTTTGGATTCTTGTAGTTTGAGTTTTGAGAAGAATGTTATAGATGGAATCTCTTTAGATTTTTATCTATATTTCTTAGCTACTCTCCCACTCTTTCCCTGTATTTAAAAAAAGCTTTTGTCCAATTAAATTCTAGATTTACATGCTTGGTTATCATTTCTACAAATTTTCTTACATGGATTGTTCTAATTAAACCCATTGTTTGGGTGCAATTGTGAAGACCACCATGGAAGACATAAGAAGTAAAATGGGAGTCTCTAAATCTCACTAAATATCCACACTTTGTTATTCTCTATTTTTGGAATTGATTGCTTTAGAAAACTTAGATCTATAATCATGGTTTGATGAACGTGTGATTTATTTCTAAGGATCTCACAAAGGTATTCAAATCTAATTCTAATTAAAAGAGAATTCAAGGTTTTAAAGCTAAATCTTCCAAATCAAGGAACCACGGAGAGATCCTTGATTTGAGTTATTCTAAACTCTCCATTTCAAATTCCATGCTAAAATTGGTAGGTTGAATCAATTGCACCGAAACCTCTATTATCCCATTTAAATCTATAAATATTTTCACTTGAATTTTCATTTACTTAAGTTAATTTAGTTTTAATTGCTTTTAGTTTGGTACAATTTCTAATTCTCTTAAATTGCTCTAGCTAGATTATTAGTTGCTCAAATTAGTAATTTAATTAGCATTTTCAATTAATTGCTTAGTGGTAGTAAAATCAATCCAAAAACCCCTAAAGATTTTCAGTTAAACTTTGGTTCCCATAGATTCAATTCCATCCTTGTCTTGTAATTATAATTCAAATACTTCTTAAATTGTGCTCGTTGTTTATTGCTAAATTTGCACAAATCCCATGGGCGAAAATGATAACGGGGATATCTCCATTTGAACTACACGCGTCTCCGTCATTGTAATTAACTTTGTGGGGAAGGACGAAATAAAGTTTTGACGCCGTTGTTAGGGATTTGAAGGCGCGAGTGAATTTTAGAAAAATTACAATTAAAATTGCAAAAATTAAGTGAGAATTAATCACTCACCTCCGAGGGAAGCATCTACAACTTCGGGCTGGGGTAATTTCTTCAACTTCATTGTGAATATCGTGCTAGAATTTTTTGTTTCTTTCTTTTTGATAGTTTCTTTTGTTTGATTAATTAACTTGCATTGAATCTTTCTAGGATCATTAGAGAAGATAGGATAGTGCGTGTTTTACTTGCTAATTGGTGGTATTATTAAGCACGTGGAGTAGGAGTTTAGAGTTGAATAGCCGTTGTTCGGTACATTGAGAAAAAAAAACGTTGTCTGGCATTGATATGTTTGTGTATGATGTGTTGACTAGGATTCAAACATATTGTTTTTGCATTGCATGTGCGTGACCCATTGGATGCGAAACGAATATAGACGCCTATTATGAGTCTACCCACCATCACCGGTTAACACTCCTCCTGGACTCTCTTTAGTTGTTAACCTAGGATCCATTCCTATGGAAGACATAAATGAAGAAGGTGGGCTACCTAATCTTGTCCCACCCAATCGTGTGCCACCAAATCTCAATGTAGTGCCTATTCCACCAATGGGTGGAATGCCACCCAATCCTCATCTAAATCCACCAAATGGCCTAAGGGGTGATATTATAGATGCTGGGAGTATCGATGGAGACATGGGGGCTTCCCAATTCCGCACTTTGAGAGATTACATGAACCCATCACGGTAAGCGCTGAGTTTATGTATTGTTTTTCTACTCCATTACGCTACTTTGAACATACGTCCCGATATGATGTAATTGCTTCCTCAATTTCATGGGGTAGATTCGAAAAGGCCTTATGTCTTTATTAAAGAATTTGAGGATGCATGTTCGCTAGTGACGGACAACTCTTGTCCAAAGGAAATCTTTTTTTTTTTTTTAACTTTTCCTTTTTGTTTAAAAGACATTGCTAAGACGTGGTTCAATTCTTTGAGACCACTTTCCATCCACTATTGGCAAACTCTTCAAGGGGATTTTTTGAAAAAGTTTTTTTCTTGAAAATAGAACAGAAGCGTTTCAATCCCAAATCTCACAATTTTCCTCCACTTTGGGGGAATCCTTTTTCCAATGTTGGGAGCGTTTTAAAGAACTTCTAATTTCTTGTTCGCATCATGGTTTTGCCGATTGGCATATTATTAAGATTTTTTACACTTCACTCACACGCTAATTGAAACAATTTGTTGAAACTATGTGCGCGGGTACTTTCATGGATAAGCAATCCCACGAAACTTATGCCTATTTTGATTACCTCTCAAATTTGGCTCATGATTGGGCGACCGCTAGAACCCAAAATCCTAAGGATAGGCCCAACGCACAAGGGGTGAAATACTAATTAAGAGAAGTTGATGATGTGAATGCTAAGCTTGCTACTTTGGCAAAAAAATTAGAAGCCTTGGAACTTAAGAAGGTCAATTCGGTGGGGAGTGAAGAGTTTAAAGAATTGTGTTGTGTTGTGTGTGAGACTAAAGAGCATGACACCATGTCATGCCCGGTCATTCCGGGTATGGAGGAGGCATTGCATGGCCAAGTCAATGCCACTGGCCATTATAATCGAGGGGGAAACCCCTATTCCAATATCTATTACTCAGGATGGAGGGACCATCCTAATTTTGGATAGAGAAGTGAGAGGACTTCCAATCCCCAAGCTTACCAAGGAGGTTTCACAACCCTCAATCTTATAAAGAACCTCTTCCATCATTTCAATGGCCATAATACCAACCTCTACCGGTTGCATCATTCCCAACCCAACCAAAGCAATTTCAACCTCCACCTCAAGCTCCATCCAATACATATCAACCCCTATAGAGGAGGCCATTGGAGGATACCCTCCAACAATTCATGCAAACTCAAGGAGGGGTCAATTCTTGGGTTGATAAAATTTTGGATGGTATTAAGAGTCAATTGACTCTTCTTACACAAGCCTTGACCCTTATCGAGAAGGGTAAGTTATCCGCATAACCTCAACCAAATCCATCTAAGCATGTGCATTCCACGGAGACCTCAACCCAATCCTCTTCTAGTCATGAGCAAGTCTAAGCAATCACCATTTTTGGGAAGTGGTAAGGCTATTGACAAGAGCATTCTTCCTAGGGATCCTAAGGGTAGGGGAGAAGCGTCTAAGGCAGTTGAGGGTTCAATTGACAATGAAGGAGAGAGAAAGCCTAGTAAGAAGAAGAGTAAGGAGGAGAAGAATGGTGAGGAGAAGAAGAGTGAGGAGAAAGTGAACAGTGAGTCTATATCCAAGAGTGAGGAAGTCTTGAGAGAGGAATGTGAGGCCTTAGCTCACGCCCCCTTTCCTCATCATTTAGCTAAACCAAAGAACCATCTTTTAAGTTTCAAGATTTATGAGACTTTTAAGCAAGTAAAAACAAATCTAGCTCTCTTAGAAACCATAAAACAAGTACCTTCTTATGCTAAATTTTTGAAAGATTTATGCACTATTAAGAGGAGGTTGAATGTAAGAAAAAATGCCTTCTTGCTAAGGATGTTCATTCCATGGTCCAATTTAAGACTCCTTCCAAGTATAAAGATCCGGGTTGTCCTACTGTGACTTGCATCATAGGAGACCATAGGATAGAGAGTTGCCTTCTAGACATAGGGTCGAGTGTGAATCTATTGCCATACTCGATGTATGAGCAATTAGGATTAGGTGAGCTCAAACCAACTATGATCACACTCCAACTAGACGATCGATCGATTAAGGCCCCTACGGGAATTGTAGAGAATGTCTTAGTGCAATTTGATAAGTTCTGTTACCCGGCTGATTTTGTGAGTCTAGACACCTAATCGATAGTGGACCATAATGCCCAAAACCATATTTCGGTCATCTTAGGTAGAACGTTTCTAACTACATGTGATGCCATTATCCATGTAGGAGGGGCTCTGTTAAAGTTGTCTTTTGCTAATATGACTTTTGAGCTTAACATGTTTAATGCGGGGAGCCAACCGGGGGATTTAGAAGATGTTCGGGAAGTGAACCTTATCGGCTCTATAGTGTAGGAGCACTTTGAGAGACATAGTGTAGAAGACCTATTGGCTAGAATGTTGATGTTTAGCGAGAGTCTTGATTGCTTAGAAGGTGAGGAAGAAAGGGATATTGTTAGAGAGGGTAGTGGTCTAGAGGTTTGTCTTATAATGGCTGTGGGTCAATGGACCCCCACTTTTGAACCTCTAACTCCTAATCCAATTAAACCCCAACTATCGAAACTTAAGGCTCCTACACTCGATAGGAAGCCTTTACCATCTACCATCAAGTATGTATTCTTGGGTGAGGGTGAATCTTATCCCTTGGTGATATCTTCATAATTAACGGAAGCTCAAGAGAAAAGCTTATTGGAGACGCTCAAGAAGCACCATAAGGCCATAAGTTGGACAATCGTAAATTTACACGATATGAGCCCTCTTGTATGCACTCATCGTATTTATTTTGAGGAAGGGGCTACGCCAGTGCGCCAAAATTTAATGGCGATTGAACCAAATAATGAAAGAAGTTGTGAGGGGTGAAGTTCAAAAGCTCCTTAATGCAAGTTTTATATACCCAATTTTTTACTCTAAAGGGGTGAGCCCCACCCAAGTTGTTCCCAAAAAGTTTGGGGTAACAGTAGTGAAAAATGAGAACAATGAATTGATACCCACCCGAATTCATACCGAGTGGCGTATGTGTATTAACTACCAATGATCATTTTTCCCTTCCTTTTCTTGACCAAGTCTTGGAGAGAGTAGCAGGACGAGCTTACTATTATTTCCTAGTTGGTTACTTGGCTATAACCAAGTGGAAATAGCCATGGAAGACCAAGACAAGACCATGATGGGGGTATGTTCTTCATTTCGTTGCATTGCCTCACCACATTGAACATACTTCAACATATCGGGAGCTTCTGATTTTAGAGTTTCTAATCCTAGCTAGCTAAGGTTGAATACCATCATCAAATGAGTCTAGAATTCTCCTAATGCAAGTATAAAATAAATGTCATGAGTTGAGATGTATAAGCATACGAAAAAGAAAGAAAATCCTTCAAGAGTGACATAGAAAAAGCCAAATTCCCAAGTGAGAGGGTGAGAAGTCTACCATGAGAGACTACAATTAATATTTTCCAATCACAATATTTAGAGTCTTAATATTTGCCCATACCGTCAAGCATGAAATTTTTGGTGAAATGTTATCACAAATCCAAGTAGTTGCAAGTCAAGCAAAATTCAATAGAAGAAGTACCAAAAGCATTAAAGATATTGAGGAAATTAATACATGCAAAAACAAAATTGGAAGCATGTGGAAGGTATAAAACCCCCAAATCAGGTATGGAAAAAATTTGAATTTATTTTTCAAAACCATGAGAAGCAATTTAGCATTTAATTATTGGTTACAAGATTTAGATGAAGATCCATTTTTGGAAGACAATATTAATGAAAATGTTGGTGAAGATGGAACGGAAAAGGAAATTGAGTTGAGAATGAAGAAAAGTTTCAAAAAAAAAAAAAAAAAAAGGAAAAAGAGAAAATAAAGGAGAGGAAAATGTTTGAAGATGTAGAAGAAGAATGCAAAAGCAGAAGTCGAAGAAAAAAATGGAGAAATTTTTTGTAAAGCAAGAAATTCAACTTCAGAAGAAGTATGATGCAGTGATGGAAAATAATGATATTTTAGCTAAGAAACG
The DNA here is from genome assembly GCA_033060915.1 of Euryodendron excelsum. Lineage (NCBI taxonomy): Eukaryota > Viridiplantae > Streptophyta > Magnoliopsida > Ericales > Pentaphylacaceae > Euryodendron > Euryodendron excelsum. The sequence goes on from CM065389.1 coordinate 35,774,179, forward strand.
TGGTTTTTCTGTGACCTAAAAATTAAAAAATAAAATAAAAAAGAAGGGGGGTTTTTCCCAGTAAAACTGATGTCAAAGTCCACGGACAATGCAAAGATCTTTCATCCTTGCATCTCAATTGGACAGGTTGGTCTAAAGGAAAAACGAACTGGAAATAGCAAGAAAGTTGATCGAATATGATACAACAACCATTAAATTGAGGTAGAGCTAGCTAGAGCTAGCTAGCTAGCTGGTACTCGTCAGAGATCACCTTAATTAATGGCATATTTGGTTGTGGACACAGATCATAATTAAATTGAGGTAGCTCTATATATCATTCCCATGCACAACAATCCATCATCATCTCAAATCAACTTCTTGAGTTCTGATCGGTCTCTCTTTAGCTATATATTCCAAAGGGTGGTTAGGGAATACTGGGAATCTACTCAGATCACTTCATTTCCAATTTTGCATTCCTGCCATTATTATTTGGTGAAGGAAGGAATTAAGGTTGGGGTTGGGGTAGAATAAAGAATAATAATAATAATCAGTCCCTGGTTTCCACAATATTGCATCCTATTTTTAAGATCAATCCCACTGTTTCGATTTCGGTTCATCAACCTTGCATCCTGTCTGCCATTAACTGGTGAAGGAATGTTGTTGTTTTTTTTTTTTTTTGTAAGGAGGAGAGGCAGATTGACGAACAACCTCGATGATCCCCGGAGCAATGGATAACAATTGGTTACTAAAGACAGATTTTTCAATAAAGATATGGATTCTTTCGGATTTTGTCCGCTTCAAATCGTTGTCTCAAGAAGCATACAGAGCAATTAACACTTTCAATGTCATATGGCTTTTAGATAAGAAACTATTAGTTAAAAAAAGATGATTACGATCACAAGAATTACAAGGAAATGTGACTCCAAACAGAGGAATCCTAGCTCCGAATTCTAAATAGAAAGTTCCATATTCAACAATAGCTCCTTAATCAATGGACCATCGTATAAGGAAGTTCTCAACACAAATAAAGCTAGGAACAGGATGGGGATTCAGAGATCATTAAGAGGTTGAAAATGTACTAAGCGATGATTGGCTGAAGAATTGTGAAGTAACTTTAGTTCTTTATATGATCACAATCTTATTGACTACGCAGAGGAGAGGAGGCTATAAGAAGAGAGGGGTTCAATTGCATCAGCATCAAACACCCCTAGAAAGTCCTCGTACAATTCCATGATGTTGCATGGGGTTCATGGTATGTCTACATTGGCACATGGATATATATTCAATATATATTTCACCTCCTATTGATAAGGAGATAATGAGTTATCCTTATTAGATTTGGATTCCTAGAAGATTAAGATAAGTGGGTCTTATCTTTATCATGGTGTATATATGTTATACACAAATTGTATCAAGAGAATAACTAACGTACTATTAGATACGTACACTCTCTCTAAATTACTTTATCTCTCTAGTTCTCTCTAGGGTTACCATCTCAATGCCTTAGGATTTGGAATGTGTGTTCTTTGTATTGGACTTTAGTAGCGCTCTACTATACGACGAGTAAGATACAAAAGAGATTTTGGACTCATTCGTAGTGTATTGCACGTGTTGCGTGAAGGGCTCGTGAAACAAGCACAGATGATCCGTACATCATATTGTTATCTGCATAAGGTATTTCGTATGCCACTATATATATTTTCCTACATTAGTTTCAGAGCTTTATTATGCTTATCTTTTGCCTATAATATGCCATGAATATTTATATTTTGCATGCATGCATAACTTTGGGTGTTAATGGCGTATTTTTGTAAATTGAGTTTCAAGTGACGAAATTTATATCAAAATGTTCCTTGTAGTGTCAAGAACTTACTCTTAAAATTTTATAATTTTTCGTTACACGGTTTGAGAGAAATCTCGATTTAAAGTTTTCAAAAACTTGTGATAAATCTGAAACTTTGACCTTATTTTTGAATAAGAAAATCTGGTTTTTTGAATTCCAAAATTTATATAGATATGTTTTAGGTCATAGAGCTTTTTGAAAAAAAAAAAAAAAAGCTGAGCTTAGTCCAGTAATGTGGGCTTGGCTGCAAAAATATGCTATGTGATTGAGATGCTCATGTGCTATGTGATTGAGGTGCTCATGTGATTGTTTTGAGGTGCTCATGTGCTGTTCAGGGCCAATGGAGTCCTGACTTGAGCTCAATTTTTTTTTATTGTATGCTTATAAATGGACATTGTGGAAAGAGGAAATAGTTTTCTATATTTTATTTTAAATTAATTGGACATTTAATTCTAGCTTACATTATGGGAGATGATTACTAGCACCTAAAAATGCAATTTTTTTTTTTATCTTTTAATGTAGGAAAGAATTTTGTGGTCCAATTGGATTTAAGATAAAATATTAAAGATTTGTGCCTAATTAATTTCCTGCGTAATGTATGTAGTGTAATGGCCTCAAAGAACATAATTGCTGACCTTAATAAGGGAGAAAAACTTGATGGAAATAACTATGATATTTGGTAGAGGAAGGTTCAGTACCTCTTCAACGAGCAAGAGTTGCTCGACCATCTAACCAACAGCATGACTTCGCCTGAGTTAGGCAGCATGGCCCAACATTGCCGTGATGAACAGGCTTATGACACTTGGTTTAAGAGGGAAAGAACTGCGCGCTTTACTATGCTAAGCTGCATGCATGATGACCTTATGGGGGAATTTGAGAAATTACTCATTGCCAAAGAAATGTGGGAACAGTTGCGTCTTAAGTATGGTGGCACCACTGCCACTTGGCTACGTGCCTTGACTCTGAGGTTCAATCAGTATGTAATGGACCCAAAGCATACTATGACTGGGCACCTTAGGGTGATGTTTGCTATGATTAGCGAGATGAAAGCAACTGGCAACGATCTCACAGACGAGCAGTAGATTCTAGCTATCATTCGGTCCTTACCTGAACCTAGGTGGGGGCAGGTGAAACTTGTGCTCACGCACAATGAGGGGATCAAGAACTTTTATGACATATCTCACCATTTGGAGCTTGAGACAGAGCGCGTTGAAGTGATTCGCAGCACTGCACTTGTCACCCAAGTTGGACATCGTAGGGGTTACAAATCCTAACATAATGGATAGCGAGGTGGAGCTAGACAAGGAAAACCAAAGAATCTGGCGCCAAAAGATGGCAGAGTGTCCAATCGTTATAGAGGCATGCGTGGTGAAAAGAAAGATAAGTCGAAGCTGAAGTGCTATAACTGTGGACAAAAGGGTCACTTTGCTCAGGATTGTACTAAACCGAAGAAGGTAAACCCTATTTCTAGCTCTCTTAATATTTTTGTTTGCTCGCATGTCTTTGTGACTCATTGTCTCCCTAATAGGATTGTAGACACAGGAGCAACCAAACACATAGTGAGAGTTAGAGCTGGATATATAGATTACCATCCGGTCTCAGCGGGTAGACACTAGGTGATTATAGGAAATAAAGCGTAGGAAGATGTCTTGGGAGTTGGAACTTATCAGCTCAAGATGTGTACTGGACGCAATTTGCTCTTTCATGATGTGCTTCATACACCCACTGTTCGATATAATCTACTTTCAGTTATCTCATTATTGTAGTTAGGATTTTCTTTTAAATTCAAGAACAGTAATTTGTCTATTTATCTTGGTAATGAGCTTTATGGTCATGGTACATTAAAGAATGATTTCTTTATGTTGGATTTAGATTCAAATAATTCTATTATTTATGTTGTATTTTCTTCTTCTTCTAAGGTGATGTTTGATTCAATTAAATGACATACTAGACTTGGTCACATAGGACAAGAAAGAATGGCTAGATTGGCTAGAGAAGGGCTTTTGGGCTCTCTCACCAAAGTAAGCTTACCTATTTGTGAGCCTTATTTAGTTGAAAAGTCATGTAGAAAGCCTTTTGGTAAGGCAATTAGGGCTTCTCATCCATTAGAGCTAGTTCATTCTGACATACGCGGACCAATGAATGTCAAGGCACGACATGACGCATCCTACTTTATTACATTTATAGATGACTTCTCTCAATTTGGTTTAGTATTTCTATTGTCTCACCGCTACAAGGCTTTGGATTGTTTCAAACGCTTTGTAGTAGAGGTTGAGAATCAGAAAGAGAAGACTTTGAAAGTTCTTCGAACTGATAGAGGTCGAGAATAGTTATTTGATTAGTTCAAATATATATGTCATGACAAAGGAATACACAAACAGTTAACGATTCCTAGTACTCCACAACAAAATAGTGTTGCAGAGAGAAGGAATCGTACTTTTCTACATATGGTTAGGTCAATGATGGCACAAATAAATCTCCCAATAAGTTTCTGGGGAGATGCTCTTTTGACTGCAACCTACATCCTTAATCAAGTGCCTTCAAAGTTAGTTCCAACCACTCCATATGAGTTATGGAAAGACGAGAAGCCTAAATTACATGGCTTGTGCCCATGGGGATCTGCTGGTTATATTCACAATTCCTCCTATAAATTAGGCCCTAGAGCTAATAAATGTGTTTTTATTAGATATTCAGAACATTTTAAGGGCTATGTTATGTATGGTGAACACCCAGATGGGGGAAAAACTGAGATTGAGTCACACGATGTTGAATTCCTAGAGGAGGATTTCCCAAGCATTGGTGAAGTTAAGAGGGATCTTAAATTCTATGAGTTAGGGGAACCCCAAGGAGATGCACCTTTATCTCATTGGCATGATGAGGAATCCCAACCTCATCCTATAGTTGCTAGAGACAGTGGGAGCGATCCCTTACCTAGTGGGAGTATACCATTACATGACTCTCATGATTCACAATTATGTAGAAGCACTTGAGGAATAGTTTCTCATCACCACTTCGATATTGAAGGAGAGTCCTTCATAAGTATATTTGTGGATATGGATAAGCCAGCTTCGTATGCTGAAGCTATAACTTCACCTGCTTCTGAGAAATGGCTAGTTGCTATGCAGGAAGAGATCGGCTCAATGACTAAGAATAATGTATGGGAGTTGGTTGATCTTCCGTTTGAGTGTAAGACCATTGGCAACAAATGGGTCTTAAAGATCAAAAGCAATACTGATGGGTCAATTGACAAGTACGAGGCCCGTCTTGTAGCAAAAGGTTATACCCAACAAGAGGGTGTAGACTATGAGGAGACGTTCTTCCCTGTGGTGAGATTTGCCTCCATTCGCCTAATTCTAACTATCGTTGCACATTTAGATTTGGAATTGTTCCGAATGGATGTGAAGACAACATTTTTCAATGAAGACCTAGACTAGGAGATCTATATGGATCAACCCATTGGTTTTAAGGCAGAGGGACAAGAGCGTAAGGTTTGTCGCTTGAAGCGCTCCATCTATGGCCTGAAACAATCGTCTAGGCAGTGGTATTTTCGATTTCATCAAGCCATTATCTCTATGGGCTTCACGATGACTGAAGAGGGCCATTACGTGTACGTTAAAAAGAGTAAGAATAAGTTTCTTATTCTCTCACTTTATATGGACGAGAGGGCCATTGCGTGTATGTTAACAAGAGTAAAAATAAGTTTCTTATTCTCTCACTTTATATGGACGATATTTTGTTAGCTGGAAATGACATGGAGATGATTGTCGCCACTCAAGAGTGGTTGTCCTTTATATTTGAGATGAAGGACATGGGTCAGGCGGATTATGTGGTTGGGGTTAAGATCTCAAGAGATCAGTCTAAAAGACTTCTTAGTTTGTCTCAAATGACTTACATAAAAAAGATTTTAGAACGGTTTCGTATGCACTATTCGAGACCCATAGACACTCTAATGGACAAGGATCAAATTCTTAGCATTGAGCAGTGTCCTAAGACAGAGGAAGAGAAGCAGCAAATGGCTAATGTTCCATATGCCAGTGCAGTCGAAAGTCTGATGTATGCTATGATGTGTACTCGACCCGACATATGTTTCGCAGTTGGTATGGTCAGCCAATATCAAAGTAATCCAAGAGCTGCACATTGGGCTACAGTTAAGAGGATATTTTGGTATTTATGAAGGATTGCATACCTCGTTTTATGCTACCAAGGTGGTAGTCTCAGATTGGCCGGATATAGTGATACAGATGAATTTGCTGATAGAGATGAGCATAAATCTATCACGTGTTACGCCTTTATACTCGGAGGTGGAGCTATTTCTTGGTGTAGCAAAAAAGAGCAGTGTGTCTCCCTATCCGTCATGGAATCAGAGTACGTGGCATGTACTGCTACTGTTTAGGAGGCTATATGGTTGAGGAGATTCTTGTAGAGCTTCAACATCACAGGGTATCTTGATGAGGCTGTTTTGATTCATTGTGATAGCACATCCACTATAGCTTATGCAAAGGGTCTCAAGTACCATGGTAGGACTAAGCATATTGATACTCGGTACTACTTCATTCGAGACATCATTGCACAAGGGCAAGTGGTCCTGAGGCATGTTTCCACCAGCGATATGATTGTTGACCCATTGACCAAACCCATTGCCACAGATATTTTTCATAGGCATGTTAGGGGTTTGGGATTATATAGGGTTTGATATGCTTATTTTGTTGGACGCCTTGGATTATATCTTATGCATTACGAGATGAGTTTTCATTTAATGGGCATGATTGATAATTTATTTAGTTAGTGCACATATCTTGTATTATGAGTGGATATTACCAGGCTTTATGATCGGCCCTCTCACATGGGTGATCGCCCTAGCGCTGAGATAGCCAGCAAGATGAGACACTAAATGATCACATAGGTACCATGATAATGTGATCTCCTTAGCGCTTAGAAAGCGAGTAAGGGTTGATGTTTATTTAAAATGTCGCCTTAGTAAGAGCTAAGATAAGATTATATGAGTCAAATATGGAGTTATCCATACCTCTATGAAGCCTGCAAAAAGTCGGATGTGAGATTCTTGAGAAGCTCATGTTAGGCGCTGGTGAGAGCGAATAGACTAAGATTTGTATGGTGTTAGAGTGTGACAGACCCTGAGTAGGAGCTCCATCATAGCATACATATCATACTGTATGTGCTATAAAACGACCATTGTGGGAGTGACAAAATAGATCCCTGCTTTGTCACTATGTGAGCCCCATGGACTTTAAGTCCAAGTCTATACCCTTTGAGACTTAGCACTATGTCATAAATTTGAAGTTTGATGTTGTTACTTTAGCATGTTATCTAAGGGTTACGAGAAATACGATCCAGCGGAGCATGTCTAGAAAAGCAGTTGAGTTTAGATGGATTGACATAAGTGGCTAAGGAAAGATCATTTGACATCACACTCATGATTTGTTGCTTATAGCCCGGGCGATCGTGTTAACATTAGTTTTTGATATGATCATGAGCACAAATAAATTGAGAGATCTTGCATGACTCTATATTAGTTACATAAGGGGTTAGAGGTGTAAGATCTGGTGTGGTTGGGTGATTTGGGGTATACACAAGATGATTGGTTGTAGTGTTATGTTAGTTAGATGATAACTTAATATAGCATTCCTTATCGGTACTTTTCTCATCTGTCGCACACTCCATTTCTTGTATGAGGAGTTGAATAAGATGAGAGATTTATGAGATGAGATTATTGATACCCCTTCTGTCCAAGTGGGAGATGTTGCATAGGGACTACGGTATGTCTACATGGGCACATGGATATATATTCAGTATATATTTCACCTCCTATTGATAAGGAGATAATAAGTTATCCTTATCAGATGTGAACTCCTAGAAGATAAAGATAAGTAGGTCTTATCTTTATCATGTTGTATATATGTTATACACAGATTATATAAGGAGAATAACTAACGTATTATTATATACAGACTCTCTTTCTAAATTACTTTCTCTCTCTACTTCTCTCTAGGGCTACCATCTCAATGCCTTAGGATTTGGAATGTGTGTTCTTCGTATTGGACTTTAGTAGCCCTATATTGTATGATGAGGAAGCCACAAAAGAGATCTTAGACTCATTCGTGGTGTATTGCATGTGTTGCGTGAAGGACTCGTAAAGCAAGTAAAGACAATCCGTATATCGTATTGTTATCCGCATAAGGTATTCCGTATTCCTACACATGAAATACGAGACAAGGAAGCTATATTGGACAATGGAAGACAGTGGTTAGGAAGTTGGTTTTCATTAATTTATAACTGCTCCTATAAAGAATTCAATACTTTCAGAAGAATTTGGGTTAACAGTGGAGGGGGTGCCATCACATGCTTGGAGCACACAAACATTTACAAAAAAATGGGAAAATTATGGGGAAAGGTCATAGCAGTTGATGAAAGAACAATAAAAAAATAATGTGTTGAACATGGAAAAATTCCATTTGGAATGGAAAGACAAAGCCAACCAAAAGATAGGAGGGGGAAGGAAGGATGGGAAGAATTGATCTTCTTATCTTGCCCTCTAACTATTTGAATTATGGTGTTAATGAATCGTCTAACATGGAATGTTTGAGGCCTTGGGAAGGACCAGAAAAGAAGAGTGGTAAAAAAGGTGATCTTAGCAAGAGTAGTGGACATGGTTTTGCTTCAAAAAAAAATAAAAAATGGAAAGATTGTAATGATAAGAAAGTAAGTTCCATTTGGGGTAGAAAAGGATGCTTTTGGGAGGCAGTCAATGCTGAAGGTCTATCGGGAGGCCTACTATGCATTTGGGAAGAGGACTTCTTCCAATTGGAATACATGATTAAGGAGAAACACTTCTTTTTTTAGTTGAAAAAATAAAAAATAATCACAGTGGAGCTATCTTGAATATATATGCTCCCAATAATGAGGAGGATAGAGTTGGTTTTTGGAACAAGTTGTTAACTCTAAGGGCATAATGGAGGATTCCTTGGTGCATGGGAGGAGATTTCAATGAAATCTTAAAGATAGGACAGAGGTCAACGAGCAACAGAATAACAAGAGGAATGAGGATCTTCACATCATTCATCAGAGATGCTGAATTGATAGATATTCCAATGATTGGGAGATTTTTTACATAGTCCAATCTTCAAAAGAAAGAAGTCTGGAGTAGACTGGATAGATTCTTACTTTATAATGATTGGCTCTAAATTTTTGATTGTTCTCAATAGCGGTTACAAAGGCTTCTATCTAATCAATGTGCAGTGCTTTTGTCAGATGAAGTTCTTGATTGGGGTCCAAAGCCATTCAAAGTTTTTAAAGCTTGCTTTAAAATGAAATCCTACATTTCAATTATTGAGGAGGCATGGACAACTACAAGATTTTCTGGCTGGGCATCTTATATTCTTATGGGAAAGATGCAGGTTATTAAGAAGAAAATAAAAGGATGGCATAAGTTAAAGTCAAAGTCATGGGATAGCAAACCAAAGGAACTAGAAACAAAACTTCACAAGCTGGATCTGTTGGGGGAATTGGACTATTCTAATGACCAGGTTCAAAGGATAAAGGAAATCAAACACAAATTATGAAAACACTGTTTAAGGGAGGAATCATTTTGCAGACAGAAATCCAGCAAGCTTTGGTTACAATTAGGGGACAAAAATACAGGTTATTTCTATGCATCAATGAAAGCAAGGTTTAGGAGGAACTATATTGGTCAACTGTTGGTTAAAGGCAAAGTGATCTCCAATCCTTTTATGATGAAAGAAGAAATCTTCAATCATTTTGAAAATGGTTTTGTTGAAGATTACAATGATAGGGCTTTACTGGAAGGGGAGGTGAATGGAAAATTGAGCTTGGAAAGTCAGTCATTCTTAGAAGTGAAATTTAATGAGACAGAAGTTTGGAATGCTCTCAAAAGCTATAATGGAAACAAGGCTTCAGCCCCATATAGTCTCAAACTTAGCTTCTGGCAGAAATTCTAGAACTTGACAAAAAGGGACATTATCAAATTCTTGGAGGAATTTCACTCTAATGGGAAAGCTCCTAAAAGGTATTAATGCCACCTTTTGAACTCTTCTACTTAAAAATGATAGTCTTGATTCATTAGCATGTTACAGACCTATATCATTGCTATCTTCTATCTATAAAATTCTCTAAAAACCACTATCAATCAGATTAAGGTATGTGAAAGGGGAAATCATAAGTAAGAATCAAACTGCGTTTGTAAAAGGAAGGCAAATATTAGATGGAGTTCTTATTGCAAATGAGGTGATTGAGAAGTGAAAAAGAAAAAGACAAAAGGCTTAGTCATCAAACTGGACTTTGAGAAAGCTTTTTTTTGATAATGTTAATTCGGGTTTTTTTTTTATACAAATGATGTCTAAAATGAACTTTGGGACCATGTGGTTCAAGTGGGTGAAGGAATGTTTATCTAGTGTTTGGGTTTCTATCTTGGGAGAAGTTTGGTTAAGTTTGGAGGGTTTTTGGAGAGTTTTGGTTCGAATTTCTGCTGCTGCACAGCAGGGTGTTCGAACGCTCGATACGGCATTCAAACGGTGGGAGTTGTTGGCTTTGGCGTTCAAACGGCCTAGAGGGGCGTTCGAACGGCCAGTGGGCAAGAACCCCTATTTTGGCCTAGCGTTCGAACGGCCCTTTGGGCATTCGAATAGCCCGAGAAGGGCCACCTCCTTTTTTTGCCTTGGCGTTCGAACAGCCCAGGGGGCGTTCGAATGACCCAAGAGTTGTTTGGCCATTTTGGCTTAGGCGTTCGAATGATATGTCCGTTTTGACCCCTTTTTGCAATTTGGTCATAACTTGCCCTAGAAAACTCGGTTTTAGGCACCATTTAAAGCATTGGATAGTAGACTCATAGAATGTTTCAGCCATGTAAAGTTGCACCCTAGTTCCTTGGGGATTATGAGTTGTTGGAGTTTGAAGTTGACCAAAGTTTATACTGAAAACCTTGTTTTTCTAAAATATTAGCTTGTTTTTCATGATATCTAACTTTTTCATCCGAAATGTATTTTTGACCCTTGACCTATCAAATTAAAGGCCTTTGAGTCTATTTTCATATGAAACTAGTCTTGAGTGTGAATCCTTTGTTTGGGGTGGTTGGGACGCAATGAAGAATTGATGTTTCGAGTTTCATACTTCCCCCTCAACTTTATGTTCTCATTTTACGTTGGGACCTTGCCCTAGAGTTTAGTCTTTCTCTTTCATTGTGAGAGTGAGGTGTTGGTGAGTCGGGGTTGAGGGATTTATGTGCTTAGTCTCGGTTTATGTGTTATTGCTTTGCCTTAGAACCTTGTATTGATGTTTCTAAACTTCTACGTGCATTTTGTGTAGGAACACGTTATTTAACACCCGTTCAATTGAAGAGAGGTAAGTAACGATATGCCATGAGTAAAACTCTATTATTTTTCAAATATTTTAAGCTCACTTCTATATTATGAATGTTTTCCATACATTTTAATGCATCAATGTTACGTTCAATTACAAATGTCATATTTCAAGCGCATGCAAGTTATAATTATGTTATGAATGAAAATCATAGACTATAATGTTTAAATGAAAGAGATGCTATGTTTTCAATGTATGGGGCCAACTCGGGTCTTCTCGTAGCAAGATCTTAATCTAGCCTGATAGTCCTACGACAGGGGAAGGGAAATAAACTATCTATGTTGGGAGACGTCCTTGACCTAAGGAGCCTTAGTATAACCTACATGGTAACTATGGAGACTAGCTCCTATGTCGAGTTGTAGTACACTTATGTTTTAAGCCAAGAACTATGTTATGTTCAAATGCTTTATGACAAGTTATGAAATGTTATATCAAGAATAATTTTATGATGCATCTCTTCTTACGATACCATGTTTTGAAATGTTGAAACGTTTCAAGTGATGTTTACGTTACCTATGAATTCTAAGCATATGCTTTATACATTCAAAAGTTCATATCCTTATGCATAAATGGTTATCTATTTTTATACGTTGGATATAATTGCTAGTCTATGATATTTGCTCGCTCATGCATCATTGTTATTCACTAAGCATTAGCTTACATTTTCTCAAATGATTTTCAGGTAGCTAATCCGGGAGGCCCTAGAGTGAGGCCATATGTGAATTTTGAGTTACAGCCCACGGGCCAATGTTTTGTAATATGTTTGACGGCTAGATCCCAATGTTTTGTAATGGTATAAATGTTATAACCTTGGTGAGTCTTGATTAGGCTCATATGTATGTTATGATTCAGAATAGGCACAGCGCTACCATGTATGACACAGATTATGTTTTCAAGGTATCCAAAGTTCTATTTTCCGCAATTATGCATTATTTTATATGATTATGCACAGGTGATCAACCAGTTTATATAATGTGGACTTGGGTAGCCTTGCTATTGGCTGGTCATACACCCTAAATCCGTATAGGCCGGGTTATGGGGCCTGATAGAGCACTTATAAAGGAATTCAAAATGTGCAAAGGTTTAAGACAAGGTGATTCACTATCACCTTTCTTATTCATTATAATTACTGAAGGGCTCAACATTCTTCTTCAAAGGGTAAAAACATTAGATCTCATCAAAGGTTGCTCTATGGGTTCTAATGATATGTCTATATCCCTTCTTTAGTTTGCTGATGATACCTTAATGTTCTATCCTACTGACTTAGAAGAAGCAAGAATTTTGAGGTGCTTTGAACTCCTTTATGGCCTTAAAATAAATTTTTCGAAATCAGTGGTGAGTGGGATTAGAGTACATGATGGTTTTTTTTAGCAAAGGTCATTGACATCTTGGGCTGTAAAAAGCAAGTCCTTCCCATAAATTACCTTGGCCTCTTTTTATGAGCTAATCCCAAATATTCAAAGGTTTGGGCAGGGGTTTTAAACAAGCTAAAATCCAATTAGCTTTGTGGAAAAAGAGATACCTGTCAATAGGAGGCAGATTAACATTAATCAAACCCAGTCTGTCAAACCTTCCAATTTATTACTTATCAATGTTTAGAGCCCCTCTCAAGGTCTATAAAGAGATTGACACAGTTTAGAGAAGGTTTCTATAGGGCTATCATAAAGATAAAAAAAGGCATTCATTGTGTTCACTGGAACAAAGTCACAATCATATAAGGTTGTTGAACATGGCCTTGTGAGCCAAATGGTGGTAGAAATTTTCTAAAGAGAGAAATTCCTTACAAAGAAAAGTCTTATGTCAAAAATATAAGTGGGATGAGTCAAGGTGGACATTTCCAGAGGATGGGGTTGAAGGGTTATCAGTCTTAATGAAGGATATTCTAATGACAAATGAAGACTAGAAATGTTTCAAGGATAAAATGAATACAAATCTCAAAGTCACAATTGGTAAAGGGTTCTCTACCTTCTTATGGGATGATCCTTGGACTGATGGTCCTTGATTGAAAAAGAGCTTTCCCAGATTGTTCCTTCTATCAAATTAGAAAAAGGCTATGTTTTCATAACTAAAGGAGGAATTAGGATCTTGGAATTTTAAGTTCAGAAGAAGATTGTTCAGTTGGGTGGTCAACAGCTAAAAGGAATTCAAGTCATTAGTGCTTAATTTAACTTTAATTGAGAATGGCAAGGACTCAATCATTTGGAAAGCTAATAAGGAGGGTTTATATTCAGTGAAATCATTTTGTGAAGAATTTGAAGAGGAGTCCTCTCAGGATTAGATTATATTGAAGCAGCTATGAAATTCATGGGCCCCTCTCAAAGTTCAGATATTTTACTAGTTAGCTCTCTAGGAGAGAATTAACACAAGAATGTTTTTGATGCATAGGAAAATCCTACACCATGAGGATAGTTTCCTTTGTGAATTCTGCAAAGGGGATATGGAAGATTCAAGTCATCTCCTTCTCAAATACAGAATTGCTTGGTCAGTTTGCCGCAGGATTCCCAAATGGTGGGGATTCTATTGGGTGAGTCCTGACAACCTAGAGCTTCATAGTCAATGGGAGATGGATCAGAAACATCACTTACTGGGTAAACCAATTTGGAAAGCATTATTCTTGTCCATTGTCTGGAATATCTGGTTGGCTAGGAATGAGCTAATCTTTATCAACAAACTATCTAGTTGTGAAGAAATAGTTGAAGCCATCATGATGCAGGTGGTGTCCTGGATTCAAGCTAAAATAAGACCAAGAAGTTTCAATTGTCACAATTTTTCCCATTCTATTGAAGGTGTTAGAGCTTTGGATCCCTCTTCTTTGTTATAACTATGTAATTAGGGTTTCAATCCTTTTCAGCCAAATGTGAAGTTCTTTGTTTTCTGGTTAAGCTTCTGTAAAGCCTCTCAGACTTGTAAAGCTCTTGCTAATATGCTTTCTTATTATAATATTTTCTTTTTGCTGTTCAAAAAAAATAAATAAATAAATAAAAGAAAATAGCTATCTTTTCTCACAAGTTTCATACTTGGAGTGTATTGGGGGATATTATTGTAATAGATTTTGCATTTACAGAATTCTCGAAGCATGTGGATCAATGCTAAAGCTATCCGTGGCTTAAATTTTTGTTCGATCATAAGGCTTCAGGTAGCTAGGTTGGTTCATCTCTCTACTTTGTCAAGAGAAGTGAGGGTTCTCCAGATATCTCTAAGGAATAAGAATACTTACTTAGATGGACAAGCAAAGCCCTACTTCAAACTTGAATTGGTGACTAGCACAATTAGGCAAGATGTTTGCTCCTTAAGCAAGTCAACTACACATATAGAAATTGGAAAAATATTTTAACTGTCAACTTTTGCTTAATTTGGAAATTAGACCTAAAAGAGTCATAGGATCAATAGTACTAATAGGAATATATCTTCTTCCTGCTTTGTGGAGGGAAAGTTATCTAGGAGGGCCTGTTGTGTTCTCATTGTCCGTGGACTTTGACATCAGTTTTACTGGGAAAAAACCCTTCTTTTTTTAATTTTTAGGTAATAGAAAAACCTGTCTCAACCATTCAAACCATAACAGCCCCCTCACCCATGAAATAAAAGAAAAGAAAAGGAAAATTTACGTAATTAAGCCAGGCAAAATAAATATATAAAAGAAGAAGATTTATTCTTAGCCACTACTAAATATTAACGTATTGTAACTAAATTCACCAATCTATATTTGTATATAGCAGCAATGAACTTGTGCTATATGCACGAGTAAGAAAAAAATACATAACATTTGATAGTTAGTTTGATAATCCCAGTTTTAGGTAGTATTTTATACTCAAACTTATCATGTATATTTTATTCTAGTCTCTAAAAATAAAATAGTTTTCTTCAACACAATGAATATCCAAGCATAGTTTGTGCCATAAAATTATATACCTAAAATGAGAAAGTAATATAAATAGCTTCAAAAGAGATGACAGATGAGGGAAAAAAACTATGACAAAAAGGATGGGGAAAATTTTTGAATTTATTTGTCACAACTACGAGAAACAATCACTACAAGAAAGTTGCCATTTTGTCACAAAAACCTTTTGTGACGAAAAAAATGCCATCACTAATAGTGTTATTAGCGACGACACTACAGCCAACGCAAAAATGTTTTGGGTTTGCTAGTGTTTTTGGAAACAACAGGCAATGGTGTCACTAGAGGTTTATAGAAACAACGTTGTTTTGACGTCAAAACATGTTGCATCCTTTTTGCAGCAAAGTATTTCCAGGGGGGTTAATGCCGTCGCAATAGGACAACCTATTGTAATGGCATTCGAGTTGTTGCCAAAGGTTTTTAACTGAAATGGCATTGTTTTAGGTTCTAAATGGCGTTGTTTTGGCTCCCGAAATTAATTTTTCCCCCTTTCTCTCTTTTTCCCTTTGAACCCTAGTTATCTGACCTCTCTCTTCCTCTCTCACTATTTCAATCTACCTCTTTCAGTCCTCACTCTCCCTCTCACTATCGCCAGGTCGTGAGTCTCTGAACCGCCATCTCTTGCCGTCATTCACTATCGGTCTAACCGATCGCTGTCACCAGGAAATGGAATCCCGTCGCCAACCGAAATCCCATCTTTGGCCAAACTTGTATTTCTTAATCTTTATCTCACTCTGTGTGTGTGTGTGTGTGTGTGTGTGTGTGTGTTGTTGTGGTTGTTGGTGCGTTACTGATGGTGGTGATTGGTAAAGGAGGGGCTATGGTGAGGTTAGGGAGGGAGGGGTTTGTTATTGGTGGGAAAAGGGAGGATGGGGAAAGGGATGTTTGGGTTTCAATTCTAATTCATCTTTGTTAGTTCACATTTTGACAAATGTCCCTTAAATCTTAGTCATGCTATGTTTGATATTTTCAGAGCAATTTTTGATGTCGTTTTGATCAAAATCAAACCTAAAAAATACTGAAATGTTGGTGGAAATACTGTGATTTATCAAATTGGTACTTGGTAGACATGAGTTACAAGCTTTGAATGCTATCATCGACTTTGACCTCTATTTTTCATCATTGCTTTACCTAATTTATAACTAGATCTACTATATAAACACCACTTCCCATCTAACTTGCATGTGTTAAGCATGTCCATTTTTTGGAGGCATGAAAGATTGGTTTCCTTAAGCTTCAGTTGGGTATATACATATACATATACATAATATATATATATATGTCGTGCCCCGGTTTTTACCTAAGCTCTCTTGGCTTGGAAAAAAGCACAACACACTCTCTTGTAGAACCTACCCTTCTACAAGAACAAGTGCAACAAGGGTTTAAACTTGAAATTTGATTTGGTTAAGGCTTTTTGAAAAACTTTGAAGGCGCTACCTAACATAAAGATATGCGACCACCTAAAACTAAGTGTAATTCGAAGACTAACCTTAAGTTTTTTGAAAATGTTTTGAAAATGGCTTTCTTAAGAAGGTTTTTGCGAAAGAGGTTTTTAGCAACCTTTCGAAAGTGTTTTAAAGCCCTTTTGAAAACATGACTCCAGTTTTGGTTTTTGAAATAGAAATTTGTGGTCTAGGGGTTGATTACGTGTAGGGAAGATATCCTAAGATAATCACCTTATTCCGCCCTTTCTATACCTACATGTCTAATCACCCTTAGTTCACTCACTTGAATCGTCGGTTACTAAACATCCACTTTAAAAATTTAAAAAGAGAGTTTGGTCATTGCTTTTTTGGATGAATAATGCATGATGTATATTTTTGGAAATAATTTTTGAGAGAGTTTGAAATTTGATTTTTGAAAGATTGGAAGTTTTTGGAACTTGATTTTGGAAAGATAGTTTGATTTGAGTAAGAGTTTTGAAAATGATATTTTATTTGAAGTAAGGGTTATGACCGCGCCTATAAAAGTTGTCTACGTATCTTATTTGGCGAGAATCATATCATTCATAGTTCGGGCAAGAGCACAAATGAAAATAGACTCATTGAGTCTTAGAAGGTTTTTTTTTTAAACTTAAGCTCAAGAGAGATTTGGCTTGGACTCGGACTTTGGAGATTTTTAAAAATGCCTGTGAAATAGAACTAGAGATGTTTTGAAGTGTTTTTGAAAGTGACTCAAAAGAGTTTTGGAATATTTTTGAAAGCAACTCAAGAGAGTTTGGAATATTTTTTAAATAATTCAAGAGAGTTTTGATATATTTTGAAAACAACTCAAGAGATTTTTGGAATATCATTTTGAAAATAACTCAAGGAAGATTGGAATATTTTTTAAAACAACTCAAGAGAGTTTCTGAAATTTTTTGAAACAATTCAAGTGAGTTTAGAAAAGTTTCGATAGATTTGATTAGGAATTTTTGAAAATAAAGTTTGGATTGGAACGAGGTAAAAGCTCTTGTAGACTTATCTTTAAAAGTTTTGGAAAACACCTTAAGAAAGGCATGTTGAATATCTCATTGATTACATTGTAAAAGTGTAATTACAAGTTCCTAACTTTGTGTTTGTTAGCATTAAAATAATTATAAATAGTTTTAATTAATTTACTTTTAATCCTAATAAATTTTATTGAGCATTTTGTTGGCTTTTAGATAAAAGAGGGAGCAAACTCACATGGAAAGAAAGGCAAAAGAAGAAAAGAATAAAAAAAAAAGGCAATTGATATGAAAAGAAGGCAATTGATATGGAAAGAAGATTAAAGAAGAAATTGATAATTAAAGAAAGGAATAATGCATCATCGTAGGGAATGAATGGCTTTATTTTGTGAGTCTATAAATAGCAACATCAAGACCAAGGAAGAAAAGGGAGAAGGCAAGAGAGAGAGAAAGAGAGATATTTGGAGCTAATTGTGAAGATCATCCGAGGATATTGTGATATCAACAGAGGTAATTGGGTTTTCATTGTTTATCTTCAAAATATTTTAATTCTTGGTAATTGAATTCTAGATATTTGAGAAAACTTAGATTCTTGACTAAGTTTGATAATTTTCTATGCACAAATCTTAGATTGATATAGTTATTGCACAAATCGATGATATGAATCTGTGACTTTAATTTTATTATTCTAGATTTAATTATTATTGAATTTTTATTTTAATGGTTAAATCTTCTAAATCAAAGGCTCAAGACGAAATTAATGATTTGAGTTACAAAACCTCCGTTGGAATTTCGAGTGAATCGGGTGATCGGATCAATTAGATCTAAGACCATTTTATTAAGTTTAATTTAAAGTCTAGTTCAACAATCATCAAACCTTCAAAAAAAAAACTATTTTATTTTGGTTACTATTTGTTTTTTTTTCCTACACCAACTGTCTAGATCTCATCGGTACTATTCAAGGTGGAATTCAAATAGGTTGGCTTAGGTTCAAACTAAAGCCATTGCAATGCTACGATGTTTAGCATGGCTTAGTCGATATCTAATTTTTTAACGTGGGTGAATTCTAGAGCCAACTTTGCATGTTCGGATAATCGTTCTCTGTGGTTCGACCCTGATCTTATCGAGTTATTATTGAATACTACTTCACCGCACCTGTTCTTGGGTATATTAAGAAGAACAAGCATTGTTGGCGCCATCGCCAGGGAACGACTTTTAATTTAAACATGCAAAAATAATAATAATAATAATAATGCCTTTGTGGTGTCAAGGATAATTAATTGCATCCCTACCTTAATGAAAGAATTTGGATGATTTATATGGACCTATGACTTCGTTCAATTTCTAACTATCTAACCATCTAACTTTCTTACTATCTAACCATCTAACATCATTTACAGTCTCTATTTTTATTTTTATTTTTTTCTCGTTTATTTTGGATAATGTTATTTTAGGTTGATTCACCGCCTATTTAGGTTGGCGCCGCTCACTAAGGTTACCAATACTAACATTTTTAATTTGGGTTTCTTTTGTTATTTTTGTTTCTTTGTGCAAGTGACCTTTTAACCATTGTTTTCATTCTTTCTTTTCATTTTCTTTTTAGTGTTTTCTTTGGTCAGAATTGTTCATTCTTTATAGGTTGCGTATAATTGTATGTCATAACACTTCTTTAGGGATGTTCATAGGCATTTGGTGAGGGTTGAAGATCTTCCTCCTACCTACCACACTCTTTCTTCATCGAAAACTAATGTCCCAAATTTTCGATTAGCAGTTGATCTGGGTCCTATACCCATGACCAACATCAATGATGGGGGTAACAACCCTTATGGTTTGAATCCCCCTCTTAACCCATGTCTTCTAGTAGATTCGAATGATAGAGAGAGTAACCATGATGACATGACACTCCCCAATATAGAATACTAAGGGATTATATGAATCTCGCAAGGCAAACCCCCACATCATGCATAGTATTTCCAAGCACCAAACACGCTCTAAGCCAGGAATGCTACAACTGTTGCCTACCTTTCATGGTATGGATTCTGAATGTCCATACATTTATATCAAGGATTTTACGAATACATGCTCGATATTTCAAGATAACTCTTCTCCATAGGAAGTTTTACTTTAAAACTATTCCCGTTCACTATGAAAGAAAAGGCCAAGATATGATTTAATTTATTGATGTTTAGGTCTATACACTCTTGGCATACACTGCAAGGGAAATTCTTGAAAAAGCTTTTCTCTGAACAAAAGACCAAGGCGATTCGTCGCCAAATCTCTTAGTTTGCCCTAACTTTAGGTGAAACCATCTTCCAATGTTGGGAGAGGTTTAAAGATTTGTTGTTGTCATGTCCACACCATGGGTTTGCCGATTGGCATATCATCAACACTTTCTACTTTTCATTGACCTCTCAATTGAAGATGTTTGTGGAGTCTATGTGTGCAGGGACCTATCCTGGTAAGGATCCATTGAAGCGCATAATTACTTTGACTACCTAGCTAACTTGGCTAGAGATTGGGCCACCACTAAGACCCAAAATCCAGAAACTAGACCAAGCACACAACATCAAGCGGTTAAGTATCAACTTGGGGAAGTTTAAGATTTCAATGCTAGAGTTACCTTACTTTCCCATAAAGTAGAGGCTATGCAGACGTTTAGAGTTAATGCCATAGAGGTTAAGCCTACTACTTCACCATGTCTAGTGTGTGACACTTCAGAGCATGATGTTGCCACATGCCCAATCATACTAGGAGTGCGAGAGGCATTGTATGGCCAAGTCAATGTGGTTGGCCAATACTGAGAGGGGTATACAGAACCAAAGAGTAGGGGAAAACCCCTACTCTAATAAATACAACTCGGGCTGGCGAAATTATCCTAATTTTAGTTGGAGAAATATGGGTCCCCAAAACCGTCAAGCTTACCAAGGAGGGTTTCAGTACCCTCAACCTTATCAACCCCAACCACAATAACTGCAAGCTTAACCTTTCTAAGCCCCAACCCACATAGTACCACCCAACCCACCTGTGGCTTACCGACCCCAACCCACACAGTACCAACCTCTTCAC
Source organism: Euryodendron excelsum (assembly GCA_033060915.1). Lineage (NCBI taxonomy): Eukaryota > Viridiplantae > Streptophyta > Magnoliopsida > Ericales > Pentaphylacaceae > Euryodendron > Euryodendron excelsum. Next base: position 35,794,783 of record CM065389.1, read on the forward strand.
AGATGCACTGTGGATGATAATGTTAACTAATTGTCTAATGATTTGAGACGGCTCACCAATAGGGTGGATAGGACTTAACAACGGCTTGACCAACATACAAGTATCTTGCATGATATTTAAAAGAACATAGCTATAATGTCTCAAGCTTTGACACAACAAGTACCGGGGAGATTTTCAACATAACTCCAATTAAACCCAAACCTGCCAATTTAGTTAAAACTAATTATAAGAAGGTGCAAGCCATCACGACCTTTAGGAGTGAGAAAATTATCAATAAAACTATTCCTCCTAAGAAAGAAAGCCAAAAGGATAGTGATAAAATTGTGGGTTTGGGAAAACAGCAAGAGAAAGAGAGGAGTGAGAAAGAAAGTGAGCAAAAGTCAAGAAAGAATGAGAATCATTCTGAGCCTCTCGCTAAATCTAATGATGCATCTAAAGACACGAGCATTGATGTCATGAAACATGCCCTGTTTCCTCATCGATTGACTAAACCTAAGAATGAATTATTGAATTATGAGATTTACGAGGTCTTGAAATAGGTTAGGGTCAATATCCCCATCTTAGATGCTATCAAACAGATTCTCTCCTATGGCAAGTTCTTGAAGGACTTGTGTACTATTAAAAGGATATTGCATGTCAGAGAGCAGGCTATAATGAATGAGATTCAGAGTGTCATTTTACAATGCAAAATTGTGCTGAAATACAAGGATCCCGGTTGTCCTACTATTTCATGCACAATTAGGGAACATAGAATCGATCGTGCTCTACTTGACCTATTTTAATATTCTTCCTTACTCGATCTATAAAGAACTAGGTCTAGAAGAGTTGAGCTTAAGGAACTAGTTTCCACTAAGATTCAAATCGGTTGCAGAATGTGTATCAACTACAGTAAGTTGAATGCCTCAACTAGAAAGGACCACTTTCCACTCCCTTTCTTGGACCAAGTTCTTAAACGAGTGGTAGGCCGAGCCTTTTATTGCTTTTCAGATGGGCATTCCGGTTATATCCATATAGAAGTTGAGACTAAGAATAGACCACCTTTACATGCCCCTTCAGCACTTATGCTAATAAGAGAATGCCCTTTGGCTTGTGTAATGCACCGGCCACCTTTTAAAGGTGGATGATGTCTATTTCTAGCAATATGGGGGAGAGGTTCTTAGAGGTCTTTATGGATAATTTCTCTATGTATGGGGATACTTATGAGGCTTGTTTGGGACACCTTGAGAAGGTGTTAGTGAGATGCGATGAGAGCAATTTAATGCTTAATTAGGATAAGTGTCACTTCATGATGACACAAGGTATAGTTCTTGGAAATTTAGTGTCCAACAAGGGGATAGAGGTAGACAAGGCTAAAGTCAAATTGAATCAAAAGCTCCCTTCCCATCAAACTGTTAAAGACAATAGGTCTTTTCTTGGGCATGCTGGTTTTTACTGATGATCCATTCAAGGGTTTGGTGTTATATCTCGCCCTTTGTGCCACTTATTGTTGTTTCTTTCGAGTGGACATCTTCTTGCCCAAAATCTTTTGATAAACTTAAAGGGCTACTGACCACTGCCTTTATTATTCAATCACCCGATTGGTCCCTTCCTTTCGGGTTGATGTGCGATGCAAGTGATTATGCAGTTGGGGCATTCTTGAGGCAAATGATAGATAACAAACCACATGTTATTTACTATACAAGCAAAACCCTTAATGAGACCCAAATGAACTACACCACCTTAGAGAAAGAGCTTCTCGTTGTAGTTTTTGCATTGGATAAGTTCAGATCATACTTAGTCGGATCGTTAGTCATCATATACACCAGTCATTTCGCACTAAATTATTTTCTTACTAAGCCTGATACAAAACCGTGACTCATCTGATATATTCTCTTGCTCCAAGAATTTCATATTGAGATCAGAGATAAGAAGTGGGTTGAGAATGTAGTAGCTAACCATCTTTTGAGGCTCCCTACTGATGGGAACGCCCAAGACTCCCTTCCCATAAATGAATGCTTTCCGGATGAGCATCTTTTTCAAGTGCATGCACTGTCACACGTTACTACTCCTTGGTATATGGATATAGCAAATATTTTGGCTATCAATAAGATTTTCTCACATTGGTCCAGTCTTGATAGAAAGAAATTTTTTGGAAATGTAAGATGTTTTTCTTGGGATGAGCCTTATTTGTTTAATTATTTCCCTGATTAGGTGATTCGTTGGTGTATTCCCGATGATGAAATTTAAAGTGTTGTAGAGTTTTGTCACTCACAGGTGTGTGGTGGACACTTTTCTTCATGCAAAACCGCCACAAAGATTTTGCAAAGTGGTTTTTGTTGGCCCACCTTGTTTAAAGACGTTCATATCTTTTGCATGTCCTATGATAGGTGTCAATGGCTGGGGAGTCTTTTAAGGAGGCATATGATGCTTCTGAACCCCATGATGATTCTCGAGATATTTTATTGTTAGGGTATTGATTTTATGGGCCTTTTTCCTAGTTCGTTTGGGTACTTTTACATTCTAGTGACCATCGACTACGTGTCTAAGTGGGTAGAAGCCATTCGTTCGTGTACCAATGATCATCGTGTTGTGATCAAATTCTTAAAAGAGCACATCTTCTCACGTTTTGGTATGCTTTGTGCTGTAATTAGTGATGGTGGATCCCATTTTTGCAATAGACCCGTAGGTCTTTTGATGAGAAAATATGGGGTGCTGCAGAAGTTTAGTACACTTTATCAT